>OY992876.1:342018299-342095799 GCA_963921405.1 Cepaea hortensis
TTGGATCAACATACATTTGCAAACAAGCATTCTCTTGCTTGAAGATCAACAAATCTAAGAATAGGTCTTTATTGTTGGACTGCAACTTGCATGCTGTCATGCGAATTTCAACAAGTAAACTTGCTCCAGATTTCAAGTATATTGTCACAAATTGCAAGCAGTTACATACATCTCATTAGAAATCAACAATTGTAGTGACAATGTAGTCGCTGTGTGTCTAAATTAAAGCCATTGATAGATAATAAAGAATATTTGTTATAATAACAAGTTGTAAAATTGTGTTAACAAATTAGTAAAAGTTTTTATCCATATTGTCAAATATAATGTGTAAGTGTATAAGTAAAATAAAATTGCAATAATTAGTTATTTATACTGCTTAATAACCTATAAATAATTAATAATTACTTATTGTGATAGGTTGCTATAAACAAAATGGATATATATATATATATATATATGCGGCCCGCCAATAGCTTTACATTTGTCAATGCGGCCCTCCGCACGAAAAGTTTGCCCACCCCTGCTCTATGCCACTATCTCAGCATCATTTCTCTTGATCGACCTCTGCCTTTCTTCCCTTCGATCTTTGCTGCCTTTTCTTTCCTTAATGTAAAAGTTTCAGCAAGGTAATTAAATACCCTGGTTATAAACAGGCCAAGAGATAACTGAAGTTAAAACCAGGTGTGGAACTTGCATTTATAAAGCAAATTACATTATGCCCATATACTTACATTAACTGATTCATTCTGATGAGGTTTGTTTCTAATGCCCATGAGCCACAGAGTGTGGCTTTAAGTATTAAAAAATGGGAAATATTAAATTTCTATCCAAATCTATTCCAACATCGTAAAATAGCAGCCACATGTTTTGATCAATTCTTGAGATGTCTTTGCATTAGGACAGCAATTTCACCTTTTTGTTACAAAGTCTTGTAAGCACTCTGTTTATGAAGTGTTCAGCTGAGTAAGATCATGATTTCATACACTGCAAAATGCAGATTTGTATATGGTGGTAAAATCTTAAAGAATGATGTCCTAAGTCTTCTGTCTATCCTCATGCAGACATCATCATGCAGACAAGGTGAACTGGTGACATTTCTCCCTCCAAGTGGTTTCACACCAATCTTGGTAGGCATTAAAAGTATTGGTCCAAATAATTAACGTTATTTTTGACGCTATCAATAGACTACTTACCCTCAGGAATTTCTCCTGAGTAGTCAGTCTCCAATGTACGTTGGCCTCATGAATCTAAATGTCTATCCTGCACAAGTGGCCTGTGCATTCCTAGCCTGCTGAACCTGTAGGTCTGAGGCCCCCACCCCTTTCCTCCCATTACCAAGGCAGACATTTGTTATAGACCACACAATGAAGGAGTTGACTCAGTGTCATAACATTTTGTAATAGACCACACAATGAAGGAGTTGACTCAATGTCATAACATTATGCACCAGACAATTCTCTGGGAAGTAAAGGCAGCCGGCTTGATTCTGGCCACATCATCAATCGAGTGTCAGCGGGTCACAAATATTAGCCCGCCACTATATTATGCTGGACAACATAAAAATAGGGATTCCACCATAAACTTAACTGACAGTACTGTTGATATTATTAATGGCAGGCAAGCATATTGACAACCGCAGCTCCTTACACATCAAAATCACATCATCAATGTTGATAATATGGGCATTTGTTAACTTGAAACGTACCTCTTCTATCAGCAACACTGTCCTTTGTCACATCACACACATACACTCTGAGTTCATCATCTCGATCAAAGTCATCTGTCAACTCAGCCTCCACCGCAAAGCCAAACATGCCATCTTTGGTTGGTTTTGTTAACTCTAGTTGAAATATACACTTCTGGCAAACTTCAATAGCTTCATAGCGCTGAAATGTATTTGCAATTGAGTTATTATCTGCTGAATCCTATGTGTAACTTGGTTATTTTCTACAGTATAAAATTGCTGAATTAAATTAGTAATATAGTTATATAATGTATAAAATAGCTAAATGAAATGTGTAATATGGTTATCTACTGTTTAAAATAGCTTAATGAAATGTGTAGCATAGTTATCTAATATATAAAATAGAATAGCTGACACAAATGTATAATATGGTTATCTACTGTATAAAATAGGTAAATAAAATGTATAACATAGTTAATGACTATTGAATTAAATAGCTGAATCAAATGTGTAACATAGTTATCTAATGTATAACATAGCTGAATTAGATGTTTAATATAATTGCTATATAGAGTACGAAATACTGGAATCAAATATGCAATATAGTTATATTTACTGTATAAAATAGCTGAACTAAATGTATAATACAGTTACTATTTACTATACAAACCAGCTGAATCAAATGTGTAATATAATTATTACCTCCTGTACCAAACAGCTGATTTTGGGTGTAATAAATAAGAGTATTATTAACTTTTATACAGCAAAAAAAGACATCTGACTTTGAACTTTGAAAAAAAAAAGGAAATAGCATCAGTATATGACTGTACACAGTTAATGTTCTTTCCTAGCATTGTTAATCTCTTCAACACATAATTTTTCTGATATTATCCCTAGCATGTCTAAACGTGTGTTGTCTACTCTAAATCACCTAGCTTTAGGTTACCTGAATTACTGATGTCCTAAAATCAATACACCTCTAGAATAAATACTTTGTTATCTAATGAATGATCCAGACAACACTAACTGTTTTTTTTTTTATTGTACTGAGGAAGACACAATCAGTTTATTCTTCTTTTCTTAACTCCTCCTATTCCTGACAGTTGTCTTTTAGCCAATCCTCTCAATTGCTAGCTTAACGCCTTGTGTCCCATAGTGTTATTATGTCAACTCCTGACCCAAAAGATTACTACTTTAAAATAGGAACTACTTGAAATAGAATATTTAAAGTAGAAGATGCTTGAGATACAAGAGTTAAGTAGAAGATGCTTGAGATTGGATAGTTAAAGTAGAAGATGCTTTGTATAGAATAGTTAAAGTAGAAGATGCTTGAGATACAAGAGTTAAGTAGAAGCTGCTTGAGATACAAGAGTTAAGTAAAAGATGCTTGAGATACAAGAGTTAAGTAAAAGATGCTTGAGATACAAGAGTTAAGTAGAAGCTACTTGAGATACAAGAGTTAAGTAAAAGATGCTTGAGATACAAGAGTTAAGTAAAAGATGCTTGAGATACAAGAGTTAAGTAGAAGCTGCTTGAGATACAAGAGTTAAGTAAAAGATGCTTGAGACTGAATAGTTCAAGTAGAAGATGCTTGAGATACAAGAGTTAAGTAAAAGATGCTTGAGATACAAGAGTTAAGTAGAAGATGCTTGAGATACAAGAGTTAAGTAAAAGATGCTTGAGATACAAGAGTTAAGTAAAAGATGCTTGAGATACAAGAGTTAAGTAAAAGATGCTTGAGATACAAGAGTTAAGTAGAAGCTGCTTGAGATACAAGAGTTAAGTAAAAGATGCTTGAGATACAAGAGTTAAGTAAAAGATGCTTGAGATACAAGAGTTAAGTAAAAGATGCTTGAGATACAAGAGTTAAGTAAAAGATGCTTGAGATACAAGAGTTAAGTAGAAGCTGCTTGAGATACAAGAGTTAAGTAAAAGATGCTTGAGATACAAGAGTTAAGTAAAAGATGCTTGAGATACAAGAGTTAAGTAAAAGATGCTTGAGATACAAGAGTTAAGTAAAAGATGCTTGAGATACAAGAGTTAAGTAGAAGCTGCTTGAGATACAAGAGTTAAGTAAAAGATGCTTGAGATACAAGAGTTAAGTAAAAGATGCTTGAGATACAAGAGTTAAGTAGAAGATGCTTGAGATACAAGAGTTAAGTAAAAGATGCTTGAGATACAAGAGTTAAGTAGAAGCTGCTTGAGATACAAGAGTTAAGTAAAAGATGCTTGAGATACAAGAGTTAAGTAAAAGATGCTTGAGACTGAATAGTTAAAGTAGAAGATGCTTGAGATAGAATAGTAAAAGCTGAAGTTGCTTGAGATAGAATAGTAAAAGCTGAAGTTGCTTGAGATAGAATAGTAAAAGCTGAAGTTGCTTGTGATACAAGAGTTAAAGCTGAAGTTGCTTGTGATACAAGAGTTAAAGCTGAAGTTGCTTGTGATACAAGAGTTAAAGCTGAAGTTGCTTGTGATACAAGAGTTAAAGCTGAAGTTGCTTGTGATACAAGAGTTAAAGCTGAAGTTGCTTGTGATACAAGAGTTAAAGCTAAAGATAGAATAGCTAGGGTAACAACTGCTAGAGACTGAATGGCTACGAGGGGGCTTCAAATGAAAACCTGAAATGCTTTTTGTTTGTGCATGAATATATGGCTCGCCATAGGGGATGGACTCCCTGTGGTCAGATTAGTGTCCTAAACCTGCGACTGGCCTAGCAAGCCGGCAGGGGATCTTCATACTGCTCGTAGAAAAACTAAGAAGTATAAACGGACTGACCCAAATGGCTATCGACCCGGCAATGTTAATGGTAACCATTAGAGAACTCCTGTTTGCGGACGACCAAGCACTAATAGCAAAATCAGAAGCTGAATTACAAGACCACATGAATAGTCTAAACGAAATGTGTAGGGAACATAACATGAAAATTAGCACAAGCAAAACAAGAGGTAATGACTATAACTAAAGAAGAACAAACAGCAACAATTCACCTAAACGAACATCCCTTGAAACAAGTAAAGAGCTTCAAGTACTTAGGAAGTATAATATCATCAAATGGCAGATCAGAAGACGAGATCGAAAATAGGTGCAATAAGGCAAATCAACTCATTGGACAAATGGCACCAATACTAAAGAACAAACATGTATCAATAACTACTAAGAAAGCACTTTACAACACAATCTTCCTACCAACTCTGTGCTACCAATGCCAAACCTAGACAATGACAGAAAAAGAGAAAAGAAAAATCACAACAACAGAAATGAGGTTCCTGAGAAGAATACTCAACGTATCAAGAAGAGATAAGATCAGAAATGAAGAAATCAGGACTAAAGTGGGGGTTAAAGCTGCTCTAGATTTTATTAGAAAGCAGCAAGTCAAATGGTTTGGCCATGCAAGTAGGCTACCAGCCAACAGCATGCCACAACAAGCAATGATGTACAGACCAGATGGAAACAGAGGAAGAGGCCGACCACGTAAACGTTGGACGGAGGGAATAACAGAATCCATGGGAATGTCGATATACGAAGCCCATAACCAGGCACTCTCACGAAGTTTATACTTCACCTCGACACCGCAAGGTACAAGAGGAACACGATGAGATGAGATGAATATATTCTGAAAAAGTAAAGAACAAATGTATCATTTTTAGATGTCCTCCAGCGCCAACAAGTGCTTGGATTCCTACAGAAACAAAAAGCTTTCAGTCTCATGTGTAGGGTCACTACTCAGTGTGTCGGACAGAAGTCATGCCATTTTGAAACTTCCTACTCCACTCATTCACTGGCTGGATTGACAGGCATGCTCCACCATACTGGACCTTCATTTGTGGATGAATTTCTACAGGTTTCACCCCTTCACTGATAATAAAAAAACAGATAACAGAACACTGCTCCTCTTTGGTGCATCTCAAAAGTGAGGCGGCCATCTTTAAACTGTCTTTATGATGTCACTGTGTTTTGTCTGCATTGTGATGTCACATGTTTAACACTCTTAACATCCTAAACAACAATATTGGCAGGTTACAAGACAATGGCATGGTTATTGTAATTTCTATCACACTTTCAAGATTTTCATGTGAATCCCCCTCGTAAAATAACCTCTGCTGGAGCTAGAAGAGTTACAGTCGCAACCAACTGGGATCAAAAGTGCTAATACCATATGCACTTAAAGAAAACCTACGTCGTCTTGTTCATATCTCCAGAACAGAACACTCGGTTGAAATTCACGAAGGCTTAAGTGACTTACCAACTTTTTGATATTCTCATGTCTATCTGGTATCACGAACGTGTTATCTGTGGACCCCAGTGGCTTGATCCTCACATAGTGATCCCGGGGATTAAGTTGTCTTTTACTGCACGTTATCTCCAGCAGATCCTGAACACTGGTGCCTCTGTCTACCCCGATAAGCATAGTTTGAAAGTTGTAACACTGCAACATATAAGTGTGTGATTTGAAAGTTGGAGTACTGCAACATATAAGTGTGTGATTTGAAAGTTGGAGCACTGCAACATATAAACATGTGATTTGAAAGTTGTAACACAGCAGTATATAACCATGTGATTTGAATGACAGCAATGTCATGCCATGTGATGCAGAACTAAGACTGGTATGAAATTGTTTGAAACTATCATTCCATTATAAATCTAGCTTTGTGACCACCCATAAAAGTAGTTCTGGCAAGAAACCATGCAATATTTTGCTTATAGCTTGTGTGTTTAAAGTTGTTTATATATTATTATTTGTTGCCCCGGTGATTGAAGTTTTCCACAAACATCTTTCTCTGTCTTCCTCTGCCTCTCTTGCCTAGTTTGCTCCACAATTTCAGGCTAGTTTTTCTATTCCACTTCTACTGTTGACATGCCTCATGCACTTCACTTATCTATTCCTTATGTTTTGTTGAGTGATCTTGTAAAACTTCTATCTTACCATTGATAATTAACTGGTTAGAATGTTACACAGACAATGGCATGTGCCAGGTTGGACAAGGGTTAAAAAACCGGCTCACGATGTTTGCTATGGGATAGAAATACTGGAAACATATTCTTTTGTGCATTCATTTTTTAGTCTCCAAAGCAGTTTCTTGCTACGGGTCTGTGATGTGCTAGAGCCATCACATTTTGTAGCCCTGAAGACTCGGAGGAATAGGTGGCCAGTCTTTCCCTCACCTAGCAGGTGACAAGCCCAGGCACTGACCTGCTGTCCGACCATGCTCATGACATTGTCTCAAGCCCTTCAAAATGTGATGGTTCTAACACTCCACATAAACTGATGGTTCTAACACTTCACATACCCTGTTATGGAACATTCTAAAATTCTAAACAATGGAGTCCCTTAGTTAATTTAAACACAGAAGCCACAAACAATATGTTGCACGATTTATTGCCTGGCATATTTCACTGCCTCTCATCAAATGCACACTGCAGAGTTATATCCCATATAAAGTGCACAAATTTTTCAAAACTGTGTGTGCGTTGTTTTTTTAATTAATTTTAAATGATTATAAGATGAAACAGGGTTTTCAAACCTGATTATTTGGTAACGAGACCTTGGAAAGACTCTCCTGCCCTGAGCTGGCATCCGTTCCCGCCTTCTCTAAAAGATTGTCTGCAGAATCCGAGTGGCTGTGTCCAGTTCTGTGCAGGCCTCTGTAACAGAAGTGACAAATGTTACACAAGACATACCCAGGGCCAGTCTAACAGTGCAGGCCTCTGTGACAGAAGTGACAAATGTTACACAAGACATACCCAGGGCCAGTCCAACAGCATTGGCGCTGTGGCAAAGAAGTAGTGAACGTGATTCGTAAACCACATTTGAAACACAGGTGATGGTGATTTAGAAGCAGACCGACTTATGCTGGTTTCATACAACAGTATGGGTGTCTGATTTTCAGAAATTAATGGCAAACTACTGAACGTAAACATGCCTAGTAAATCACATAAACAGCGATAAAAGCTGGGGTTGACTTTGGGGCTGTTTGTGATTTCTTGGCAAGTTTGCGTTCAGTAGTTTGCCATTGTTTACTGAACGACCGGCACTCAAACCATAGTATGAAAACCAACAAACGATGGTCTGTTTCCAAATTGCATGCAGCGGTGTTTCAAATGTGGAATGTGACATTACAAATTGAATTTGTAACCCCTTTGCCACAAAGTTGGCTTAAAAGTCACACAATTAATGTGCCAAATGAACTGGTGATGGATCGGGAGTCTTTCCAGTGGGCTGTGATGGCAGCAACATTCTACAAAGGACTTGCTACCTGAAGTGATGATGATGGCTGGGATATTTGACTTCAGAATGCAAGTTTGCTTTCCATCCTTGATCCATACTCTTGAAGCCAGACTGCAGCAAAGCAGCTTGATTTAAAGGCCACCTCTTGGTCTGTTCTGACTTTATTGACCTTGCCACAAGCAGTCAAACTATGGGTTTCTGCCTGCATTCATCTCTATTAGTGCATTTTTAATTCTAGATCATCATCATCATGTGCTCTACCTTTGGGCACTACCTAACGTTCATGTACCTAACAAACCTTAACCCCGGAGTTCTCGATCAATTCTACTGAAGTTATTCCTTGGTGTCCCTATCTTAGACCATCTGTCATCATTTCTCTAGTCTGCCTCTGGTGGCGGATAATTCAGCAGACCTACAGCAATTATTAGACGTTGTAGTAACAGAGAGTGCAAGGAAAGGACTCTTCTTGAATATCAAGAAAACAGTAACAATGGTAATATCAAAGAAAATGGTGACACCAAAATGTGACATAGAAATAGAAGGAAAAATCCTTAACCAAGTGGATAATTTTAGATACCTAAGGGCATTTATAACATCAGATGGAAGATGTACAACAGACATTAGGAGCAGAATAGGGCAGGCAAAAGCCGCATTTCAGAAAATGAAGAGTATCTTGTGCAATAAGTCACTATCACTGAATGTAAGAAAGAGAGTGCTGAAATGCTATGTAGAACCAGTTTTGCTGTATGGCAGTGAATCTTGGAATGTAAATGAACAAAGTAAGAAGAAATTAGAAGCAACAGAGATGTGGTTCCTGAGACGAATGTTGCGAATTCCTTGGACTGCCAGAGTAACTAACGATGACTGCCTGAAACAGGCTAATGAAACTAGAACATTATATATAACAATAAGACAGAGACAATCATCTTTCTTCGGTCACGTGATGAGAAGAGAGGCATTGGAGAACATCGTAACAACTGGAAAGATCGAGGGGAAGAGAGGCAGAGGCAGACCAAGAGAAATGATGCTGGATGGATTGAGACGGTATCATGGAGGAATATCAGCAGCAGAGTTGATCCAGAAAACCAAAGACCGAGATCTGTGGAGAGCCATGAACGCCTACGCCAGCTGGCACGGCACTTGATGATGATGATGCCTCTGCTCTTCTATTGCTGATCTTTTCTGTTTTCTGTCATCATGTTCTCCAATGCCTCTCTTCTCATTACATGATCAAACAACATTGTTTTTCTTTCTCACAATTGTATATAATGTTCTGCTTTCACTAGCCTTTTCCAGACACCTGTTAGTTATTCTGGCAGACCAAGATATTTGCAACATTCAACTCAGGCACCACATCTAGTTGCTTCCAAGCACTTCATAACTTGTTCCTTCACATTCCAAAATTCACTACCATACAACAGAACAGGTTCCATAGAACATTTCAGTTGTATATTACCACAGAAACTAAAATGTAATCCACTGATTAACTGTAAATCAAACAATGAACAACAATTAAAGAATTACAACCAAATGTTCATATTTTCAAGAAAATCTCTTTGCTAAACATGTAACCATATGATAATTGTGCTGAAGCTAAACAAAACAACAAACACAAATTTGCAAGAGACAGAACTCACTCAGAACTGAGACTAGAGCTAACTGCAGCTGTGGGAGTCATTGACCTTTGTTTCTGTGTGCTCTCCGTCTTTGGAGATAGCATTCCACCCTTCTGACTGGTTTTACCATAAATATTAGGCAGGACCAAAGGCTTCCTGGCACTCACAAGAGCATGAAATGATGTCACAGTAAATATGCCCAGGCGACCCAGCGTAGTTTTTGATGCTTTCGATGCATTAGCTAACAACACCTGAAGCATGATATAAACATGGTCACACACAAAACTATCAGATGTCAAAAACATGAATGCTGTATATTTACAAATTTTAATGCATTGCCTGTGTGTTACAAGTACTATAATGGGAGCAAAGAATAGTAACACTGTAACCTTCCATGCAGGGCATAACATGCCACATAGGAGGGTTGGCATGAGACCTTATCCCATTAAATGAACACAACATTAAAAATGAGAATTGTCAAATGTTAAGTAAATTCACCACTACTGTATGGCGCGGAAGCCTGGACATTGAACAAGCAACTAGAAAGTCGAATAGGGGCCCTGGAAATGTGGATATACAGACAAATATGTTGTATTTCATGGAAACAAATACAATCAATCACTAAGGTTCTAGAAAAACTAGGAATGAAAAGAGAATTGATGAAAGGAATAAAAAATAAGTAAATGAAACATTTTGGCCATGTTAAAAGACAAAACCCTCTTATAAAAACCACACTGGAGGGTAAGGTTGAAGGCAAGTGAGCAAGAGGTAGACAATGATACAAGTGGGAAGATAATATCAAGAGATGAACGAACAGCAATCTGATTGATTGATTGATTGATTGATTGATTTAGGAACCGACATCACAGCATTCGGGGCATTCCCATAAGCGCTCCGTCCCCATCCTCAGCAGCCAGCAAAGAGTTCCAACACCAACAGTACCAGTAGCAATCTGATTATATGTGGGATTTGTTAGTTAGTTAGTTAGTCGCAGTTCCAACTTCACAGCAACGGGTCGTCCCCATTATGCTCCGTTCCTGTGCCAGTGAATATCACACAAAATGCTCCCCACTGCCCAATGTGAAAAGTGGAAAAGACAGGAGTCTCGACAAACAACAGCCCGCACAGATACACTGTGCATAATGCCGCCACCAGAATGTCAACACAATAGTCCCCCACAAAACACCCAGTTCATTTCTGATGGAATCGGCAGTCATTTTCCCATCTGGATGTTTCCTAGATGTTCACCCACACAGTCCACGAAATACAGTTCATCGTCGATGGCAGTGGCAGTCAACCAGAAGCCCAGCAGCCACGCATTTCTGCATAAGGCAAAAACCGGTCAACTCTGGGACATAGCCATCTGCCATCGCTCCGAACATGCAGTCATGTTCCAAAAAACCTCGGGCAGATTCAAAAGCATTTCACATGAAACTCACAGCTCACAGTGTCGCGCCACGCACTCACTCAGTAGCAGGGCGACGGAACCATCAAGCCTCCTTAGTCGCCTCTTACGACATGCGTGGTAGGCTGCAGTGTTGCTATTCTTTGCTTCCCTTATGGGCCCCGGCAACACACGGGAGATGTGGGATTTGTATCATGCACAACTTGCCCACAGGACCTCATGTTCTTTTTTTGCCATTATCCGATCCCACTGCCCAAGAAATCAGAGGGACGTATGATGTCATTAGATACCCATTGTTCTAAAACAAATTCCCAGCTGTATCCAGGAATTGAACACAGGATTTGGACTAAAATGTTGACTTCTTGTCCTTGACTTGGGGACGTATCTTACAAATGCCTCTGAAGTCAGAGTAGTTTCGCTTGATGGCAAAGGACACCAATAATAGGGAAAGCTAATCCACACACAAAAATTAAGTCCAGTGTACTTGAAGTAGTAGCATGTATATGAACTACGCTTGAGTTCAATGCGAATGAATGCCAAAAATTTTTAAAAATAATAAAATAATGTCCATTGAGTTCAGTAAATCAACATGGAAACTAGCCTTTGGGTTTGGCAGCTCTGATCCCTGCAGGGAAGCCATGTAACATCTGAAGCGGTACTGATCAATGTACAACTTCTCCAGGTTTTCTTCCCACTGAGCAATCTGCTTCTGAATAGCATGGCGGCTCTTCGGATCAGTCACCACTGACATCTGCAGCTCTGCCATCTTCCGCATCTTTCCATCCTGCAGACACGGGACAAGATAGTTAAAGCTTGTATATTTGTACGTGAACAAAGAATGTAAAGGTAAAACTGACACTGTTGAAATGTGGTTAAATAAACTAATATGATGAACGGAAAGGAATTGGGTGAATAAGAAAAAATATTGTGGTATCACTAAAGGTAGCCCTTTGACAGATACTGCCATCAAAGTCTTAGGCCTTCCCATTTCTAGGCCATGGCATTTTGAGGTTAGATGGTTAGTTCCCTTGCCCTTCCAAACAAATCTCAGAAAAATTTTTAAATTAAGATGCTGGGTTGACTCCAAAGTTGTAAGTAAAGCACATGTTCCCATGCCTCGGGGTGTATTGGGTATTTGGTCAGTAAAAGTAATGTTGTATTGGGTATTTGGTAGTAAAAGTAATGTTGTATTGGGTATTGGTCAGTAAACGTAATGGTGTATTGGGTATTTGGTAGGTAAAAGTAATGTTGTATTGGGTATTTGGTCAGCAAAAGTAATGTTGTATTGGGATTTTGGTCAGTAAAAGTAATGTTGTATTGGGTATTTGGTCAGCAAAAGTAATGTTGTATTGGGATTTTGGTCAGTAAAAGTAATGTTGTATTAAGTATTTGGTCAGTAAAAGTAATGTTGTATTAAGTATTTGGTCAGTAAAAGTAATGTTGTATTGGGTATTTGGTCAGCAAAAGTAATGTCCCAAAGCATACGGGTATCTGGTGCTAGCCCCTCATTTGTATAAACCAATCAGCATGCGAGGGGTCATGCTGACAATATCATGCCAGCCAACTTTACTTCCTGGTACCAACTGTAGGCTAGGCTGACCTGGGAGTCCTGGTCAATGTTTAAATAATGCCTGCCTCAATGGGGGATTTAAACCCACGACCACTGGGTTGACAGGCAAGAACGACCAGAGTTGTACTGGTCAGAAAAACTAATATTGCTGCTACTGAGAACTGAACCAAGACTAATGGATTGACAGGCAAGTATGACCAGAGTTGTACTGGTCAGAAAAACTAATATTGCTGCTACTGAGAACTGAACCAAGACTAGTTAGTTAGTTAGTTATCAGTTGGGGTATCTTCGTTGCACTCCGGACATGTCCATAGGTGCTCAGATCCTCCCCCCAGCATATGCATCAGCGTCCGGTGGCTAATAGTGCCAGTTCTGTGTTGGTTGACGAGGCGCTTTGTTTTCCCGATGTACCTCTCGCGTCTGGCTGTGCCGATTCTTACTCCCAGGTCTTTCATCCTGGAAAGCGATGTGGAATCACTGGCGTCAAAATCCTCTGTTCTCGCCATATCTTTAAGGGCGTTAATAACATCGGCACGATCCATGGGCTGGCCATCTACAGGGGGTGCAGAGCCAGCCAATTTATCAGCTCGTTCATTTCCCTCGACTCCCGCATGTCCCGGGACGAAGATGAAGGTGACTTTGCGGACAACAGACTTCCGCAGCGACTCAGTCCACTGTCTACGTACAGATCCAGCTTCGACCTTCTGAATCATGCTCATTGAATCACTTAGTACACACACGTTGGTATAATGCTGTGATTCCAGCCAAGACTAATGGATTGACAGGCAAGTATGACCAGAGTTGTACTGGTCAGACAAACTAATATTGCTGCTACTGAGAACTGAACCAAGACTAATGGATTGACAAGCAAGAATGACCACTGTTGTACTGGTCAGACAAACTAATATTGCTGCTACTGAGAACTGAACCAAGACTAATGGATTGACAGGCAAGAATGACCAGAGTTGTACTGGTCAGACAAACTAATATTGCTGCTACTGAGAACTGAACCAAGACTAATGGATTGACAGGCAAGAATGACCAGAGTTGTACTGGTCAGACAAACTAATATTGCTGCTACTGAGAATTGAACCAAGACTAATGGATTGACAGGCGAGAATGACCAGAGTTGTACTGGTCAGACAAACTAATATTGCTGCTACTGAGAACTGAACCAAGACTAATGGATTGACAGGCAAGAATGACCAGAGTTGTACTGGTCAGACAAACTAATATTGCTGCTACTGAGAACTGAACCAAGACTAATGGAGTGACAAGCAAGAATGACCAGAGTTGTACTGGTCAGACAAACTAATATTGCTGCTACTGAGAACTGAACCAAGACTAATGGATTGACAGGCAAGAATGACCAGAGTTGTACTGGTCAGACAAACTAATATTGCTGCTACTGAGAACTGAACCAAGACTAACGGATTGACAAGCAAGAATGACCAGAGTTGTACTGGTCAGACAAACTAATATTGCTGCTACTGAGAACTGAACCAAGACTAACGGATTGACAAGCAAGAATGACCACAGTTGTACTGGTCAGACAAACTAATATTGCTGCTACTGAGAACTGAACCAAGACTAATGGATTGACAGGCAAGAATGACCAGAGTTGTACTGGTCAGACAAACTAATATTGCTGCTACTGAGAACTGAACCAAGACTAATGGATTGACAAGCAAGAATGACCGCAGTTGTACTGGTCAGACAAACTAATATTGCTGCTACTGAGAACTGAACCAAGACTAATGGATTGACAAGCAAGAATGACCGCAGTTGTACTGGTCAGACAAACTAATATTGCTGCTACTGAGAACTGAACCAAGACTAATGGATTGACAAGCAAGAATGACCACAGTTGTACTGGTCAGACAAACTAATATTGCTGCTACTGAGAACTGAACCAAGACTAACGGATTGACAAGCAAGAATGACCACCGTTGTACTGGTCAGACAAACTAATATTGCTGCTACTGAGAACTGAACCAAGACTAATGGATTGACAGGCAAGAATGACCAGAGTTGTACTGGTCAGGCAAACTAATATTGCTGCTACTGAGAACTGAACCAAGACTAATGGATTGACAAGCAAGAATGACCGCAGTTGTACTGGTCAGACAAACTAATATTGCTGCTACTGAGAACTGAACCAAGACTAATGGATTGACAAGCAAGAATGACCGCAGTTGTACTGGTCAGACAAACTAATATTGCTGCTATTGAGAACTGAACCAAGACTAATGGATTGACAAGCAAGAATGACCGCAGTTGTACTGGTCAGACAAACTAATATTGCTGCTACTGAGAACTGAACCAAGACTAATGGATTGACAGGCAAGAATGACCGCAGTTGTACTGGTCAGACAAACTAATATTGCTGCTACTGAGAAGCCAAGACTGCTGGATTGGCAGGAAAGTGCACTAACAACTATGCCACATGGAAAGAGAAGGAGAGCAAATGAAGAAGTATTTCAAAAACTGGAATTTAAGAAATATTACTGAATAATGAACAAGGTCAGACAATTAAGTTACTCTGACTATGTAAAGAGAAACAGCTCTGTGTTAAAGTGGTTAAAAAATGAAGTTAGTGCAAATCCTTTACAGGACGTAGCAGCCAACCCCAGCATTTTTTGGCTATTTGTGATTTCTTGGCAAGTTTACGTTCAGTAGTTTGCCATTGCTTTCTGAATGACCAGCACCCATACCATTTCTTAATAACCCAACGTAAGGCGGTTTGCTGCCAAATTGCCCACAGCTGTGTGTGACGGGATGAGTCTAGATCACTATGAAAATACCACCAATATTACGTTAGCTGAATTACTATTTAAATTCTGGATTCAGTAGGCAGCTAAATTACTAATAATGACGTCATATTGGCGAGGCAGACATTTGCTGCACTAAAACTACACACTGTACTATTGGGGACAGCACATTTCCACGTCATCATCAAATGATGTCACAAGGGAAATCCCCTGTCTTCAACCCTTATTACTATCAAGTCTAATGACTGGGGATATAGGTCCGTCACTCCCTAGCAACGGGAAAACAGCGATATGCTATTAGTACGGCTGCACCGGAAATTGTGACAAACAACTTCCGTCCGGTACACAACGACCATAGCTGCTGTGCTAAGCAGACCTTATATGAAGTGAGCTGCCATATCCAATTGCATCCTTGGTAGATTATACCAAAACCTATCTTAAGTGCTGCAATAAGACTGGGGGTGAGTGTAGTAACATAATAATTATGATTATAGTAAGAAGTGTGTACACATTTAGATTCTGATATTGGGAAAACACAAACTTTCCCGATCATATATATTTATGAAACATGGGATTTGAAATGGGAGATATTGAGAGAAAACATGTGGGGCCTAGATATATATATAGATATATTGATAGATAAAAATATATATATATATAATGTATAAACCTTACTGATTATTTTCATATGCATTTTGTGAATGTATTTACGTGTATATTTTGTTGAAAATATGATATGATTTTGCCATGTGGGCAGAAGTGGAAGAGGCATGTGGATCATGATTCTCACATGCCAGCAATATTACTAGGCGATTTATATTCAAACATAAATGTGCTTACCCCTGATTCATCGCCATGCCGAACTACAAGACACTGACGGTCATAAGTTCAAAGCAAATACCATGTGGTGAGGAATCAGAATTTGGGGAGTAAATAACTCAACAAGGGATAACTGAGACATCCTAAAGCCCAATGCCTGGAATATCTCAGCCCCCTTGCTTGCCTGCTGGCCTTCTTCTTATCTTTTAGCTCGTATATTCTGTGGGGTATACCTCACGACTTCATGGCGACACTTGATTGCTTTATGCCTAATAACTGATGTGGGATTAGGTTGAATTAGTGTTGGCCTTTCCTTAGCTATCTAGGGAAACCTCCTGGCTGCCCAGGACTTCCTCACCATGGTGTTAAGGAATACACCAGTAATTATTGCATATGAGTCACTTCAAGTTTTACAACCATGTACATTTTGTAATGTTTTTTTCAAACAAAGATTTGTCTACATGTTCTATTCCAATGGACCATGTGGTCTTAGAATGTGTCCACTTCTGGACCCTTTTTCACCTTGTATCATCATGTCATACAAGGTATAGCCAAGCTGATAAGAACTATTGGCCTTTGCTTTTGATACAGAATAGCAGAGAGGAATTGTTTTATTCCTGTTCTGCATCTGACACATACACAACAGACACACAACACCAACACTCAGACACATTGTTATTGCCAAGACACTAAGGAGTCTGCAACTGTTTCTTTGATTTAAGGAGCCTCGCTGCTGATACTGCTGACACCTAACTGGTCCGGTTACCGAAACTTTGAGCCACCAACTAGTGGAGACGGAACCTGGAATCCGGAGGAGCATCGTACACCTGTCGAATGCCAGGGTCGACTCCAAGACATAATACAACCGAAAGCCAGCACTATTCCTAACAGAGATCAGATTATCTCAGGTGACTCTGTGTCTACATGTGCTCTGAGTGTATCACTGTCTGGATGGTGTGAATGATGACATGCTATCTGTCTAAGCATCAGAAAACTATTTTATTTTTGTACCTGTAACATAAATGTAACTATCATAGTTCACCAGTTGAACCACAATTTTCATTTTCTCTTTTATTATTAAAGAGTATTATTGTTTTATACTTTCACCAACGTACTCCACTCGTGATCATTTTGAACGCAAGGTGTGCGCGTGAGTGCGTGAAAGTATTTAAAACAGGGGGCTCCATCAATTGACGAAGGATCACCGACAGATAAACTAGGCATTCGTGTTAGGGCTTCCTACATACACGAGTGTTCTTCACCTTCTGCCTTTGTCTACCAAGTGAATCCCAGTCTCTTCTATCGGGACCATCCCTTTAGACATTCTTGTAACGAGCCATAATTTCTAGAGACTGTCGGCAAACTCTTGGATAGGGATTTCTGTCTATTTCAATAGAAACACCCTAACGGTCGGTGACAACTGGGGGCTCGTCCGGGATCTACCCAGCTAATTAGAAATATTTCTAATAAATTGTGTTACTTGGTAAAAAAAAAAAAAAAAAATTTTCTCATCTCAGTAAAGGGTAGAGTAGTTTAGGAAACTCTGTAATTAGTTGTTTCCATTCGATTGAGAGAGTGAAAGTGTGTTTGTATCATTGTTTGTACTAACCATTTTTGTGTATGTACTAATAAGATTTGTAAATTATTGCAATTGTATTAGTATAACTTGAATTGGGAAGTAGTATAATATTGATATAGAAATTGTAGTCCACTGATCACTCACCCTCTCAGTCAAAACTCAGTCATGAGTTCATCAGCAGATTTGCACGCAGCAGCGGTAGCTATGGGGTTATCGGAGCCCGAAGCAGCCAAATATGTCCATGATATGGAGAGGGAGTTAAGGAAAGAAGACAGGGAAGATAAAATACGTAGGCATGAACTCGAGCTTAAGAAACTGGAAGCAGAGACAGAGCTTAAGAAAATCGAGGCCGAGGCTGAGAAAGAACTTAGGCAGTTACAGGAAAACGAAAAAATCCGACAGCATGAGTTTAGGATGAAAGAGCTAGAAAACCAAGCTCTATCAGCAACCTGTTCTAACGCCAGCTCTCCGGCACCCATCATTGAAACCCAGCTACATTCGACTTCTCATGTGGGTCCTATGAGTTTTCCTTTGATGCCGTTCGAGGAAAATCAGGAACAATTGGATAGTTACCTTCAGAAATTCGAGAAATTAGCTGAGTCATTTGGGTTGGCTAGGGAACACTGGAACTTGAAGCTTTCTCAGGCACTGAGGGGACAAGCGTATGTAGTCTTTCAGGGACTACCTCCAGGCCATGAACATTCTTATGAAAGTTTGAAATCGGCTTTATTGAAGAGATATGAGTTAACCTCAGCTGCTTATCAACGGAAATTCCGAACCGCAAGACGCCTGAGGGGTGAGTCATTCTCACAATTGTCCGCTCGTCTGCAGAGTTATCTCTGTAAATGGGAGACATTGGGAGAGTATGAACACTCCTATGCGGGCTTGCGGGAGATGGTTTTATGTGAGCAGATGAGGAACTGTATGTCGAAGCCGATGGAAACTTTCATCGTTGAACAAGGGGCGCAAAACCTAGAGGAAATGATAGTCTTGGCTGAAAGGTATCTGACTGCCCATGGGGACTCTGTCTCAACACAACCTTCCCAACCTCAAAAGAATCAACCTCCCCAACCTCAAAAGAACCAACCTCCAACCAACATGGGACAACCCCGATACAATAACCAACCAGCAGATAAGAGGCAACCCCAGCCACAACCAAACAACCCCACCGCAACTGGTTTTAGACAACCCTACTGCAAGAACTGTAGGAATAACTCCCACAGTACGTCAGAATGTAGGCGCCAACCTAATCCCAAGATTGCGGCATACTTGTCCACAGACAAGGAAATCGCTAAGAGGCCACCTCATCAAGAACTGAGAAGACCTCCAGTGACAGAGCAGATCACTGTCAATGGACAGTGGGTCGAGTGTCTTTACGATACGGGTCTACAATATGATGCCATCGTAGCCTCTCACCTGGTAGACTCTGATCAAATCACAGAAGATACAATTGAGATAAAGGGCGTGACAAAAAGCTCACCTACCCTGACCTTGCCAATCGCTAGAATATTAGTTGACTCTAAATTTGTTAAAGGTACGATATCGGCAGCAGTGATGGCCGACTCCATCTATGACATGATACTAGGATGTAGATATGTCTACTTGGGGGAACCAGTCACACCTATGATAGTGGCTGCTGTGCAGACCAGGGCTCAAGTTACCGCAACCTCTGAGCCTGATCTACCCATGAATCCACTCCCAGGGGAGATTAGAGCCGCACAGAACCAGGACCCAACTCTAGCACACTGTTTTAAGAAACTTCCAAATGCTAGAAACCCTCCGCAGAGAGGGGACTTTTATAAGAAGGGAAATTTGTTGTATCGTAGGGCCGGTAAAAATGAACAGGAACATGGTCAACTTGTAGTACCAGCAGCATATAGGCCACAAGTTCTACACATGGGCCACACACTGTCGTTTAGTGGGCATATGGGTGGTGGTGCAACTAATCAACGTATTGCATGTCATTATTTTTGGCCGGGAATGAATGGGGACATCAAAAGGTATGTGAAATCTTGTCCAGAGTGTCAGCGAGTTGCACCCAGACACACGACTGCCCCAGTTAAGTTAGGAGAAATGCCCATCATGAATACCCCCTTCGAGCGAGTGGCTGTCGACATTGTTGGACCTCTCCCTAGAACTAAAAGGAGAAACAAATACATATTAACTCTGGTGGATACCTGCTCCATGTGGGGAGAAGCGATCGCCCTGCCAGCCATTGATTCTAAAAGAGTGGCAGAGGCCCTGGTCACGATTTTCACTCGGCTAGGATTCCCTAACCAAATCCTCACTGATAACGGCTCTCAGTTTAGAGGGAGATTGATGGAAGAAGTCTTCCATATTTTCCAGACTCGCCACATACATTCCAGTCCATACCACCCACAGTCAAACGGCCTGGTGGAAAGGTTCAACGGGACATTGATGTCTATCCTGAGGAAGTTGGCACAGGAAAAACCAGAAGTCTGGGATGATTACCTACCGGCAGCACTATTTGCTTACCGGGAAGTTCCTCATGGCTCCACTGGCCTTCCACCGGCAACCCTCCTCTTTGGTAGGCCCATCAAAGGTCCTCTAGAAGCTCTCATGAGAACATGGACTGAGGAGAGAACAGACGAGACAGTAGTAAATGCGTCCACGTATGTGGAAGAATTGAAACACAAGTTAAAGATGGGATGGAAGTTAGCGACGAGTAATCTTAGAAGAGCCCGAGCGAAACATGCCCAGTATTACAATAAAAAGGCCAAGGATCGTTCACTAGAGGTAGGGGACAAAGTCTTACTACTACTCCCTAGCGGAAACAATAAGTTGGAGATTGGGTGGCAGGGGCCGTTCCCCGTGGTAGAGAAACTGTCCCGTACCAATTACAGGATCGCCATCAAGGGTAAGCAGAAAATGTATCATATCAATTTGCTTCGCAAATATTATACGAGAGCAAATGACCCCCCAAGGCATTTGTTGGCAATGGCAGTTGCAACTGAAGTAGAGAATGGGGAGAACATAGCGGTGGAATATCCCCTACAACTTCAGGAGACCTACCAGGATGTGGAAATAAATCCTAACCTGACCACTTCCCAAAAGGGAAAATTGGAGGAAGTATTACAATCTCACGCAACACTCCTCACCGACAAACCAGGTCGCACTAGCTTGATAGAATTTGATATGAAGCTGACCAGCCCTGATCCTATTAGGCAGAAACAGTATCCCATTCCCTATGCAAAGGAAGAGGCACTCAGAATTGAGATCAACCAGCTACTTCAAGAAGGAATAATCTCACCTTCTGAGTCACCGTACAGTGCAAATGTGGTGCTGCTTAGAAAACCTAGTGGGGAGCATCGGCTCTGCATCGACTATCGCCAACTGAATGGTATAACCGAGTTCCAAGCAGAACCGCTACCAGACCAGGGGCAACTCTTCGCCAAGCTGAGTAAAGCCAAGTATTTCTCTAAGATAGATTTGAGCAAAGGATACTACCAGATCCCCGTGAAGCAAGAAGTTCGACCCTACCTGGCATTCAGCACCTCCACGGGACACTACCAATTCAACGTGCTCCCATTTGGCCTTAGTAATGCACCCAGCGTTTTCACCAGGATGATGAGAATGCTTTTGGACCCTCTAAGAGACCCATCCATTACCAACTTCATGGACGACATTCTCATTGCCTCCAATACCTTTGAGGAACATTTATCCTCATTGGAAGTTCTGTTAACCAGATTAGCTGAAGTAGGATTGACTGCTCGGCCCACCAAGTGCCAGCTAGCATTTCAAAAACTTGAATTTCTGGGACATACCATAGTCCAGGGTTACACCTCGCCTGACCCGAAAAATGTAGAAAAACTACAAGCCGCACCGCGACCCAAGACCAAGAAAGATGTGAGATCCTTTGTGTCTCTGTGTGGGTTCTACCAAAAATATATCCAGAATTTCAACATGGTTGCAGCCCCTCTCACAGATGCCACAAAGAAGGGAGCCCCAGAGAAAGTTAACTGGACTGCAGATTGTGAGACTTCGTACACCATCCTTAAAGACAGACTTTCAGCAAGACCCATCTTGCAACTCCCAGATCTTACCAAAACATTTACCTTGCGAACAGATGCCAGTAATGTTGGCATTGGGGCAACACTGTTGCAGGGAGGACGAGAAAACCCGACCATCCTTTTCCCAGTAGCATACGCCAGTCGAAAGTTAAACCAGGCTGAACGGAACTATTCCACCATCGAAAAGGAATGTTTATCTCTAGTATGGGCGGTACAGAAATTCCAACCATACTTATATGGAACAAAATTCATGGTTCAGAGTGACCACCAACCTCTGATGTTCTTAGCTGCCTCCAAGAAGTTAAACACTCGGTTGATGAGATGGTCACTGCTCCTACAACCCTACACATTCAATGTGGAGTACATCCCCGGAAAAGAAAATGTGGGAGCAGATTTCCTGAGCAGACACCCTACTGCTGAGGATGAAGACAATGACCAGACGGACTCAGGAGGAAAATAAGCCATAGTCGATCTAGGCTCACCTACCCCAAAAGTTCACCTAGTCGTACTTTTCTCTAGGAGGGGCATATGTGACGGGATGAGTCTAGATCACTATGAAAATACCACCAATATTACGTTAGCTGAATTACTATTTAAATTCTGGATTCAGTAGGCAGCTAAATTACTAATAATGACGTCATATTGGCGACGCAGACATTTGCTGCACTAAAACTACACACTGTACTATTGGGGACAGCACATTTCCACATCATCATCAAATGATGTCACAAGGGAAATCCCCTGTCTTCAACCCTTATTAATATCAAGTCTAATGACTGGGGATATAGGTCCGTCACTCCCTAGCAACGGGAAAACAGCAATATGCTATTAGTACGGCTGCACCGGAAATTGTGACAAACAACTTCCGTCCGGTACACAACGACCATAGCTGCTGTGCTAAGCAGACCTTATATGAAGTGAGCTGCCATATCCAATTGCATCCTTGGTAGATTATACCAAAACCTATCTTAAGTGCTGCAATAAGACTGGGGGTGAGTGTAGTAACATAATAATTATGATTATAGTAAGAAGTGTGTACACATTTAGATTCTGATATTGGGAAAACACAAACTTTCCCGATCATATATATTTATGAAACATGGGATTTGAAATGGGAGATATTGAGAGAAAACATGTGGGGCCTAGATATATATATAGATATATTGATAGATAAAAATATATATATATATAATGTATAAACCTTACTGATTATTTTCATATGCATTTTGTGAATGTATTTACGTGTATATTTTGTTGAAAATATGATATGATTTTGCCATGTGGGCAGAAGTGGAAGAGGCATGTGGATCATGATTCTCACATGCCAGCAATATTACTAGGCGATTTATATTCAAACATAAATGTGCTTACCCCTGATTCATCGCCATGCCGAACTACAAGACACTGACGGTCATAAGTTCAAAGCAAATACCATGTGGTGAGGAATCAGAATTTGGGGAGTAAATAACTCAACAAGGGATAACTGAGACATCCTAAAGCCCAATGCCTGGAATATCTCAGCCCCCTTGCTTGCCTGCTGGCCTTCTTCTTATCTTTTAGCTCGTATATTCTGTGGGGTATACCTCACGACTTCATGGCGACACTTGATTGCTTTATGCCTAATAACTGATGTGGGATTAGGTTGAATTAGTGTTGGCCTTTCCTTAGCTATCTAGGGAAACCTCCTGGCTGCCCAGGACTTCCTCACCATGGTGTTAAGGAATACACCAGTAATTATTGCATATGAGTCACTTCAAGTTTTACAACCATGTACATTTTGTAATGTTTTTTTCAAACAAAGATTTGTCTACATGTTCTATTCCAATGGACCATGTGGTCTTAGAATGTGTCCACTTCTGGACCCTTTTTCACCTTGTATCATCATGTCATACAAGGTATAGCCAAGCTGATAAGAACTATTGGCCTTTGCTTTTGATACAGAATAGCAGAGAGGAATTGTTTTATTCCTGTTCTGCATCTGACACATACACAACAGACACACAACACCAACACTCAGACACATTGTTATTGCCAAGACACTAAGGAGTCTGCAACTGTTTCTTTGATTTAAGGAGCCTCGCTGCTGATACTGCTGACACCTAACCGGTCCGGTTACCGAAACTTTGAGCCACCAACTAGTGGAGACGGAACCTGGAATCCGGAGGAGCATCGTACACCTGTCGAATGCCAGGGTCGACTCCAAGACATAATACAACCGAAAGCCAGCACTATTCCTAACAGAGATCAGATTATCTCAGGTGACTCTGTGTCTACATGTGCTCTGAGTGTATCACTGTCTGGATGGTGTGAATGATGACATGCTATCTGTCTAAGCATCAGAAAACTATTTTATTTTTGTACCTGTAACATAAATGTAACTATCATAGTTCACCAGTTGAACCACAATTTTCATTTTCTCTTTTATTATTAAAGAGTATTATTGTTTTATACTTTCACCAACGTACTCCACTCGTGATCATTTTGAACGCAAGGTGTGCGCGTGAGTGCGTGAAAGTATTTAAAACAGGGGGCTCCATCAATTGACGAAGGATCACCGACAGATAAACTAGGCATTCGTGTTAGGGCTTCCTACATACACGAGTGTTCTTCACCTTCTGCCTTTGTCTACCAAGTGAATCCCAGTCTCTTCTATCGGGACCATCCCTTTAGACATTCTTGTAACGAGCCATAATTTCTAGAGACTGTCGGCAAACTCTTGGATAGGGATTTCTGTCTATTTCAATAGAAACACCCTAACGGTCGGTGACACTGTGTTTCAAATGCGGGTATGTGGGATTACGAACTGCGTTCCTAACCTTTTTGCCATCGAGCCGGCGTTAAAGTGGTGGTGGAAGAAAAAGTGGAGAGTAAATTTGCATAAAGAAGACAGTGGTTCAATAATGATGATGGTGATGATAATAATGCTGATGATTATGATTACTGTGATAGAAAATGGTAATGATGATGTTGAAAGTAATCTACAATGACCACAGATTAAAATATATAATCATTTAAAAAGTAAATCCCACAACGGATATTGCTGCAATGATGTGACATTTTAGGCCAGCACATAGTCTAGGCTAACAGTTTATTGAGGTAAGTTGACCTGTTCCCTTTCTTTCCTAGACAATTCTGTAAATTATCTGCCTCCCATTTGATGAGTGTGGGCTGACCTCAGAGCCAATTAGAACAAAAATTATTCTGGCACTGCTGGAGATATTAAATCAATTATTATTAAAACATTTCTTCTTCTTCCTCCTTCTCGTCCCTCTTATTCTTTTTCTTTTAAACCATGCTGTATGGGGATTATCTCTTTATCACACAAGTAAATTATAGACATTTAATCAATTATTAAAACATGTCTTATTTTTCTCCCTCCACCTCCTTCTTCCTCTTCTTTTCTTTCTTCTAATCCATGAATTGAGGTGTTGGTCATCATGTCTTCCACAGCCTTCTGTCTCATGTATTGCCAATCATTTCTGAAACTGATGTTCCTCCATGTTGTGATGTCAGTGTCCAGTATCTTCTCTCTTGGTCTACCCCTGCCTCTCTTCCCCTTCAGGTTTCCAACTGTGATGATATATTCCAGCTTTTCATTTCTCATGATGTGACAAAAGAATGTGCATTGTAGTTTTCTGATGCAAGTAAGTGGTTCTCTTTGTGAGTTAGTTTCTTTCAAGATGTCTTCGGTACGCTTTTTATCTGTCCAAGGTGTTGTCAACATTTTTCTCTAAAACCACATCTCCGTAACGTCTAGATAATTCCTAACTAATCTACCGACTGTCCATGATTCACTTCTGTACATCAGGAATGGCTTGAAACAGCTCTTAAGAACTTTCTTCCATCTTTGTCATACATTTTCAGCGAAGATGAGAATAATAAAACTATAGAATTTGTCTTCAGAGTCCATGTGCAATCAACAGGCTGTAAAAGCTCAAACTCAATCATTTCTCAATACCTGCTAAATTAAGGCCATAAAGTTAACAAAGAAAAGGTATTTTGTTTACTGTATACGGCAAACAATAAATGATTACTCAATACACCAAAACCATAGCAGTTAGACATTTAAAGCCTGGGTTGTGTCGACAGAAAGATTTCACAGTGACTCTGCAATTACTGACAGAAAGCTTCCACGGTGGCTCTGTGATTACCGACAAAAAGATTTCACAGTGACATTGCGATTACCGACAGAAAGATTTCACAGTGACTCTGCTATCACCGACAGAAAGATTCCACAGTGACTCTGTGATTACTGATAGAAAGATTCCACAATGACTGTGATGATCATGAGGATAACATTGCTTCACATTCTAACATTATCAGAGACTATTTCAACCAAAATATGATTTATCTATTCACTTATGATACACTCTACAGTATGCACCTGATGAGATGCAGCAAAACATGACAGGCAATAAATCTTGCAACCTATTGTGTGTGGCTTCTGTATTTAAATTCACTACGGAAATACACTGTTTTCAAATCAAACTAAGTCTTGAACATGTGATATAAATCCACATATGAACTGATTCTTGACATTCTTCAGGATCTGACCATAGCAGAAGACCAGTACAGTACCGCGTCCCAGAAACTGAAATACTGTAGCCATGCAAAACATCAGTGGCTTAGAAAGGACAGAAATGGAAAATATGGTTTAGGGAAGAAGAGTAAGGTGAACATGGAACATCAGAGACATCTTGGAAGGGACATTAGAGACATCTTGGAAGGGACATTAGAGACATCTTGGAAGGGACATTAGAGACATCTTGGAAGGGACATTAGAGATGTCTTGGATGGGACATTAGAGACGTCTTGGATGGGACATTAGAGACATCTTGGATGGGACATTAGAGACATCTTGGATGAGACATTAGAGACATCTTGGATGGGACATTAAAGACTTCTTGGATGGGACATTAGAGACATCTTGGATGTGACATTAGAGACATCTTGGATGGGACATTAGAGACATCTTGGATGGGACATTAGAGACATCTTGGATGTGACATTAGAGACATCTTGAATAGGACATTAGAGACATCTTGGATGGGACATTAGAGACATCGTAGATGTGACATTAGAGACGTCTTGGATGGGACATTAGAGACATCTTGGATGGGACATTAGAGACATCTTAGATGGGACATTAGAGACATCTTGGATGGGACATTAAAGACATCTTGGATGGGACATTAGAGACATCTTGGATGGGACATTAGAGACATCTTGAATGGGACATTAGACATCTTGCTTGGGACATTAGAGACATCTTGGATGGGACATTAGAGACATCTTGAATGGGACATTAGACATCTTGGATGGGACATTAGAGGCATCTTGAATGGGACATTAGACATCTTGGATGGGACATTAGAGACATCTTGGATAGGACATTAGAGACATCTTGGATGGGACATTAGAGACTTCTTGGATGGGACATTAGAGACATCTTGGATGTGACATTAGAGACATCTTGGATGGGACATTAGAGACATCTTGGATGGGACATTAGAGACATCTTGGATGTGACATTAGAGACATCTTGGATAGGACATTAGAGACATCTTGGATGGGACATTAGAGACATCGTAGATGTGACATTAGAGACGTCTTGGATGGGACATTAGAGACATCTTAGATGGGACATTAGAGACATCTTAGATGAGACATTAGAGACATCTTGGATGGGACATTAGAGATGCCTTGGATGGGACATTAGAGACATCTTGGATGTGCCATTAGAGACATCTTGGATGTGCCATTAGAGACATCTTGGATGGGACATTAGAGACATCTTGGATGTGACATTAGAGACATCTTGGATAGGACATTAGAGACATTGTAGATGTGACATTAGAGACGTCTTGGATGGGACATTAGAGACATCTTAGATGGGACATTAGAGACATCTTGGATGGGACATTAGAGACATCTTGAATGGGACATTAGAGACATCTTGGATGGGACATTAGAGACATCTTGGATGGGACATTAGAGACATCTTGGATGGGATATTAGAGACATCTTGAATGGGACATTAGACATCTTGCTTGGGACATTAGAGACATCTTGGATGAGACATTAGAGACATCTTGAATGGGACATTAGACATCTTGGATGGGACATTAGAGACATCTTGAATGGGACATTAGACATCTTGGATGGGACATTAGAGACATCTTGGATGGGACATTAGACATCTTGGACATGAAAATGCATGAGGCTGGGGAACTGGCATGTGATAGAGGGTGTTTCTGGTGGGCCTTGATGAGAGGGGCATTCTGCAAAGACCCTGCTACATGAATGAATGATTGAATAAATTGATTGAATGAATGAATGGTCTGAATGAATGAATGGAATGTATGAATGGACAGAAAGAATTTTTAAAAAATTATTAAAAGTAGCAATAATCTAACCATGAAACAATATTTTTGCCCCCCTAGAAAAGTAATATTCATCTCAAGAAAGCAATTCTTGAAATATAATATTTTCTTCTTCCTTTATTCGCTATAAATGTGTCTATATCTGCAATGTTGTCTCTTGTATAAACTTCCCCATCTTTGTTAGTTCATTCTGTGGTCCATAGAGTTTATTCTTCATTATTGTTTATCGTGACAAGAGGATTTTTAAATGAAATATAAATAAAAATAAATAAAAGCAAATATAAATAATAAAATATAATTTTATTTTGTTTCTAAATAGCAACAACTCATTAGAAAACAGTTTACAAAATAACTTAATTTGTTTTGTTAAAAGTTACCATCACCTCACCATGTCAATGCCAGACTCCAACTTTTGAAGCTCTGAGGACAGAAGTTTCAAGGTGTTATCTTTTCCATGCTGACGAGCATACGAAGAAGCACATGCTGAGTGAATAGCTCGAGTCCAGTTCTCCAGGTCAATTTGAGATGAAGCCTGTAAACAGCACAAGAATATTATCCATTCCCAGTGTAAAACAATCACCTGCACATTCCTAGCATAACACAATCAGTACACATTCTTAAAATAAAACAGTCACCACACATTCTCAAAATAAAACAATCACCTACTTTAGTTAGTTGCATATCTTTTACAGGATGTCGCAGTCAACACCAGCATTTTTTGCTGTTGTTATCTCTTGGCATGTAGTTTGCCATTGGTTTCTGAACGACCAGTAGCCATACTGTTTCATAAAAAACCAACACAAGGCGGTCTGCTGCTAAATTGCCTGCAGCTGTGTTTTGAATGTGGGTTTGTGGGATTACAGACTGTGTCTGTAGCCCTTCGCCGCGATCCAGCCAATCAACTACACATTCCTAAAATAAAACAATCACCACACATTCCTAAAATAAAACAATCACCTACACATTCATAAAATAAAAGAATCAACTACACATTCCTAAAATAAAACAATCACCACACATTCCTAAGATAAAAGAATCAAGCACACATTCCTACAATAAAACAATCACCACACATTCCTAAAATAAAACAATCACCTACACATTAATCAAATAAAAGAATCAAGTACACATTCCTAAAATAAAACAATCACCTACACATTCCTAAAATAAACCAATCACCACACATTCCTTAAAATAAAACAATCACCTACACATTCCTAAAATAAAACAATCACCACACATTCCTAAAATAAAACAATCACCACACATTCCTTAAAATAAAACAATCACCTACACATTCCTAAAATAAAACAATCACCACACATTCCTAAAATAAAACAATCACCACACATTCCTTAAAATAAAACAATCACCTACACATTCCTAAAATAAAACAATCACCACACATTCCTAAAATAAAACAATCACCTACACATTCATAAAATAAAAGAATCAAGTACACATTCCTAAAATAAAACAATCACCACACATTCCTACAATAAAACAATCACCACACTTTCCTACAATAAAACAATCACCTACACATTCCTAAAATAAAAGAATCAAGTACACATTCCTAAAATAAAACAATCACCACACATTCCTAAAATAAAACAATCACCACACATTCCTACAATAAAACAATCACCACACATTCCTACAATAAAACAATCACCTACACATTCCTAAAATAAAAGAATCAAGTACACATTCCTAAAATAAAACAATCACCACACATTCCTAAAATAAAACAATCACCACACATTCCTACAATAAAACAATCACCACACATTCCTACAATAAAACAATCACCTACACATTCCTAAAATAAAAGAATCAAGTACACATTCCTAAAATAAAACAATCACCACACATTCCTAAAATAAAACAATCACCACACATTCCTACAATAAAACAATCACCTACACATTCCTAAAATAAAAGAATCAAGTACACATTCCTACAATAAAACAATCACCACATTCCTAAAATAAAACAATCAGCTACATATTCCTCTGGTGGTGGGGGGGGGGGGGGGGGGGGGGGGGGAATAATCACCTACACATAATTGCTGTGTGAAATATAAGTAGTTGGAAGGGCCTAATGTAAGAAAGGCCTGCAAGCTCAATTTGAGACCCTTTGAAAATAAAAGTCCATTCATTTGTTCATTTAATGTAACAGTGCATGTTGCATTTCAGAATCAACATAAGTACAAATGGGACATTCCCATATGTGTTCTATCCCTCTATTCAAAACAATAGAAGAATATCAAGAAAAACACTGGCTATATCAAAGAGAAAGATAACCCCGAAATATGATATTACAAAATTCTTTAAAAAGTCAGTAAATTCAAATATCTAGAGCAGTGTTTCCCAACCTTTTTTGTGCCATGCCCCACTTAAGCCTTTCTAAAATTCATATTGCCCCCCTCCCCCGCGGCCCCCCCCCCCCCCTCAACATATACATTATTTTTAATATTCAAAAATTGAAATGTTCACTAAAGAAACTTGAATGATAGGTTTTAGGAAGAAATATCACTAGGTAATTATTGAGCAAACACAGTAAGTAAATTTTCAAAACATATAATGGAGAACCGAAATTCAAGTACAAAATAATTTTAATGAAAGATTTTTCTATATTATTTTAATTATTAGTAATTATTTATTATTTAAATTTAGTGAGATCCTTGCGCTTGATGCTTGCTGCAAAGAGATCTTATGTCAGGTTCCAATTTAGTTAACTTCAGTCTCAAGTCTCCCCGTTTTGTTATATTCAGCCGATTTCTTCCATTTTCCAATTGCCCCTCTTAACAGTCGAATTGCCCCCCTGTGGGGCGTGGGCCCCACGTTGGGAAACACTGATCTAGAGGCAAATTTACATCAGATGAAAGATGTATGATTGAGAATAAGAGCAGAATACACACATCGAAAGTAGCTTTTCAGTAAATGACAAGTATCGTATGTAATAACTCTAATTAAAAGTCAGACACTGTACTGAAATGTTATACAGAACATTTTCTGCTGTGTACCAGTGAACCTTGGAATGTGAATGAAAAGCTTGGAGGCAACAGAGATGTAGTTTCTGAGACTGTCCGAGTAACTAATAATAACTGCCTGGGAAAGGTTCATCATTTAGTTTCATCTTTGTGCCAGGGCATGCGGGGAGTACAATAAAATGAGCGGGCTGACAAGCTCGCAGGTGAGGCTACTGTGGAGGGCGGACGCGCCATGGACCAGGCTGACATTCTGAATGCTCTACGAGAAGTAAGACTTTTGCGAGAACCAAGTGATGACTGTGAATCTACAACAATGGCCAGACTGCGAGAGCAGCAAATTAAAAGAGGGGTGGCCAAACAAGAACACTACGCAGGAAGCCAAAGAAGATTGATAAACCAACACAGAACTGGCGTCGTTAGCCACTACACGCTGCAGGATTTGCTGAGGAGGGAATCCGAGCACTTATGGACTGAATGGTTCCTTGCTGGCTGGCATGGGCGATCATGCCTCTCCACAAGTTACGATCTCTAAAGTCATGGATCAATTTGTGTGTTGACTCCCTTCCATGCCATGACACAAGACTGTCAAGAATCTTCTCAAACTGTCTTCCTTTATCTTTCTTTCCACAAATCTTTCTGGTTGTCGAAACATGTTCCAGTTTTTGTCTTCTCATAACATAGCCAAAAAACGATGACTGCCTCTTTCTGATGTTTGTGATAAGTTGTCTTTGTGACTCAGTTTCCCTCAAAACATCATGATTGCTCATTTTGGCTGTCCAATTAATTTTCAGCGTTCTTCTATAAAATCACATCTCCATGGCTTCCAGGGATTTTATCGCCTGTTTACTAATTGTCTAGGATTTGCAACCATATGTAAAAATGGTTCCATGTAACATGTAAGAGCTCTTTTTCTAACTTTCAAGGACAGTGGCTTATTGCACAAAATGCTCTTCATTTGATAGAATGCAGTTTTTGCTTGTCCTATTCTGCTCTTTATCCCAGTGATGCATCTCCATCTGGTGTTATCCATGAGCCTAGATATTTGAATTTCTGCACTTGCCCCAAAATAACTCCTGTACTTTGATTGCACACTTAGACACAATCTGTTTCTTTGATATCACCATGACTTTTGTCTTTCTATTATTCAAACTAAGGCCCATGTTTTTCACTTTCTACAACCACTGAATCTATCAGTTCCTGTAGAAAATTAGTGAAAGTATAACATTAAATACAATATAAAGACAGTTCTTTGGACATGCAATCAGAAGAAAAGCACTAGAACATACTGTGACCACCGGAAAGATCAGGTGTAGAAGGGGAAGAGAAACAGCAAGAGAAATGATGCTGGAAGGCAGTGGAATGGAGGAATAGCATCAACAGTTTTGATCCAGACCACAAAGAACTATGATCTGTAGAGATACATGTACACCAATGACATTTGGCAGGTCATGTGATGATACTGATGATGATGTTATTGTGCCACACATAATAACAACCGTTTTGGAAAAAAAAAAAGAGAGCTTAAAAGTAAATATTTGTTTCCCATTATGCTGATTAACATTTATTAAATATTTTCTATAACTCCACACACAAAATATAATCTTAAAAAAAAAAATCAATTTTACACTTAAATAGCACATGACATCCCAAGATTGTAGAACTCTGCACCAACAATGCACAACATTCATGCCAGTTAAGACTTTATTAAAGTAAGATCAGGATGGAGTTACCAGTACCTGGAACAGATAAGCATCTCCACACGCAGTGCTCAGGGAAAATATGTTCTCTCTTTTAGGATGTTCTGGAACTGCTTGAGATATTCCTCCTTCGATCACTGGAGACAAATCAAAGGACAGAAGTCCATTAACTGACTTTATTCCCTCAATGTATCAAATCAAATGACAGAAGTCGATTAACTGACTTTATTCCCTCAATGTATCAAATAATACATGGGTACATTGTTGTAAAGGCTAGGACTTTAACATTGCTGTAAAGGCTAGGACTTAAACATTGCTGTAAAGGCCAGGACTTTATGTTGACATGGCATGAGCACTGTTAGATGCGGGTTCAATACCTGCACTCACTGTTTGCTATGTGAGGGAAAGACTGACCACCTGTCCCCTCATGCACTCAGGCATACCACATATGATGGTCCTAACACTTCAAATAACCACAGCATGGTCCTACTACAGGACATGTTTGCTGGTTTTGATTGTATCAAACAATGCATATCTTCTCATGCTTTCTGGTCTTGATTGTATCAAACAATGCATATCTTCTCATGTTTTCTGGTCTTGATTGTATCAAACAATGCATATCTTCTCATGTTTTCTGGTCTTGATTGTATCAAACAATGCATATCTTCTCATGTTTTCTGGTTTTGATTGTATCAAACAATGCATATCTTCTCATGCTTTCTGGTCTTGATTGTATCAAACAATGCATATCTTCTCATGTTTGCTGGTCTTGTTTGTATCAAACAATGCATATCTTCTCATGTTTGCTGGTTTTGTTTGCATCAAACAATGCATATCTTCTCATGTTTTCTGGTCTTGATTGTATCAAACAATGCATATCTTCTCATGTTTTCTGGTCTTGATTGTATCAAACAATGCATATCTTCTCATGTTTTCTGTTCTTGATTGTATCAAACAATGCATATCTTCTCATGTTTTCTGGTCTTGATTGTATCAAACAATGCATATCTTCTCATGTTTTCTGGTCTTGATTGTATCAAACAATGCATATCTTCTCATGTTTTCTGGTTTTGATTGTATCAAACAATGCATATCTTCTCATGTTTTCTGGTCTTGATTGTATCAAACAATGCATATCTTCTCATGATTTCTGGTTTTGATTGTATCAAACAATGCATATCTTCTCATGTTTTCTGGTCTTGATTGTATCAAACAATGCATATCTTCTCATGTTTTCTGGTTTTGATTGTATCAAACAATGCATATCTTCTCATGTTTTCTGGTCTTGATTGCATCAAACAATGCATATCTTCTCATGTTTTCTGGTCTTGATTGTATCAAACAATGCATATCTTCTCATGTTTTCTGGTCTTGATTGTATCAAACAATGCATATCTTCTCATGTTTTCTGGTCTTGATTGTACCAAACAATGCATATCTTCTCATGTTTTCTGGTCTTGATTGTATCAAACAATGCATATCTTCTCATGTTTTCTGGTCTTGATTGTATCAAACAATGCATATCTTCTCATGTTTTCTGGTTTTGATTGTATCAAACAATGCATATCTTCTCATGTTTTCTGGTCTTGATTGTATCAAACAATGCATATCTTCTCATGTTTTCTACAATGCATATCTTCTCATGTTTTCTGGTTTTGATTGTATCAAACAATGCATATCTTCTCATGTTTTCTGGTTTTGATTGTATCAAACAATGCATATCTTCTCATGTTTTCTGGTCTTGATTGTATCAAACAATGCATATCTTCTCATGTTTTCTGGTTTTGATTGTATCAAACAATGCATATCTTCTCATGTTTTCTGGTCTTGATTGTATCAAATAATGCATATCTTCTCATGTTTGCTGGTTTTGTTTGCATCAAACAATGCATATCTTCTCATGTTTTCTGGTCTTGATTGTATCAAACAATGCATATCTTCTCATGTTTTCTGGTTTTGATTGTATCAAACAATGCATATCTTCTCATGTTTTCTGGTCTTGATTGTATCAAACAATGCATATCTTCTCATGTTTGCTGGTTTTGTTTGCATCAAACAATGCATATCTTCTCATGTTTTCTGGTCTTGATTGTATCAAACAATGCATATCTTCTCATGTTTTCTGGTCTTGATTGTATCAAACAATGCATATCTTCTCATGTTTTCTGGTCTTGATTGTATCAAACAATGCATATCTTCTCATGGCTCCCAGCAAAATCTACAAATTTGAATCCCTGATGACACAAAAGTAAAAATTTTTACTGATAAACCACCCATGTTGTTTTTTAATATCTCAATCACACGAGATTTCTTAAAATTGACCAGGCTTCCCAGGTTGACAGAATCAGTACCAAAACAAGTCCTGCGAAGTAAAGTCGGCCAGCGTGACACTGATCACATCATCCATCAAGTGCTGGCAGGTCTATACAACATGATACAGATCACATCATCCATCAAGTGCTGGCAGGTCTATACAACATGATACAGATCACATCATCCATCAAGTGCTGGCAGGTCTATACAACATGATACTGATCACATCATCCATCAAGTGATGGCACACATCATCCATCAAGTGCTGCCACACATCATCCATCAAGTGCTGGCACACATCATCCATCAAGTGCTGGCACACATCATCCATCAAGTGCTGGCACACATCATCCATCAAGTGCTGGCACACATCATCCATCAAGTGCTGGCACACATTATCCATCAAGTGCTGGCAGGTCTATACAACATGATACAGATCACATCATCCATCAAGTGATGGCAGGTCTATAAAATAAAACATGGGGCTAGCACCAGCATGTCTCGTCTCAGGGAATGTAAAAGAGTTCTTATTTTATTTTTATAATACACAGCATGTGCACTCTTGGGCGACTGCCCTGGTAAATGGCCATGAAACTTCACCTTAACAAAACCCACCTGGCAGATGCCAGTAACTACACAAATTCAACAAGAACTGTTTTACGATAATTTGCCAATATGGAACTTTCTGCAGTGATGATGCCCCTACTTTAAAAACAGCCTAAATGTTTTTGCTTTTTAACGGTTAGAATCAAGTAACAAGAAAGCATAAATTATGGTTATCTCCATGAAGAACGAAATACCACAGTGTAGTAACAGAGTAAATGGAGAAAATTCTTGAACAAGTGAATTATAACAACTATCTTGGAACAGTTATACCATCAGGAAGAAGATGTCTTGTAGATATTAGATCCAGAGTTGCTATGGCAAAAGTAGCTTTTTGCAAGATGGAGAACACTGAACAATACAAAAATAACTGTTAACTGCCGTGAGAAAAGTAAAATTTAAGACCTTATCAAAGATTATGATGATCGTGTAAGATGGCAAACCATGACTGTCCATGCCCATTGGCATGGAACATGACAACAATGATTAAAACAAAAATGAGGTACTCACCAAGTATATGTTTGGGAATGCTATTTTCTGTAACCGAACTTTCTTCATCACAGTCGAAAAACAAGAGTGTTGTACCCTTGAGACACACCCAGTACCTCTTCCAGGCTCTCCTGGGTGCAAGTTCTATTTTCTTCTTTTTATGAAGCAACCAGTTTTTTACCACCAGCCATCTTTATGTCAGTGAAAAGAAAAGTTCAGACATGTTAGCAGAACAATTTCAGCAAGTTTTCCAATTGGATGACAGAAATATGGTTTTAAGAATGTTAACAGGTGTCCCACTTAGGCGAAAGAAATGTGGTTTTTAAACACAGAAATCCCAAATAATAGCGTCCACAATTTGTTACTTGACATATTTTGCTGCATCCATTCATTCATTCAGTAGCATGTCCTTTGCAGAACCTTGCCCCCATAACAACTTTCCGGAAAACTTCATGGTCATAAGCAAGATGCCCCGCTTCTGATACACCCATCTGGAGATAATTTGCCACATCCTGCACCCATCTTTTCATTGGCCTTCTTCTTCTTCTCTTCCCGGGTATAAATCCTTTCATTATTGTTCTCTCAAAACTTTCACAACATTTCAAGTGACCAAAATATTTCAATTTTCTTTGTTTTATCGTCTTTAGTAGGCAACCTTCTTCAATATTCAGCTCTTGAAATATGGATGCATTTGTTCTTTTCTTTATCCAAGATATTCTTAGTACCGTCTATAAGATTTATATTCAAAGGCATGTATGCGCTGCTCAGCTTGTTTAGTAAGTGTCCAGGTCTCACAGGCGTATCTTGCATTGGGAAAGATGATTGCTTAAATTAAAATTCTAATTATTGTAGGTCTATCTGTCCCATGACACAATTTATTCACTTGTTTTAGTCTTTGAAGAGCAATAGATTTTTGTCTTTTAATTTCTTTCATTAATTCGCCATACCAACCATATTAATCTATTGATTTAGCTTCTGAGTTCAAATTTGCTAAGGAAATACATTTTTTAATAATATGGTAGTGCGAGATATGCATTACAATTTAGTAATTGAATCTTCACCCTCCTCTTTCTTCCTCTTCTTCTCCTTAAGCTTCATAAATTTAAATAACTTGCTGCTGCTGCTATAATCTATTTTTCAACCTTATCTTTAGTAATGATACTTCAACATTCAAACATTTAGCATACATTTGCTCTATAATTCTGGCAGCAGCATTATGCATAGTAAACCTGTGCTGGCTTTTGGTTTGTCAAGACTCCTGTCTGTTCTACTTTTCACATAGGGCAGTGAGGAGCATTTTATGTGAAATCACTGGCACAGGAACGGAGCATAATGGGGCAATCCTTTGCTGTGAAGTTGGAACCTTGACTAACTGACTAACTAATTTCCTCTGTAACATGAAAGAAATACTCCATGGCGAAGGGGTTATGGATGCAGTTTGTAATCCTGCATACTGCGTTCGAAACACAGCTGTGGACGATTTGGCAGCAGACCACCTTGTATCGGTTTTTTATGAAATGGTATTTGTCCCAGTCGCTGTGAAAGCAATGGCAAACTACTGAACGTACACTTGCCCACGAATCACGAACACCCAAAAAATGCTGGGGTTGACTGCTACATCCTGTAAAGGATACACAACTAACTTAACTTCTTTCAGCAGCAAAACTTACCCAGCTTTTCTTATAGCTCCCACTTGACGAGCATAGGACATCTGAGAGTCTGTCTCCGTCATTGTGTCGATGCTATCATCACTTGCCTCTCCGTCATCATCTGACAGCTGCGGACATGTTGATGTATTATAATTAAAACTGGGTGTATCCTGTCAGGCCTGTCTACTGGTAAAACGTTGGTTATTGTGTCATATATTTGGTTATCAATTAGATGCTGTTGGTATCATTTCAAAAATGTTGGTTATCATAACATATAGCGTTGGTTATCATGTCAAATAATGTCAGATTGGGTTGGTTGCAATGTCAGATAATGGTGATTGTCATGTCGGATAATGTTGGTTATCATGTCTGATAATATTGGTTATCATGTCAGATAATGCTGGTTATGTCAAATAATGTTGGTTATCATGTCAGATACCGGCTCCGTGGCCGAGGAGTTAGCAGCTTTCTCCGCTAACTCTGAATACTCTCGTCACGTGACGCGACGAGAATTAGCAGTGGTTCGAATCGCAAAAGTGACTTATGAGAGTATGGAGCCGGTCGCTCAGAAAGTCGTGGCGTGCTGATGAGCGTAATCTAGCCTAGGAATCAACATACAGCTGAAAGATGCTGGTGTTGACCGCAATATCCTGAAAAAGGATGGAAACGCGGAAAAAAAAAAAAATCATGTCAGATAATGTTGGTTATCATAACAGATTGTGTTGTTCATCATGTCAGATAATGTTGTTGTAAGAAAATGCTGGTTATCATGACCGAACATGTTAGTACAATGTCAGAAAATGTTGGTTATCATGTCAGATAATGTTGTTATGTCAGAACATTTTGTTACGTCAGATAATGTTATGTCAGATAATGTTGGTTATCATGAGAGTCCAGCTGTGTATAGTCAGAGAAAAAGAACACAGGCAATGAATTACCTTGGGATACGTTTTGATCGAAGCCTTGCTTATAATGAGCACATAGACCAGGTGATAACAAAGGCCAAGCGGGGTTTGGCAGCGATGCGGGTGATGGCGGTGGCAGGCTGTGAGCAACGCCATCTATGTCTTCTATACGTGTGTCTGGTCATGTTTGTTTTTGAGTATGCGATGGCGATCCTGACTCAGCCATAAGCAGATGGAAAGGATACAGAACGAAGCTATGGGTATTATACTTGGATGTGCAAAGGATAAGCATCCAGGGCAATGCACTACCTTAATGATTTTCCTACCATGGGGGGGGGGGGGGGGGGGGAATACAAATTTGCAGAGCATGTGCCTACCTCAGAGTCAACGCAAACACACAACATCCACTGAATAGTGAAATTAAGAAGGTAAAAGGCAGCAGGTTAACAAGAGGAAAGTCCTGGATGGGTCAAGCCAATGATTTTCTTCAACAGGTGTGTTCACTTGAAGACTTAGAACCTGGCGAGGAGTGGGTACAAGTGTCAACAGATTTATGTACCTCCTTTTCAGTTTGCATTCAACTAGATAAAAAATGCAGACAAGAAAATCCCGCTTCTGCGGAGTGATCTTTGAGAATTCTTTAGAGGGTGATGCTGTCATTTACACAGATGGGTCGGTCGTTCCACAAGTGAGAAGTTCATGGGCCCTTACGGCTCAGGAAGGAGGGAGAATTGTGAAGAAAGATCGTGGTTCTTTTGCTTTGACCACAAGTAGCCTGACTATGGAAGTCATGGCAATAAGTAAAGCAATAATATGGCTCGAGACACAGACATTCACTAGGGCATGTTTCCTTAGTGACTCAGTGAGTATGCTCAGGCAGATAGAGATGAGGTGGGTCCAAAGAGAGTGATTGCCTTCACTGGAGCAGTCTCGGCATGCAAAGATTAGTTTTATTTTCATGCCAGGTACCAGGGCATGCGGGTGTACAAGGAAATGAGCAGGCTGACAGGCTTGCAGATAAGGCTACTGTGGAAGGCGGATGAGCCATGGACTAGGCTGATATTCTGAATGCTCTACGTTTGCAAGAACCAAACGATGACTGTGAATCTACAAACATGATCAGGCTGCGAGAACAGCCAGTAAAAAGAGGTGTGGCCAAACAAGAACACTACGCGGGAAGCCAAAGAAGATTAATAAACTAACACAGAACTGGTGTCGTTAGCTGCTACATGCTGCAGAATTTACTGAGGAGAGGATCCGAACCTAATGGACTGAATGGTTCAATGCGCAATGAGGATGATCGGTCGACTGACTAACTAAGCCCAGCAAACAAGCAGAAACATTCAAAAGACTCACAGATCACCCCGTGTATCAGAGATTTAAAGGTCCTGCCAAGGAACACCAAAGCCAACCAACTTTGTAAACTCTGCAAACACAAAGACCAGGACAAACCCCAGGCTCAACCAAAGCTAAACCCATCAACAATGGTATCATTTCATCAACCTGGAGACAACAGCGCATGCTAGAGATGATAGAAAATATTCTTGGTATTGAGAAAAATTACACTCAGAATGAGTTAGAAAGAAATCAAAACGATAATAGTCTACATAGATGAACATTCCCAATCAGCACTTAGACATACAAAAACAAAAAACACTCAAAAGAAATGGTGGTGAAGGGATTCTCCTGAATCTTAAAAATGGAGCAAAGAAGACAGTGAGTAGCAACTGGAAAGTTCTCAAGTAAATTCACAGCAAAGACAGAGGTCCTAAAAACTGCAGCAGAAATGTTCACAGAGAAAAATAAAGAGAAACAATTTGATGCGAAGTCAGTTGTTTCAATCCTGAAGTGCAGAACTAGCTGACCTAAGCGCAGCTGGATATATCAGACATCCAATAGGGTTGTAATACAATGGATCCCCTCACATTGCAACATTCCTGGATATAAAGATGCTGACAGACTAGCAAAGGAAGGTGGAAGACTACCTCAGTCTGATATAAACACAACACATGATTAGGCCAAGAGATTTATAAACAGAAATTTCAGTGGAATCAAGTGGAAGTCACAGCATCCTGGCCGCCAGAAAGACGATGCATACTGTCAGCTCAGCTCCAATGAGGAGAACAAGTAACAATCTTCAGACTCAGCATAGGACATAGCAGGCTAAAATACTACATATTGTTTAATGAGCTAAAGACAGGAGACGAATGTTGAATGTAAAACTATGGAACTGGTAAAATGATAGCTAAACACTTGCTGCAGGGTGTCTGATATATGCAGAACAGAGAAAACTATTCTTTGTATTTATACCTGCTCCGTCTGAGGACAAACTATGGAGAAGTTAACAAGCTCAAGAAAACTTACTGCTTTCTTTGAACTTACATTGCCGTTTGAAGTGCATGAAGGACATGCTGTACTATTAGTGCTGAAGCTGTTTTTAAATGAAAATTAATGGAGCAACATTTATATTCAAAGGCACATTCATGTTTACGTTTGTAGATGATGTGCTGGTGTACAGACAGGGCAAAGACAGGGCCAGTTTGGCAGGAGACTTACAGGTGGCAGTAAATAGGGTGGCAGAGTGATGCAGGGACACAGGGGCCGTTATAAACCCAGACAAGGCATCGGTGTGGTACACCCTGGATAACGGGATCGTCAAGGCAGATGTCCCAGTTATTATGTTGAATGGATGTCCTTTTAGTCAAGTGAAGTAAGTTGAAGTACTTGGGTATCACCTTTGACAGGTGTTTGTCTTTTAAGGATCATATGGAGGATTTGGTGGTGAAGGCTGGTAGGGGACTTAATGCATTGAGGACGATGGCAGCAACCAGGGTAGATCAGAGAATGCTTTACAGGCTCTTTCAGCAGTTAATAATTTCTGTCATTGAGTATCGTTTGAGGCTGCTGACAGTATCAAAGAGCCAGCTTGAAAGTTTGGAGCACATACAGAATGCTGCCATGGGGTTAATCCTGGGGTGCACAAAGGACACACCAATTATATGCATGAGGCATATCCTGGCGCTACCAACAATGACGGATAGGCATAGGGATTTCAGGCCAAATGGTACCTGAGAGTTGCTGCAGATAGGGATCACCCCCTGCATGAAGCTATGGATATGGTCAAGGGTCATAGACTAAGACGAGGAAGGTCCTGGATGGCACAGGCAGAACTTTCTATACGTTAGGTGTATGATCTAGAGACCATCAATCATGAAAAAGAGAGGGTTGAAGTTCTGGAAGACATGATGGGCTGGCACAATGTAATAGTAACACTGGATGGTGATAGCAGAGAATGGGCAGCGGGCCGCACTGAGTCTGAAATGCAACAACTGATACAGAGTAACTGTGACATAATTCCCCGCTGATTTTTGGCGGTAGCTGCCAGCTCAGTCCACATCCAACGGTCAAATGTGTCACTAGATCCTTTGTTTGGGAGGTGATGTTCCCAGTGTTCTGGCTTGTTGCAGGTAAGTTCACATACCATAAGTCCTTACCAATGTTCCAAACAAGGAAGGTAACAGTGTCTATGTATATAATAATATAATCCACACACAAAATTCAGTCCAGCACTACTAGAAGTAGTGTGTGTGGACTACGCTTGAGTTCAAAGAGGGCGAGCGAAAAACAAAACAAACAAACAATTATGCTATTAATGCTTCATAGGCATTGTTACAACTTATCATGATCTGACCATACCTTCATCACATCTTGATGACTTTATTTTATCTAACTGTCATCTTGAGTTTATCTCATCATGAACATAAAATATCAATGGAGAACAAATGCTGACTTCTCAGTAGATACTGGCCTCACTCCATCGTATATTTTAGCACCTTGACTTTAGGGAGACTAGGGTAGTGATCTCACCTGTGAGTGGAACCACATCCCAGCCTCCCCCTATTATCAACCCCCCCCCCCCCCCCCCCCCTCCTGTTTCTTCCCATGTATGTTTTGTAAATAATGTATGATTGCATGAAATGCTTGAATAGGTGGTATTTGTTTGCACTGTTCCAGAAGAGTGGTATGTTGTGGCCAATTAATAAGAGCTGATGCTCATATACTTCTGGTGATGGCGAATACTGAAAGCAAAGAGATGCCAGCTTTAACCTTCAGCTTCATAGAGATCCGTTCATCTTGTTTAAAGAACAATATACTCCATGACTGAGGACGTGGTTGATCACAGCTGCACCGAGTTTGTTCTTATCCACCAAGCCCACACCACTATATCCACAGAAAGATGTATTACCCCCTGGGAAATCCATATCAGTGGAGCTTCCAAAAAACCTTTACCTGGTCATGAAACTCCTTTCATAGAGAAACTAATGTTAGTCCACTGGTATCAATCTGAGAATGTCTACAGCCTAAGACACCTGTTGCCATATGAACAATTTTAATCCACAGCTAGATGTATTAGAAAGTTATCTTACTAGCTGCATAGTTAGTTAGTTAGTTAGTCAACAGATCATCCTCATTGCACATCAAACCATTCAGTCCATAAGTGCTCGGATCCCCTCCTCAGCAAATCCCACAGCGTGTAGCGGCTAACGACACCAAGTTCTGTGTTGGTTTATCAATCTTCTTTGGCTTCCTGCGTAGTGTTCTTGTTTGGCCACCCCTCTTCTAATTTGCTGTTCTCGCAGTCTGGCCATGGTTGTAGATTCACAGTCATCACTTCGTTCACGCAAAAGTCTTACTTCTCGTAGAGCATTCAGAATGTCAGCCTGGTCCATGGCGCGTCCGCCCTCCACCGTAGCCTCACCTGCGAGCTTGTCAGCCCGCTCATTTCCTTGTACCCCCGCATGCCCTGGCACGAAGATGAAATTAATCTTTGCCAGCCGAGACCGCTCCAGAGACAGCAACCATTCTCTTCGGATCCACCCCATCTCTATCCTCTTGATCATGTTCATTGAGTAGCTAAGGAAACATGCCCTAGTGAATGTTTGTGTCTCGAACCATGTTATTGCTTTACTTAACTGCCATGACTTCCATAGTCAGGCTACATGTGGTTTCAGTGAAAGCACCAGAGTCCTCCTTCACAATTCTCCCTCCGGCCCGAGCCGTAAAGGCCCATGAGCTTCTCACATGTCGGACGACTGATCCATCTGCGTAGATGATACCATCACCGTCTAGCGAATTATTGAAAATCAACACTTGTACTTCAGCCTCCACGGCAGCCAGATTTTCTTGTCTGCATTTTCTATCTAGTTAGATGCAAACTGAAAAGGATGTGCAGAAATCTGCTGGCACTTGTACCCACTCCTTGCCAGGTTCTAAGTCCTCAAGTAAACACACCTGTTGAAGAATGTCTTCGGCTTGATCCATCCACAATGGTCCTCTTTTTAACCTGCTGCCCTTCACCTTCCTAATTTCACTATGTAGTGGATGTTGTGTATTTGCGTTAACTCTGAGATAGGCGCATGCTCTGCAAACTTGTATTCTGTATTCAATGGTTGGAAAATCAAGAAGGTAGCGCATCGCCCTGCATGCTGTATCTCTTGTACATCCAAGAATAATGCGCATAGCTTCATTCTGTATCCTTTCCATCCTTTCTATCTGCTTACGGCTGAGAGTCAGGATTGCCATTGCATACTCAAAAACAGACATGATCAGCCCCTCGTACAGAAGACATAGATGGCGCTGCTCACAGTTTGCTTCCGCCATCACCCACATCGCAGAAAAAACCCCGCTTGGCCTTTGTTATCACCTGGTCTATGTGCTCATTATAAGCAAGGCTTCGATCAAATCAAACCGTATCCCAAGGTAATTCATTGCCTGCATTCTTTCCACCGTTTCTGAACACAGCTTTACAGTTGGTGTTGGAGTGTTGACAATATGATTATTCAAAGAGAACCAAGTCACTGTTGCCTTTGTTGGGTTGACCATTGCCCCAGCTTCAACACACCAAGTACTTATGCGATTGAGTTCGGTTTGTAGTTCCACAGCAACCTGCTCTCTATCCTTACCCTGACGTCACACTAAAACATCATCGGCATATGACAATGTCCTGCCAGGTCCAGTGATCTGCTCACTGGTGATTCTCACTATGTAGGCGTTGAACAGTACCGGAGATAATGGTACTACCTGCATGTATTGCTGTGATTAATTGCTGATATAATATTCATCTGTTGGGGTTTACCATGTCATGTAATGGGAAACTGAAAGAAGTCACCACCACTTACTAGGCATTATTAAATGTTACTATATACTATATTACTTCATCTCTTGATTACTTCAGTGTCAACAGATGTTATGAGATAACCATGTTATGTTCACACAGTGGTTGTCCAGTAATGTCATCATATGTTCTGTCAAAAATTATATGTCTTGTGCACACATAACATACTGATAGACTGTGGGGACTTGATGAGGGAGGGAGAATTCACACTGGCCCAACTCCATCTTTATCATAGAGGAAATATCATTCCCTGGGGTCAGCGGGTAACTTCCCGATATAATCGAAAAGAATACATAAAAAGAAGAAATAAAAAAAATTGTGGAAATTGAGTGAATAGGGAATGGAAGGAAGGGATATAGGAAGGAAGGAAAGAAGGAAGGAAGGGAGGGAGGGAGGAAGGAAGGAAGGAAGGAAGGACGGAAGATAAGAGATAGAAGAATGGGGAAGGATGAAAGGGATGACAGAGAGAAGGAAAATAAGGGAGAGAGGGAGACGGGAAGAGATCCAGAAGTAAAAAAGAAGAAACTTACATCTGGGGCCAGGTACTGTTTGACATCCACCCCTTCCCCTAGCTGCCTGATAATGTCACTCTGTTCACTGGTCCTGCTTCCGCTGCTGGCGCCAGTTGAAGAGGACTTGGGGACATGGCTCCCTTGTTTACCTGTGAAGAGACATGACTCAGTATAGTTGGAGAGGACATGGCTCCCGTGTTTACCTGAAGAGACAGGACTCAGTATAGTTGGAGAGGACATGATTTACTTGTACGCCTGTGAAAATACAGGAGTCATTAGTATATTTGGAGAGGACATGGCGTATTTGTTTACCTGGGAAAATACAGGACTCATTAGAATAGCTGAAGAGACTTGGGGACTCACTTGTTTACCTGTACTGAGACAGGAAGCCAAAGAAGATTGATAAACCAACACAGAACTGGTGTCGTGAGCCGCTACATGCTGCAGGATTTGCTGAAGAAAGCATCTGAGCACTTATGGACTGAATGGTTCGATGTGCAATGAGGATGATCTGTCGACTAACTAACTAACTAACTAACTAACTGAGACAGGATTCATGGGTATAACATTTTCTTTAATCTTTAACAACTGAAAGAAACTGTCATTTTAATATCAAAGGTCATTCTAACAGCACATCTCATATTACATTTTCACCCCTAGGTTGCAGCGTGAAGTAGAACGACGACGTAGACATATACTGTAGATAATGTGTTTGGGGTGATTCACTCCCTGGATACGTAGATTACTTGAGCCAGGGAAATTGGCTACGGGTAGAGTGTGTCATGAGATGGACGTCCTGCAGAGGTAAATTTTACTAGGAGAAGAACACAAGTAACAAAAAGACGTTGCAGTCAAAGCCTTCTTTAGCAGACAAACAACAAACACCGATACACATATGTGATCAACTCTACATATATACAGTTACTGATCTGTTGTACTAATTCCTTGTTATGGACTGGACTCGTGTGTAGTTGAATACCGCGACTATAGTTATAACAATGTGGCGAGGCCGGAAATATCAGATATGACGGCTAATGATGCTCATGTCTGTCAAAGATCAAGGATTAAGAGAAGAATGGATATGCTGTTGAGGTCATGCGAGGGTCATGAAGTGTGAGGCAGCGACAATTAGAATGTTGGTTCCAAGAATACTAGTGGCTCACGATGGATAAGGGGGTGGGAGTTATTCTGAAAACTATCTATGAACGACTACTAGCTGAAGTGGGGTTCATGCAAGGACATGACCATATTTTTGCTGCAAATGTTATTGGGACAAGCATGTACACCTTAATACATTCGTTGAGAGAGGGAGACAGAGCATCTACGGGCTTCCGTTGAGAGAGAGAGAGACAGAGCATCTACGGGCTTCCGTTGAGCTATGAAAACGATTTTGAAAACAAAGAAGCCAAGATTAACACGTCTGGCTTAGAACATGAATTCTCAAATTGTTTGGTTGCTGATCCCATTTACCCACATGACACTCTTTCATAATCCCAGTTAACGGGTACTTTAACGTTTGCGCTATTTGTTAACCTTTCTCTTCCACTCGTGGGCATTGAAGAGATTTAGGGCCAAGCAACCAGTAGGGTTGGATCAAATAAAAAAAGGGGGGATTGCAGAAATTGGGGAGTAGGAGTGTGTCAGGGTTATGACTTTAAAAGTTGTTAAAATGATATCAGACATGTTATATAGCAAATTAAGGGGAGTTGCTTGGGAAAAACTACTGTACTGTAAATAAGCCAATAGCAGGTACAGGAAGTCGATTAAGACGATTAATCATCCATAGCACTTAATCAGTTAAGTTTATAACACTTTGGATTAGAAACTGTTACAGCAATTTTCTGGGACTGAAAGAGTTAAGGCAGTGGTTCTCAAGGGGGGGGGGGGGGGGGGGGGGGGGGTAATTTTAGGGTTTCCAGGGGAGGAATTAAGATTATTTCAAGATCGCGTTAATACAAGAACCGATTACTTGATATTGTTTTTCCCTTCATACTGTACGATTCTATACGTCTCACCCTTCTAAACTTCATTTTATAAAGTAAGTAGACCCACAAATCGTGTTTTATGTGGACGTCTAGACTTGTTTTAGTTTGTGCTATTAAATTTAGGTTCCATTATTACGTATACTGTGTAGGGGCGGGGCAGGATTTTTAGGTAGGAAATATGAAAGGGGGGAATGACGTTCTGAAAATATGGTGAATGGGGGAACGGGCCAAATTTTTAGATAGGAAATACGAAAATGGGGGGGGGGGGGGGGGGGAGGACGTTCTGAAAATATGGAAAAGGGGGGCACGGGCCAAAAAAGATTCAGAATCACCGAACTAGAACATGCATTTAAACTAACAACTACAGCAAATTCAGTAAAGTAATAACTGTCTGCAACTAACGGAATAAAGAAAAGTTGTGTTTGTAACACAATGTGTTAATATAGTCTAATACATACAATATTCCACGAAGGCAGATCTGCAGCTAAATCACACGTAATTTGAATGGTTCAGGGTTGCTAGGTTTTTTCAAGTAACAGTTGTTTGTGACTTGCATTCATACAATTAAACGTTTTCGATGACACAGGAAAGTAAACATGCTAATTATGAAATGAAAATAACCCCACTCCATATCCCGGTGCTTTGGTTTGAAATACGAGGGGAAGTCAATAAGTAAGTCATAAATGGCTATAGAAAAATAACTAAATATGATAACAACTTGAAACCAGTTTATTTTTATACATACGTTGTCCCATTATTTCTCAACACTTATCCCATCGTTTTATCCGTCCCCCAAAACCGGCTGCATAGAACTGCGTGCTCCCTTTTCTAATCCACGTTTTCACTTCACATTCAACTTCAGCGTCATTCGCGAAATGTCTCCTGCCAAGGTGGGTTTTCAGTGAACCAAAAAGGTGGAAATCGCTAGGGGCTAAGTCGGGGCTGTAAGGTGGATGTTCCAGAACTTCCCACCTTGGTTAATTTTCTCCTGAGGTAATCGAGCTATAGTGGTCTGGCATTGTCATGAAGAAGTCAGCAGTCCTGGACGTTTTCTTTGAATTTCATCACGAAGCATCGATAGAACTTCACAGTACGATTCAGAATTCACATTGTCACCTTTCTTCTTAAAATTGGCTAAAAGCACTCCTTGACAATCCCAGAACAATGGCAGCATAACCTTCCCTGCTTGTTGCGTAACCTTGAATTTTTGGACACAAGGCAAAGAAGGATGTTTTCTACCCAGCTATGCACCGCTTTACGGGACAAACATTTGTCAGCATAAACAGGAAGCCTTTCCTTATGAATTTCCTTTGCAGGCAGTCCTTTTGCACACACAAAAACGCAAACAGCACGTTTCTCTTTGGTTGTACACTCCGTAAGTACAGTCGCCATTTTGTTTATGCGCTGCGCACACGCATGAGACACCTAGCGCCACCTGACGAACGGGAATATAAAGTTAGATGTTGCTGTCACCTAATGACACCTGTAGAAAACACCAACTACATTTACCTGCCATCCCACAGAACTGTGTGACTTACTTATTGACTCGGCCTCGCAGTATGTACATATAATATGCCACATTCTTTATTTTGAATGTTATGTAGAACATAATATATAACTATAAGAAGAGACAACCAGCGTTATTAATTCATATAGAGAGAAGAGAAGCGTTGGAAAATATCGTGACGACTAGGAATATCAGTGGGAGAAGAAGCAGAGGCAGGTCGAGAGAAATGATGTTGGATGTACTGAGGCAGTGGCAAGAGAACATATCACCAACAGAGTTGATCCAGAGCACCAAGGACCGAGATGTGTTAAGTGACATGCACGCCTACACTTGTTGACAGCGCACACGGTGACGATGATAATGACATCCTGTTTGTATGAAACAATTTTCATCTGGTCACGAGAGCTGCAATAAATTACCTACAAGGCCGCACGAGTCCCGTGGACCATATGTGAGGTATCTCTCATCTAGTCGCTGTCAACTCCTGCATTTCTTTGGCTGTTTGTGATTTCTTGGCAAGTTTACATTCAGTAGTTTGCCATTTCTTTCTGAACGACCGGCACTTTTAATAGGGTTGGCGTGTTCCACTGACTCCAAAAGCTATGCCGACGTTAGCGCTGCTACTGTATGGCCTCCCCTGTCGGACAGGTCCGGGAATAGGGACCAGACGAAGAGAGACACAAACCATCATCTGCCTTGTAGGTAGACTGGGGACAGTCAAAGGCTAGAAAAAAAGCAAACCCGAAAAAAAAAAATGCTTCTCAAGTCGAATATACAGAGCCACAGGCTGAGCGAAACGGTGCAACGTAATTCATCAAATGATATCACGAAAATACCCATTATTGCCAATATCTATAACATTCTCCCGCTGTTTATACTTCACCTCGACACCGCAAGGTACAAAAGAAACATGATGAGATTAGATGAGATCTATAACATTTCATATACAATAAATTAATCAACATTAACAAAATACACACTTGAAAATAAAGTGAACAAAATATTCCGGCAGACGACAGAATGCGAGAAGATCCTGTCTACGAATGAAGTCATATTTAGACTTTACATTCCATTAGCACACTTCCATCCGCGCAATTCCATTAGCACAGTTCCTACGAACTTAACACGTAAATCATCGAAAAAATACCAGTATCACGACTAAAGATAACAATAATAGGAAAAAGCTAAATAGCTAGCATTATTATCCGTTGTGGTTTCAAATATTGATATCCATTAATTTATACACATCCTTTGATCTATTTGTCTTGTTGAATACATCCTTCGATAGATGGGCTAAGACTGTTATTTTACCGCAGTATGCTGGCTAGATTGTAGAAAGTAAAATGCTGAGTAAACTTTACAACAGCAAACAATAAGTAGTTGCTGAGTCTTTACAGCGACGTAAATATCAATACACTATTACTAAAAATAAACTTGTTACGCCTGACAGCCTACTGACGTAGCAGTTCTCCGCTGTGAAGAGATCAATGCCTATCTTTGTTGCACAGAACTGCATTGTAATTATCTGTAGGTTTCTACTGAAAATTGTCGAATGACGTTGGCGAATGTCCTCTTCCACGATTGATTGTCTAATCTGGGACACGGCAGCGAATGACACCATTACATGGCAGCACATTATTCTTCACCTTCAACAATGTACTTCATATTTGATTTGTCTTGTGTGTGGAAGAAGAGATGTTTATTTTTTCGATGTAACCAAGACTGACGTATTTGCTGTAAATAATGTTCTTACAGTAATTGATGCTTTTCTGGCCTAGAGCGACAACAGTGGAAGATAAACTCTATGGACCGCTGAGTGAACTAAAAATGACTGTTAGATTCATACAAGAGACAACATCGCATTTATAGACATATTTCAGGCGAACAAAAGAAGAAGAAGAAGGTGCTTGCAGAGAATATTGGGAATATCATGGGACATAAACACGAATGAGAAAGTTCTAGAAGAAATAAATTAAAACCGTAAGATGATTACAAAAATAACAAGTATACAGTCCAGATTTTATGGGACACTTTATGGGAAGAAATAACTTTGAAAAACTTAGTGACAACTGGCAAACGTGATGGGGGAAAAGGCAATGGAAAGACAAAGAGGTGGCTAATAAGCATATGGCCTTTGGATGCTTAGAAATAAGAAAGAACGATGTTCTCGCCCTGGATACCGGGGTAGTGTTTTCGTTTCAGTTATATCGTTACCCCGTTCAACCTCCACAAGAGGTTATAACAGGGACCATGACTGGCTCAGATTAATAATCCTGTGAAAAAGATAATTGTAAGGTCATTGTTTTCCAAAGAGGGTAATGGCCTGGGGTAGTGTTTCGGATGTGTAAACTTATCGGACACGGACGAAAAAACCTCCGGATGATTCGTGACCACGGAGCCCTTGGAACCAGCCACTGGTGTATATAATATTTCTGTGGGCCTTGATGAACGTTCCATGCTGGTCCTATCTGAGGTTGTCATCTGGTTCTCCCACACAAGAAGAAGACAAGCAGAGACAGGAATGGATACTGTAGGGAGGACACGGAAGGAGCTGCATGGGGGGAGCTAAGGGTCGGAGAGCTTGGAGTGAGCTAGTGGAGGGCCTGAGCCCTAATGGAGGATAAAAGGCGAGAGAATATGTTGTGTGTGTGTGTGTAGTTTATTTGTGATCACCGTGGCGTGACTGTTTACAAAACATTGTATCCCCTTAGTGAATTTCAACACAGAAGCCACAAACAATGCGTTGCACGATTTATTGCCTCGTATATTTGCCGCATCATACATAATGATATAAGTATATGAAAAATAGCAGGAATAAAGCTTACCTGTGGTTTGTATCCCGAGGTGCATACTGCAGACTTATATATCATCTGGATATTTCATCATTCATTTACTCACGTTAAGATCACACGTAACTCTGCAATATGCATCTAACGAGATGCAGCGAAATATGGCGGTCCATAAATCGTGCAACATATTGTGTGTGTTTTGTTGTTTTGTGTTACTAGCGTATCTTGGGGTACCGGCCCTGCCAGTATTCACGACAGGTCTTCATTGACATCTACGTTCTGTATTTCCGTTTTCTCATGCTGTTTCTTCTCGTGTTTCTTTGCCTGTTTGCTTGCAGGGTTGGCCCATTGAGTGAATCTCTTTGCTGTATATTTCGTTTTTCCTCTTTCTGTTTTGCTTGCCTATCTCTTGGTGTCATCTCTGCCAACATACACAACGGGCATCTGGGTTCTCCGTTCCTGTTTGACTTTGTTGATACTTCTGACGTTCCTGTTTATATCTTTTCTGTTATTGGCTCACAGTGTTGCCCTTTCGAGTATTTACGTCTGTTTGATATCTTTCGGTTTGTCTTCGCTACTGTTACTCTACGGCCTTATTGGCTACTGGGGGGAGGGGGGAGGAGTCGCGGAAGCACAGTGTTTAGCACGACACTGGCCGACCATGTGTTCGAATCCTCACTGAGACGGGGATTAACTTCCTGGACGAAGAGGCGGTGTCCGATTGATTCCCCGTGTAAGTGTACTAAATTTACCCGACCAATCATTTCTCTTCTTTAAATGTTTGTGAATATACTGGACACAGCTTAGTTAGTTAGTTATCAGTTGGGGTATCTTCGTTGCACTCCGGACATGTCCATAGGTGCTCAGATCCTCCCCCCAGCATATGCATCAGCGTCCGGTGGCTAATAGTGCCAGTTCTGTGTTGGTTGACGAGGCGCTTTGTTTTCCCGATGTACCTCTCGCGTCTGGCTGTGCCGATTCTTACTCCCAGGTCTTTCATCCTGGAAAGCGATGTGGAATCACTGGCGTCAAAATCCTCTGTTCTCGCCATATCTTTAAGGGCGTTAATAACATCGGCACGATCCATGGGCTGGCCATCTACAGGGGGTGCAGAACCAGCTAATTTATCAGCTCGTTCATTTCCCTCGACTCCCGCATGTCCCGGGACGAAGATGAAGGTGACTTTGCGGACAGCAGACTTCCGCAGCGACTCAGTCCACTGTCTACGTACAGATCCAGCTTCGACCTTCTGAATCATGCTCATTGAATCACTTAGTACACACACGTTGGTATAATGCTGTGATTCCAGCCATATGAAAGCCTGTGTAACTGCCATCACCTCCATCGTCATGCTGCTCGTGGTCATGGAGTGGGCACCACTGGATTCTTGAACGGTTCGGCCCGCTGAGCGGGCTGTAAATGCCCACGCACTTCTCTGCTGCTTTACAACAGATCCATCTGTATAGATGAGCACTTCGGGGCTATCTGAGTGATCATAGATGAGCGCGTTAACCTCTGCATTGACAGCGGCAGGGTTCTGCTCTCTGCACCGTCTGTCGAGTGTGATAATGCAGGAGAAGGTACACTTAAACGCTGGAGGCACCGGCACCCATTCCTTGCCGGGGTTGATACTGGTAAGACTGCAGACCTGTCCGACGACATCTTCCGCCCGACCCATCCATGATTTGCCCCTCTTTAGCCTGTCACCCTTTTCTCTGAATACAGCGTCATGCAGAGGGTGCTGCTCATCTGCACTTATTTTTAAGTATGCACGAGCTCTCCAGATCTTGATCCTGTGTTCCATTGTCGGGAAGTCAAGGAGGTATCTCATTGCTACACAGCTGGTGTCTCTCGTGCAGCCCAAAATGATGCGCATGGCTTCGTTTTGTACCTTTTCAAGTCTTCCAATCTGTGTAGGGCTGACAGTGAGGATGGCCAGGGCATACTCGATGCGTGAAAGCACAAGTCCTTGGAACAGAAGTAATAGCAGTCTTTGCTCGATATTGGCACTCGCCATGACTCTCATTGCTGCCAAACCTTTTCGAGCCTTCGTTATGACATGATCGACATGATCTCTGAAGGACAGGCTACGATCAAGCCTCACGCCAAGATATGTCATTGACTGGGTTCTACTCAGAATGCTCCCATCCATTCTTACTGCCGGCAGGTCTGTTTTCACAATATGGTTGTTTAGTGAGAACCATGTAACCGTTGCCTTTGCAGGGTTGACAAGGGCATCGGCATCAGCACACCATGAGGAAATTCGATCTAGTTCGCCCTGCATATAGTTGGCAACCGCCTGTCTATCTCGACCCTGTCGATACACGAGGATGTCATCAACGAATGATAGAGCTGGACACAGCATTACAGTCAGATGTTTTTGTGTGCTTGTTATTTGACCTATGTTGGTTTAATATAAAATTATGAGACCTATGGTGCTATCTAAATGGTTTAATACGAATTTTGTCCGTATTCCATAGTTGTAGGTTCATCTGTAGATAGACCTAGCTCATGAAGACACTTTTTTTTTTTTGAGTATGTAGTTGGTCATGCGTCGAAGTACACTTGTTCCTGCAGCGAGGCGCCGTCGTCATTTAGAGGTGACAGGTTTGAATCCCGGTCGGTAACTATGGCTTGCAAATTTCATGTTGTCTAGTGCGTCCTCTAATCTCTACTTCCTTCTATGAGCGCCAAAACAATACTACGTGTGTTTTTTGTGAACTATCTTTACTTACTTAAAGCACCGCGATGCACATGATGGGGTTATCTTTACTTAGTTGAAGCACCATCTTCTTTTTCTGAGAATAAGATGTAGGGCGGACATGGGCGATCATTAATGTCCATGTTTCTCTGTCGTCTGACGTTTTCAATAACTGACTGTTGAACATATGATCGGTTCGTGCACACATGTCTACGGCTTTCACGTTAACTCATTAAGTGCCAAGGGATGATTAATCATCTTAAGCGACTTTCCGTATCTGCCATGCGCTTATATATTGCCGAAATATTGTCATTGCGTTATAATACAACGTGCCTTATAATACAACGTGCTTTATAACACAACGTGCCTTATAATACAACGCCTGCTACCATATTAAAAAATTGAAGTCATAACTACGACATCCCTACTTCCCATGTTCCATCATTCATTTTTGTTTGGTCCACGTCTACTTTTTGTTTGGTCCAAATCAACTTTTATGTTTGGTTTACATCTACTTTTTGTTTAGTCCAAATCTACTTTCTGTTTAGTCCACATCTTCTTTCTATTTGGGTAAAATCTACTTTGTGTTTGGTCCAAATCTACTTTCTATTTGGTCCAAATCTACATTTTGATTGGTTCAAATCCAAATTTTGTTTCGCAAAGAATCTGTTAATCGGTTCTTGTATGCCTTCGTTTATCTTATCTGATGGTAAAGTAGACGGTTCAACCCTTACTCCGGCATTAGGTTGAACTTACACCTTGCCTTCTCATTCAGAAAGCAATGGCAAACTACTAACAGTACAATTGCCTAGAAAATCAACCTGGGGTTGATCGGAACGTCCTGCATAGCATATGCAACATTTTACGCAGCAAAGAGCGTCAATAATTTAGTTTTTGGCCTTCGCGTGATTTGAACTCAAACGTAGTCCATACCCGTGATTCTTCTAGTGCATGTACAGATTGTCCCGTGTGGATTTGCTTTTTCCTTTTACCAGTGTCCCTCGCCATTAGGCGAACCCACCCTGACTTCTGATCTACTTGTAATTTACGTCCCCAAGTCGAGGACGAGAAGTCAACATTTTAGTTCAACTGACTGGCCGGTGTAAGAGTTGAACCCACTACCTCGGCATTACACACCGAACGTTGAAGAGCTAGTGCTCTATTCCATTATCCACACATATCGTCAATAATAATAATAATAATAATAATAATAATAATAATAATAATAATAATAATAATAATAATAATAATAATAATACGAAACAGAGCAGAGAAAAACTTACCTGCGGTTTGTATCCCGAGTTTATGAGAATCGTTACATTAAGTTTGACTCACACGTCACCATTTCCACACAGCCCTCTAAATCCGCAAGGAAACGACCTTTCCAACTTTCATTCACAGATTGTAAACAAAGCGGGGGGGGGGGGGGGGGGGAACATTGACTCTGTGAGTCGAATGAGCCTCTTGCGCGTGTATGAGTGCGTATATTTGTGTGAGCGCGCGCGCGCTCAATCTGAAATCTGTGAAGGATCATTCGCATTTGGACGTTTAGCCAGATAGGATCGTTGCGTGATTTGTTGAACGTAGTATTACATCCTGTTTCGGTGTTATGCTTGAGTTTATCTTCCCCCTCCTGTGGTTTTTCTTAATCATTTCTGTTTCTGCGTGTCTGACTCAGCGTTTGTCCCCGCGAATCTGTCTGTTTGCCTCTAACTTCCCCTATCTGTTTGCCTCTAACTTCCCCTGTCTGCCTCTCTCTCTCTCTCTCTCTCTCTCTCTCTCTCTCTCTCTCTATATATATATATATATATATATATATATATATATATATATATATATATATATATATATATATATATATATATATATTTCAATAAACAGCAAGGTGTACGATAGTCCTGCGTGTTATTTATTAACCCTGTTTAAACAAAGATTGGTCGTTCGTCCCCCCCCCCTCTCTCTCTCTCTCTCTCTCTCTCTCTCTCTCTCTCTCTCTCTCTCTCTCTCTCTCTCTTCATCCTTCTTTCTCTACCTGCCTGCCTCTGTCTTTCTCAACAAAAAGCAAACACAATGTAAGACAGGCTTGCGTGGTCAATTCTTAGGTCTTTTCAAACGACATTCATATTTTCTCTCTCCCTCTCTGTGTGTGTGTGTGTGTGTGTGTGGTGTGTGTGTGTGTGGTGTGTGTGTGTGTGTGTGTGTGTGTGTCTCCACCCCTTCCTCCATTCAGCAATGTGCAGATATGGTACAAGTATTCTCCAGTGCCCCAATGAGCAGCTAAAACTCATAAACTAAACCACAGATGTTTAGATTAGGCTACTGAGGCCTAAAATCACTACCTCACGCTGAACCTGTAGCTGCTTCTCGCGGAACTTGAAGATTCCTGGGCAACCTGTGGGTGGGCTGGTAAGCCGTGCCTTAGTCAGTGAACTCGCTTCCTCTTGTGAAATTATGCCCCTAATACACCAGGGACGTTACATGTAGAAAAGCCCAAGCAAAGGCCGCATATTATTCAACATTTCTCTGCAAGTTATCTTTGTCAATCGAAGTGATGAAACGAGTTACTTTGTGCCAATCATGATGCATAGAAGCAAGTCAAGGACATTACAAGAAAAGTGAGGAATTATGTGCAGGCTGTGAAGATTTGAGTCTGTTGACAATGAGATACCCAGCACCAGAGGAAGAAACATCATGTCTTTCTGCCTCTCTGTCTTATCTCTCTTTTCCTCTCTACCTCTATCTGTCTATCTGTTACAGTATGTCTATAAAACTTAGTTGCATATCCTGTACAGGACGTAGCGGTCAACCCCAGCAATTTCTGGCTGTTCTTGATTCGCGGGCAAGTTTACGTTCAGTAGTTTGCTATTGCTTTCTGAACGACCGGCACCCATACCATTTCATTTTTAAAAAAAAACATAAGGCGGTCTGCTGCCAAATCGCCCGCAGCTGTGTTTCGACCGCGGTATTCGGGATTACAAACTGCGTCGGTAACAATTTCACTATGGAGCCGTCTTGCTATATATGGCTATATCTATCAATAAACAAGACAAATTGTAAAGCTTCTTTTCCTCGTCCTTGTTCTTCTTGTTCTTCTTGCTCTCGTTCTTCTTCTTCTTCTTCTTTCTTCTTCTTCTTCTTCTTCTTCTTCTTCTTCTTCTTCTTCTTCTTCTTCTTCTTCTTCTTCTTCTCTTCCTCCTGCGAAGCTTAACCGGCCTGCTCATTAGATTGCTACATAAACACGGGAAACTGCGAGGGTCAACATGAATGGACCAGTTAAGTAGACAGGTAAACAAAGTACAGGTAAGAACGTGGCAGCCGCTGATGTCACACAGACAGGTGGAGAAGGCTGACATGGCTGAGAGGGTTAGGTGTTTGCCTTGAAATCACAGGCTACCTGGTTTAGTTCCGACAAAGGGCTGGGTCATTTTATATCATTCATTCATCCATTCAGTAGCATTCCCTTTACAGAACCAGCTCCCATAACAACCTTCAGGAAAACTTCTCGATCACATATAAACAATGCTATTCTAGTGACGCCACACATTCCTCTGATCTCTTGTGCTGTGGGGTTTGATCACGAACCTTCGCAAGTATAGGCAGGCATATAGGTCCTATGCGCAAATCTCGCACTTTAAAATTTAAAACAAAATCAGTCGGTATACTGAGAATTCCATTGATAGAGGAAACAAACCCGCCAGCGGTTAGTCTGTTACTTTGTTAGTTTGTATGGGATGTGTTGACAAACTGTTTATAAATATATTACAAAATAAAAGAAAACGAAGAAGAAGAAGAAGAAGAAGAAGAAGAAGAAGAAGAAGAAGAAGAAGAAGAAGAAGAAGAAGAAGAAGAAGAAGAAGAAGGAGGAGGAGGGAAAGAAGAAGGGGGAGGAGGCGCAGCAGAAGCAAAAGAAAGAAAGAAAGAAAGAAAGAAAGAAAGAAAGAAAGAAAGAAAGAAAGAAAGAAAGAAAGAAAGAAAGAAAGAAAGAAAGAAAGAAAGAAAGAAAGAAAGAAAGAACATGTCAAGACCATGTCTGCCCTGACTGCCCGCCTTATTACAAGAAAAAGCTGAAACAAAAGCAACTGTGATCTTATGTCAACAAAGTCACAACAACTGTGACCACACACGGGACATTTGCCGCGTCATTCAATTACCGTAAAGTAAACAGTCTGCTGTACTGTCTCCGGGGACAGCACCTGGCATAATCTCTGTTGATGTTTATTTGTTTTAAATTTCTCAGCTGTCTCTGTGACGCAATTCGTAATCCCGCATACCGCGTTCGAAACAAAACTGCGGGCGATACGGAAGCAGACCGCCTTGCGTTGGTTTCTATACAATGGTATGAGTACTGGTAGTTCAGAAAACAATGGCAAACTACTGAACGTAAACTTGCCCAGGAATCACAAAAAAAGCCAAACAAACTGGAGTTGACTACGATGTCCTGTAAAAGGATATGTTAACAAAAATTAACTTGTATTTCGCATACCGACAATTTTGTTGTGTTTTGGACAAGAAAAGCGACTTCCCGGTAGCTGGCAATTAGCTCAAGTGGGCACTGTTGCCACCTGGTTTCATTCATACTGTTTTTTGTTGTTATGTTTCTAAAGTGCGGTAGTTTTAACTGGTGTGTTAAATCCTCTATGTATGGTCGTAAAGTGGTTAGGCCCCCCCCCCCCGCCATATACGTATATGATTGTATTGTGTTTTCATGTTTCTAAAGTGCGGTAGTTTTAACTGGTGTGTTAAATCCTCTATGTATAGTCGTAAAGTTGTTAGCCCCCCCCCCCCCCCTCCCCCACATATGTATGTTTTTTTTTTTTTAACGTTGCATGATCTTTGCGTGACGCTGTGATTAACCCCTACCCTAGGTTGATTTTCTGGGAAATTTTACGTTCAGTAGTTTGCCATTGCTTTCTGGACGAGAAGCCAACTGGTGTAGGGAACTACACCGCTGTCAACGCACTGGAAGTTTAAGAATGACACGCTCTTATCCATTCAGCCACGCTGACTCTAGACAACTCTAGGATAAACATTGAGGTCACCGGAGTTGAGGATTAAGGGCATCCCGCACTACATCAAACGTTTCGGAAAACAAAAGAAGTGGTCGTTTTCTAATCATCAAAGAAAACGTCTCAGTACATAGTGAACAGTGCTGAAACATCACGGCCGCCATAGGGCCTTTCATCCTTACTAATCTTTGTGTAACGACTTCATTACCGCGATGTATACTGTCTGTACTTAGTAACACTATATACAATTTGTGTGCTTGAAACACGACGTACTTTGTACAAGGTTACTAAACAATGAAGGAAGGAAGAGAGACCTCGTGAAAGAGATCACGGTCCGAATGTTGAACATCTGTATTGTGTATAAACTTAAGAAACTAATATAAGAAAGAAAGAAATTAATAGACGAAATGAATGTTAAATGAACAAAACCGGCGCTGTTGGTTAGGGGATAACTCTGTGGCGAAGTGGTCAAGCCGTTTGACTCGTGCTCCGAAGGTTGTGGGTTCGATTCCGGGCCGCACCCTTCGGTTTACGAGTTAAATGTTTCGGAGACTCCTGTGGGTCGTCGCTAAAAGCTACGGAGTTCGTGCTTTGTGTGACGCTTTCCGTGCTGCGGAAAGAGACCGAGCCATATGGGATAAAACCCGGTGCAATGAAGTCGACCCTGTCGACTTTTTTTTTTTTTTAAGAGACGCGCAGTTCCACAATTCCCCGTCATACCGAGGCCAGCGTTTCAAATCAGCTGCGGGTGATTTGCGTTGGTGGCATGAGGCCTTGGTCTTTCAGAAAGTAATGGAAAACTACTGAACAAACATTATCTACAAACGGAAATAAATGCTGGGGCTGACTGCAATGTCATGTAACGGACATGGAACTAACTTTGACAATAGAGAAGTCTAGTGTAATCCTTGAGGTCCCCGAAGTGGAGAGTTGAAGGCATTTCCTAAAACTTAAAACGCTTTTAAAAAAAGTTAGTTGTATATCCTTTACAGGACGCTGCAATCAAACCCAGAATGATTTGGAGGTGTGTGATTTGATAGGCAATGTTTACGCTCAGTAGTTTGTCCTTGTCTTCTGAACGACCGACACCTATACCATCGAAATCAACGCACGGCGATCTGTTTCCCAATAGTCTGCAGCTTCTTCTTCTTCTTCTTCGTTCATCCGGAGTTTTTTTTTCGGATGTGATTGCGTTGTGCCTGTTTACAGCAGAGCTGCGTTCTTGCGCCGTTAGGCCGACACATCCGACTTCTGCGGGCATTTGTTGACCGGGTTAACCTTCCCGGGGGTTTCTTAGGACGTTTGACTCTCACTGTTGTGGTGTTATCCCCCATCCCAGCTGGTCCATATAGAACAGCCAAAGATCCTGGTCAGCCCTCAAGGGAAGGCAGGGGCAGACCATGGGCATTCCCCGCCATCCAAGGAGGCTTCCATACTTGCAGAGCCGATACATAGCGCTCTGGTACTGGGCTCACCCAAGGAATCGTCACGTCCTGCACATGGCTGCTTAGCCTCACTTCCGTATATTGGGCCTTCCGTTCACCATAGGCTGTTCTTCCGGAAACCAGAAGTATGCAGTCTGCAGATGACATCCACACAGTGAGCTTTCGAATCGGACTTTCCATGTAATGGATTTGCTATCCAAGCAATATTCCATTTCGTGCCACTAGGACACTTTTCCACCTTTTATGAAGTCCACACAGTGGGCTTTAGATTCGGACTTTCCACGTAATGGATTTGCTATCCAAGCAATATTCCATTTCATGCCTCTGGGTCTTCATGCACCTTTAAATGTCAACCTGTATGTAGTTAAAGTAAGCTGCGGTCAACTTGAGCTTGTTGATATCTCCATAGAGCTTGTCCTCAAATGAAGCAGGTGTGGGCCAAAATATCTTTCTCTGTTCTGCATACGTTGGGCAATCCTGCAGCAAATGTTTTGCTGTCATTTTTCCAGTTCTACAATTACATTCATCGGTATCTCCTATCTTTAGTTTATTGAACAAGTGGTATTTCAGCCTGTTATGTCCTGTGCGGAGTCTGAAGATTGCTACTTGTTCTCTTCGGTCGAGTTTGTAATATGCATCATCCTTCTGATGGCCTGGATGCTCTGATTCCCATTTGGTTCTATAAGTGCTTTTTATCAACCTCTTTGCCTCATTATAGGTTATGTCTATGTCAGGCTGTGGTAGTCGTCCGCCCTCTTTTGCCAGTCTGTCAGCCTCTTCGTTTCCAGGTATACTGCAATGTGATGGGATCCACTGTATTACAACTTTTTTGGATTTCTGGCATAGACCATGGAGTGCTGCTCTAAGGTCAGTTAGTTCTGTGCTGTTATTGCTCTTCAGTATTGAGACAGCTGACTTTGCATCTGTGAAGATAGCTATTTGCTTCTCTTTATTTTCCTCCATCAGGAGCATTTCTGCTGCAGTTTTCAAAGCCTCTACCTCCGCTTTGAAGTTACTTGAAAATTTTCCAGTTGCCACTGAATGTGTTTTTTTCACTCCATTTTTTAAATTTAGGAGAATTCCTCCTCCTCCATTCTCTATTGAATTTTTGGCTGATCCATCTGTATATGCATGGGTCCAATTCCTGCTTGGGTAATGTTCTTTTATGTAGTTTAGGGTTATTTCTCTTCTTTCGGTTTCATGCTGAGTGTTCTTTTTCTCAATACCAGGAATGTTTTCTATCATCTCAGGCAGTTGTTGCTGTCTCCAAGCTGGGAACTTGTGTGCATTGTGCATGGGCTTGACTGTTGATATGTTAAGAATAGGATCTGCCCTAATCCTTCGTTTTGCAGTTTCTACAAAGTTGCTACGCTTCAGTCTTCCCTTTCCAAAACCATTAAATCTGTTGTACATAGGGTGGTCTGTCAATCTTCTAAATTTTTCTGCTTGTTGCTGGGCTCTGCTATCTCTTCTATCCTGCATTGGTTGTAAACAAGTGATCTTTTCTAGTTCATTAATAGGCGTTGTCTTCAGGCTTCCAGTTATGATTCGCATTCCTTGGTTTTGGACTCTACTTATTTTGTTAAAGTTTGACTTAGCTGCTGTTGCCCAAGCTGCAATGCCATATTCCAGTACTGGCCTCACCCGTCCAGTATATAACTTCTTGAGAACTTTCTCATCTGCTCCCCACGTTGTACCAGCAAGCTTTTTCATGATTGCCATTCTCTGCCTTGCTCTTATTCGATTTTTCTCAACCTGTGTCTTCCATGTCAGGCGACGATCAAAGGTGACTCCTAGATAGTTTGGATTTTCTTCATGGCGCAATATTTTTCCATTCAATACCAGCTTAGGTTGCTGAGTTTTATTTGAGAGGGAGAACACTGTGCATGTTGTTTTCTCCTCACTTATCTTCACTAGCCATGATTTTGACCAGTCCTCTAGCGCTAATAAGGCTTGCTGTATTCTGCTGTTAGCTGTACTAATATATTCTTCAGATGTCCATATGGCTAGGTCATCTGCAAAGGAGGATGTGTGTACTCTGGCTGGAAAATTTTCTGTGATGTCATTTATATATGCTAGGAATAATGTTGGTGAAAGAACTCCTCCTTGGGGGACACCTTGCTCCAGCAGCATCATTTTGCTTGTTTGTCCTTGTACTTTTGTCCTGGCAGTTCTGTTCTCAAGGTAGTGGCTGATCCATTTATACATTTTTCCACAAACATGCATGTTTTGCAGTTTTACTTTCAGTCCTTCCTTCCATACTTTATCAAATGCTTTTTCTAAATCTATCCAGACTGCTAGTGTGTGCTTTTTCTCTTGGAAGCCATCCTCTATTTCCTGAGCTATATAGGTTATTTGATCTTCAGTGGATCTGTATTTTCTGAATCCTGCTTGGTGTGGTGTTAAGAGTTTGTTTTCTTCCAGATGCCATGTTAGCCTGCCATTGATAATGCGTTCCATTAATTTTCCTACACAGCTAAGTAGACTGATAGGTCGATAGCCATTTGGTTCTTCCAGGTCTTTTCCTTTCTTTGGGACTGGTATTAGTATAGCTTCCTTCCATGCCTGTGGGACTATTCCTCTCTTCCAGCTGTTATTTAGGACTGCTAGTAGTTTCTTCTTTGCCTTGGTGCCTAGTCCTATTAGCATTTCATTTGTGATTCCATCCTTTCCTGGTGATTTCTTCTTTTTTAGGGTATTCATTGCCTGTTCCATTTCTTCCATTGTTAGATTTGCCATCATATATTCTGCTGCTGTCTCTGTATTTCTATGATGTATCTGTTTGTCTTTGATTGCTTTCTTCTGTTCGGTTGTAATATCAATGTGGTTTGCATTTGCATAGTGTTCCATTAGTGCATTTGCAGCCTTTTTTCCTGTAAGCAAGGCATTTCCTTGTTTAATTGTTATTTGTTTGTTTCTAGGTCCTTCATTGTTCATGGCTTTCACTAGTTTCCATAGTTTGTTTCCATCCCTGTCAAAATTCAGGTTTTCTGTTTTTTCCCTCCAACAATCTCTTGTTGTTTGATTTACTGTTCTTTTATATTTTGCTGAGATGGCTTTGAGAGAGATGTTTGCTTCAATTGTTTGTTCTCTCTCTGCTGTCTTCCTGGCATCTTCAACTTTGTCCTCCAAACTTTGTAGTTCTTCAGTCCAGTATGGTTTGTAATTTTTCCTCGCTCCTCTTGGAATGGACTCAGTGGCTGCCTGTATTATCGCTCTGTTTAGACTTTCCACCATTTGCTTTATGTTGCCATATCGTGTATTTATGTTTTCACAATATTTGTCTGTTAGTATGGCAAATCTGTCCCAATCTGCTCGTTTGTAATTCCAGCGGGGCAAGGGCTTTTGCTCCTGTGGAACATACTCCATATTCATTTCAAGCTTGATTGGTCTGTGGTCACTACCTGCTAATTGGTCCAGCACATGGCGATCGATTTTGTGTAGGATGTCTCCTGTGCAGAAAGCTAAGTCTGGAGTAGAAGTGGTAAGCCATCTTCTGGAGTAGAAGCTCTGTGTGTCATCCGCTTTGTTGAGTAGATGGAGATTTGAGTCTATTTCCCAGTCCTCCAATTCATCTCCTCTTTTGTCAGTATCTGGGTATCCCCATCTTTCTGAACGGCTATTAAAGTCTCCGACAATAATGCAGTTTGTGTCAGTTATTTTCATGTTTGAGAGTGTAAGGTCCTTATCTGCTGGGCTATACAGATTGTAGATTCTTATTTTCACGTCCTTTATCATTATATCAACACCTATAATTTCCGTTTGGTTGTCAGAGATCACAGATACTTCGCTGCAAGGTATTGTATTTCGTGTAAGTATTAGAACTCCTCCTTTGTGTCCTTCGCGGTCGAAACGTGTGGCCTGATATCCTCTGACTGAGAATTTGTGATTGGCATTGAGGTGTGTCTCTTGAATGCATGCCACATCTATTCTATCTTTATGAAGACGCTGTGTTAGGGAGTCTTTCTTCTTGTAAACTCCTTCGGCATTCCACTGTAGTATGTTGAGTGTCCGGGGTATTTGGTCAATAGCTCTTAACCTACTCCTCTGTGCCTTGACTCCACAGCACAGGGGAAGGTGACCACCAGTAGTCATGGGTGGACCCCCTCGAGGCAGGGGGCCCGGCACTATCACCGCCTGATGGGACTTCACGGGATTAGCACCATATCGATTAATTTTGATTTGTGACATCATGAATTAAGTTACGTTGCACTGCTTTGTCAAGCCTGTGGCTCAGTACATCCGATTTCGACAAGCATTTATTCGGGATGCTTTCCCTAGCCTTTGACTGTCCCCAGTCTACCTACAAGGCAGCAGGTTTTACGTTGCACTGCTTTGTCAAGCCTGTGGCTCAGTACATCCGATTTCGACAAGCATGTATTTGGGGTGCTCTCCCTAGCCTTTGACTGTCCCCAGTCTACCTACAAGGCAGCAGGTTTGTGTGTCTCTTCGTCTGGTCCCTCTCCCTTGACCTGTCCGACATGGGTGGCCCTACCAGTAGCTGTGCTACTGTCGGCATAGCTCTTGGGGTCATTGGGACGCACAAGCCCCTCTACCTCGTCACGGTGGACACACAGCAGAGGGGAGTCTGCAGCTGATTTGGAACTCTCGGCGTGGTAGGTCGGGGAACTGTGTGACACTCGTTCACCATACGGAAGATCAAACGTTTCAGAAAACAAAAGAAGTGGGTCTTCCTGTAACCATTGAACAAAAGTTAAAGTATACAGTTAACAGTGCTGACAAATCACGGTTGCCGCAGGTCCTTTCATCCTGAATGATATTCATGTATCGACGTTAGTAGTTTTGTGTACATTGTGTACCGTTAGAAAAACTATGTACTTTGTGTAACGTTAGTAAACCTATGTACTTTGTGTACCGTTAGTAAACATATGTACTTTGTGTACCTTTAGTAAACCTACGTACTTTGTGTACCTTTAGTAAACGTATGTACTTTGTGTACCTTTAGTAAACATATGTACTTTGTGTACCTTTAGTAAACGTATGTACTTTGTGTACCGTTAGTAAACATATGTACTTTGTGTACCTTTAGTAAACGTATGTACTTTGTGTACCGTTAGTAAACCTATGTACTTTGTATACCATTAGTAAACCTATGTACTTTGTGTACCGTTAGTAAACATATGTACTTTGTGTACCTTTAGTAAACCTACGTACTTTGTGTACCTTTAGTAAACGTATGTACTTTGTGTACCTTTAGTAAACATATGTACTTTGTGTACCTTTAGTAAACGTATGTACTTTGTGTACCGTTAGTAAACATATGTACTTTGTGTACCTTTAGTAAACGTATGTACTTTGTGTACCGTTAGTAAACCTATGTACTTTGTATACCATTAGTAAACCTATGTACTTTGTGTACCGTTAGTAAACATATGTACTTTGTATACCGTTAGTAAACCTATGTACTGTGTGTACCTTTAGTAAATATATGTACTTTGTATACCGTTAGTAAACCTACGTACTTTGTGTACCTTTAGTAAACATATGTACTTTGTATACCTTTAGTAAACCTATGTACTTTGTATACCGTTAGTAAACCTACGTACTTTGTGTACCTTTAGTAAACCTACGTACTTTGTGTACCTTTAGTAAATATATGTACTTTGTATACCGTTAGTAAACCTATGTACTTTGTATACCGTTAGTAAACCTATGTACTTTGTATACCGTTAGTAAACCTATGTACTTTGTGTACCATTAGTAAACCTATGTACTTTGTATACCGTTAGTAAACCTATGTACTTTGTATACCGTTAGTAAACCTATGTACTTTGTATACCGTTAGTAAACCTATGTACTGTGTGTACCTTTAGTAAACATATGTACTTTGTATACCGTTAGTAAACCTATGTACTTTGTGTACCATTAGTAAACCTATGTACTTTGTATACCGTTAGTAAACCTATGTACTGTGTGTACCGTTAGTAAACATATGTACTTTGTATACCGTTAGTAAACCTATGTACTGTGTGTACCTTTAGTAAACATATGTACTTTGTATACCGTTAGTAAACCTATGTACTTTGTATACCGTTAGTAAACATATGTACTTTGTATACCGTTAGTAAACCTATGTACTTTGTGTACCATTAGTAAACCTATGTACTTTGTATACCGTTAGTAAACCTATGTACTGTGTGTACCTTTAGTAAACCTATGTACTTTGTATACCGTTAGTAAACCTATGTACTTTGTGTACCATTAGTAAACATATGCACTTTGTATACCGTTAGTAAACCTATGTACTTTGTGTACCGTTAGTAAACCTATGTACTTTGTATACCGTTAGTAAACCTATGTACTGTGTGTACCGTTAGTAAACATATGCACTTTGTATACCGTTAGTAAACCTATGTACTTTGTGTACCGTTAGTAAACCTATGTACTTTGTGTACCGTTAGTAAACCTATGTACTTTGTATACCGTTAGTAAACCTATGTACTGTGTGTACCGTTAGTAAACATATGCACTTTGTATACCGTTAGTAAACCTATGTACTTTGTGTACCGTTAGTAAACCTATGTACTTTGTGTACCGTTAGTAAACCTGTGTACTTTGTGTACCGTTAGTAAACCTATGTACTTTGTGTACCGTTAGTAAACCTATGTACTTTGTGTACCGTTAGTAAACCTATGTACTTTGTGTACCGTTAGTAAACCTATGTACATCATCTTCTTCTTCCACTTTTGAAGTTAACTGTTTCAGTGCCAAAGGAAAAGTATGTTTGGACCAACTCTGTTACACAATCAAATGAACAGGTATTATACTGTACATTTCCATTCACTGAACACTGAAATTGCGGAAGATACCAAAGAAACAAAACAAATAACACGATGACCCTAGTAAGGCGATATATCGTCCTTCTGTCCAAATGGGAGGTCACATTATCCATCGACGCTGAGTCAGTTAAGCGTTGTGGAGAGGATTAGTTGATGTCCAGCGCCCGATGGGTGAGGTACTTACTGGATAGTGTCAATCCCTGTGTTTGTACAATATCTTTGATGTCGCCAATCCATGTTCTTCTACTTTGTATAACGTTACTAAACAATGGAGGAATGAAAAGAGACTTGGTGAAAGAGATCACAGTTGTACATTTTCAATATTTGTTGTTTGTCTAAACTTGCGAAACTAAAGCAGGAAGAAGAGAAATAATGACTAGACGAGGTCAATGATAAAGAAGGCAAATGTTCCTAATGTATACAACATAACGTAATGGATTACCCGTGCGCTGATGGCGCGGCAGTTAGTTCATTCCCTTCACAGGTCATGTGCACTCACACGTTGACTTCTCGTTCACACAGCAATGTCAAACTACTGAAGATAATAGTGTGGGGTTTGAGGTCAGCATGGCCGAATGGATCAGAGCGCTCACTCTTAAACTTCTAGTGTGCTTATGCCGAGGTAACGGGTTCAACCCCTACACCGGTCAGCTGGACTACAATGCTGACTTCTTGTCCTTGACTTGCGAACGCAAATTACTAGTATCTTAGAAGTCGGAGTTGGTTCGTCTCATGGCGAGGGACATTGGTCGCACGCAAAAATCAGTCCAGCGTGGACTACACTCGAGTTCAAAGCTAGCGAACGAACAAACAAACTTGGAGTTGAGCGCAACGTCCTGCAAAAGACATGCACTATGTTTATTTCAACGGATTGCCAGTCAACAAGATGGCGACTGCACCATCACGTTTTGATTCACATCAAGAAAGTTCCTCTTTCGCCCTCACAAACGGTTTATAGTGAAATCACAACACATTCTTCTTGTCAACAGGTTGCTGCATTTGTAGGGAAAGCTTGATAGTGTTAAAGAAGGCGAAGAGAGTAGATCTGAACAAATAATACTGACTGAAGTGGAATTTCCGGCTGTCAAATACCGACTGAAGTGGAAATTCCTGTTGTTTACAGCACGAGCGCTAGACTAAACAAATATCTTATCAAAGAGGAGATGATTTCAAACGTACAAAACAAGCTGGCAGCTTTATAGATCGTTTTACAAAACTGAGTCCACTAAAAACTGCACAAGGGTATTAGGCATTAGGTAACTGCAACTAGTTACTTATTTTATTAGAGTTATTAACGTATAGGTCGAGATGAGAAGAAGATGTAGCGTTAGTGGTGATAGTAGCAGCGGTAGTGATGGTGGTGGGGCGATGGTAGTAGTAGTAGTAGTAGTAGTAGTAGTAGTAGTAGTAGTAGTAGTAGTAGTAGTAGTAGTAGTAGTAGTAGTAGTAGTAGTAGTAGTAGTAGAAGAAGAAGAAGAAGAAGAAGAAGAAGAAGAAGAAGAAGAAGAAGAAGGGGAGAAGAAGAAGAAGAAGAAGAAGAAGAAGAAGAAGAAGAAGAAGAAGAAGAAGAAGAAGAAGAAGAAGAAGAAGAAGAAGAAGGGGAGAAGAAGAAGAAGAAGAAGAAGAAGAAGAAGAAGAAGAAGAAGAAGAAGAAGAAGAAGAAGAAGAAGAAGAAGAAGAAGAAGAAGAAGAAGAAGAAGAAGAAGAGGAAGAAGTCCTTTCAGCTGGTCATGCGTCGAAGTACACGTGTCTCTACAACGAAGAACTACGTGATTTGGAAGTAACAAGTTTGAATCCCGATCGGTAACTATAGCTTTCAATGTTTATGTTGTCTAGTCTCTACTTATTTCCCCTACTTCTATGAGCGCCAAATATTACATGTGTGTCTATTTATGAACGAAGGGAGTCACCGTGGCGAAGTGGTCAAGCCGTCTGTCTCGGGTTCCGAAGGTTGTGGGTTCGATTCCGGGCCTCATCCTTCGGTTCACGAGTGCATTTTTTTCGGAGACTCATGAGGGTTGTCGCTGTTGATGATGATGTTGAAGATGATGATGTTGACGAAGATGATGATGATGATGATATTGATAATGATGATTTCCCTATCCGAATGCCAAAAGTATGCCACTTAACATTTAAAACTCATTCACATTAAAAACTCATTCTTTCAGACAATCCACCAATGTGCCGCGTGCACACACGAGTCCTCAGAGATTTTCATCCTTGTCTGAGAGGGCTGTACGTCTGATACACTAACCAGTGTACAGGGTACCTTACATCACACTAGCTTCAGTTATAACTAAGTATAAACGAATCTACGACAGACCCGGTGGCGATAGAAGATTTGAATCTACGACAGGTCCAGCAAGGCAACAGAAGTTTTGAATCAACGACAAATTCGGCAAGGCGATAGAAGATTTAATTGTCTACACAGAGATCTAACCCTCTCTGTGGGGAAGGTGTTACGGACGCAATTCGTAATCCCGCATACCCCAGTCGAAGCACAAGCAGACAGCCTTGCGTTGGTATTCATTTTAAAAAAAAAAACAATCCGACTTCAGGGGTACTTGTAATTTACGTCCCCAAGTCAAGGACGAGAAGTCAAGATTTAGTCCAACTAACCGACGCAAGGGTTGAATCCGTTATCTCAGCATCAGCACACCGGATGTTTAAGAACGAACGCTCTTATCAATTTGAGTGAATAAATATAACAACAGAAAAGATAGCTGGTAATGGACCACGCTGCCCTCTGCCTGTGTGTGATTTGCCAGGCAATATTACATTACGTAGTTTGCTATTGCTTTGTGAACGACTGATGCTCATACCATCAAATTCAACGCAATGTAGTCTGCTTCTAAATCGTGTGGTTTCGAACCCTCAACTCTATGTGTCGGGAAAATGTGAAACGCTTTCGCCACCCCTAGGTCACAAATCCGGTCTTTTCTGGATTGTTTTCACAATCTGACATGAGCCCAGCGGAACAGTCTGTGAATAGCTGATTGATTATGCTTCTTACATATTCACTACCGCTCGGAAGTTGTCATGTGGAAGTAATTATGTCGGTACCTGGCATCACCTGTCTTTGATTGACGTCGGCGGCTTAAATTTCTGTTTATAGATCTTTTATACACGCCCATCTTGTTTGTTCGTTGCCTTTCAAGTGTTCATTGTTGTTGGCACACGGTTATCGGCCTCTTCATTATTCCACTTCATGATTCCCTTTCCCTCTTCAGCAACTCGCTGTTGGTGTAAGTTATGGGGGTTTTAGAAGATCAGCTTGGAAAAAAGAAATATGTATAAAGAAAAACAGAATATGCACCGAAAGAAAGAATATGTATGGGAAGAAAGGAATAGGGCTAGAAAGAAAAGGCAAATAACGAAAACACGACACAGAATAAGAAAAAAGACCTGGCACAAGTTAAGACGATGCAGTGAAAAAATAACTAGGAAGAAGACACGAATATATAACAGCTAACTTTAAAAACTGATAATGCACACGAAGAAACGACTATAAACCGAAAGAAATGATAATATACATAAAAGTGGGTTATGCATCTCGGTGTGCCTACAAACATCCAAGAAGCATTAACAGGGGCGGGGAACAGATAAGCTAAATACCAGTTATGAAAACAACATTATGGCAAGGCGAAGAGTCTCTACTGAAAGAGGGAATAGCCAGGAAAAACAACGCTTTCAATAAAATAGATAAAAAGAAATAGACAAGTAGGCCTATCACATGTGATAAAAACATTTAACATCGCAGAGGTTTTTGAATAGCAGTCCCATCTGAGAGTAGCGTTGTCGTCAGTTTGGAGAAAGTTAACGCCATGAGGGAACATGTGAGAGTAGCGTTGTCGTCAGTTTGGAGAAAGTTAACGCCATGAGGGAACATGTGAGAGTAGCGTTGTCGTCAGTTTGGAGAAAGTTAACGGCCATGAGGGAACATGTGAGAGTAGCGTTGTCGTCAGTTTGGAGAAAGTTAACGGCCATGAGGGAACATGTGAGAGTAGCGTTGTCGTCAGTTTGGTGAAAGTTAACGGCCATGAGGGAACATGTGAAAGTAGCGTTGTCGTCAGTTTGGAGAAAGTTATCGGCCATGAGAAAACATGTGAGAGTAGCGTTGTTAGTTTGGAGAAAGTTAACGGCCATAAGGGAACATGTGAGAGTAGTTTTGTCAGATTGGAGAAAGTTAACGGCCATGAGGAAACGTGGCAAAATACATACAAATTAACTTTTGTGCCAAAGGATAATATATCACCAAATGTGACCTCCCATTTGGAGAGATGGAGGATATATCGTCATACTAGGACAATCGTGTTATTTGTTTTGTTTCGTGGTATCTTCCACAATTTCAATCCAGGGGTCAAAATATGCTTTTTGTTTTTTATTGAATCAGTTATAAAGTTATTATAGTTCTCTGTAAGAGTGAAGGAATGATTTGAGGTGGGGATCGCCAGTAGCTGTTCCTGATTATATAATGTCTTGAATCCAGGATAAGAAATAGGTTAATGTTGGTTGCATATCCTTCACAGGGCGTCGCACGCAACCTCATCATTCTTTGGCTGTTTGTGAGTTGTTGTTTTTTTTTTAAGTATACGTTCTGTAGCTTGCCATTTCTTTCTAAACACCCGCACACATATCACTGTATGAAAACCAACGCAAAACGGTTTGCTGCCAAATCTCCCCCAGTTGTGTTTTGAACTTGGTATGCGGGATTACGAACTGCGTCCGTAACTGTTCACCACAAAGCCGTACAGAGTGGAACTAAATCAGTAAGTCATCATCATCTTTTACTTTTGCCGTCAAGCGTCGTGGGGAAAATAATTGACGTTCCAGCTCCCGAAGAGGGGGGGGGGGGGCACTCAATAGTGTCATTCCGTGTGATTATGCAATGTCTTTGGTGTTGTCAGTGGATTTTAATCTCGGGCGCCCTCTTGCTCTCGTGTCAGATCTTCTTTGATGTACCGCCACTGCTGATAGCTGATGGTGTTGTATTCTACTGAGATGGCAGAACCATTTGATCTTCTGTCTTTTAATATATGTGGTACAAAGTGTTCCTCCCTCTGTCTAACATCGTTTCTTAGTCCGTCTCGGATAGTTAAGTTGGCAGCTCTTCTCAAACATCTCCTCTCGCAAGTGTTAATTTTGCATACGTGTGATTTGGAAAATGTCCAAGTTTGACATTGGTAGCATGGGGTTGGTGTGTATATGCTACTTAATATCTGCCGTTTGGTAGAAGCAGGTATGTGTGGATGTTTCACTATGGATGTTTGAGTATGGATGTCTGAGTACGGATGTTTCAGTTTCGATATTTGAGAATGTATGAGTATGTATTTTTTTTTTTTTTTGGCGCTCGCTCGCTTTTAACTCAAGCGTAGTCCATACATATTACTTTTAGTAGGAATGGACTGAATTTTTCGTCTGGATTAGCTTTCCCATTTAAAAGTGTACCTCGCAATCAGGCGAACCCACTCCGACTTCAGAGGTATTTGTAATTTGAGTATGGGCGTTTGAGTATGGATGTTTCAGTATGGGTGTTTGAGTATGAATGTTTCAGTATGGATGTTTCAGTATGGATGTTTCAGTATGGATGTTTCAGTATGGGTGACAGCTGATCAGTCTGTAAGTAAAGTAAAGGATCCTTGTCCACTCTGAGAGGGTACAGTGGCGGACTGGCCAGGGGTCAGCTATCCGATGGCAAGTGATCCCCGCGAACCCGTGATAAAGTGGACTGTCTTAAACATGAGACTATATGCTAAAGTGTCGTGTCCTTGTGATAGCTCTGTCTCCAGGCAACCCAAGTGTTGAGACTAGTCCCAATCCGACACAGACTGGGTTATCGTGAAAGAACACGGTCAAGGACTCTTTTCCACGCCTCAGACATATCGGGTATATACTGAGCGTAATCTTGCCTAGTACATCAACAGCAGGTGAAAAATGCTAATGTTGACTGCAACGTCCTGTAAGGGATATGCAACATATGGTGCTAATCCCATATTTTCACTGGCTAGGTGGTGTAGTCAATGTCACGCCGACGACTTTTACTACCCCGGACAATTTCTGGTACTCATTGTAGGCTGGATGGACCAGTGAGCGTAGGTCAATGTTTCCAACATGCATATGGTGCTGGCTTCACATGTATAGACCAATCAACACTCGACGGTGATGTGATCAATAGCACACCCGCTGCCTTTACTTTCCACAAAGTTGCCGGTGCGTAATGTAAGCTATGTTACGCTTTTGGAGAGCTAAAGATCGGGAGTGAATTGGCTGGAGGATCTGCTTCTATAGGAGTTACAGGGGAAAAAGAACACACGCACGCGCGCGCGCGCGCACACACACACACAGATACAGAGAGTTAGTTAGTTAGTTAGTTAGTTAGTTAGTTAGTTAGTTAGTTAGTTAGTTAGTTAGTTAGTTAGTTAGTTGGGAGGATGGATAGATAGTGGTAGAGATAGAGATAGATAGAGAGAGGGAAATAAAGAGAGACGGAGAGATAGATAGAGAGAGATAGAGAGATGGAGAAAGATAGAGAGACGAGACGGAGAAAAAGAGAGAGCCAGAGATAGAGAGGGGGCGATAGAGAGATAAAGAGAGAGAGAGATAGAGAGAGAGGAAGACAGAGATAGAGAGATAGAGAAAGACACAGACAGAGAGAGAGAGAGAGAGAGAGAGAGAGAGAGAGAGAGAGAGAGAGAGAGAGAGAGGGAGAGAGAGAGACTCATGCACTCATGACCGAAAGTGAGATACAAAATGCAGTGATGGGAAATGCAGGCTAGGGTAATATTTTCCTTGAGAAGGGAAGACACAACTCTGCTCCGGATTCCAATGTGCTTTTAATATGAGGGAGCAGCCAAATGACACGAGAGCGATATCACAAACCTAACCACAGGTGCTGTTGCAAGGATATCACACTGGTCTCGTTTATGTTAGGGTTAAATGAGCTATCACAACCGGAGAATATAGGGGATTTCGAGCTTAATGTTACAGGAAAGTTCCAAGAATATTGTGAACTAACAAGAAGGGGACTAATCACGATCTGAACATGGAAGTAAACTAGTTCATAATTAGTATGCGTTTGATGGCGTTGAACTCAAGCGTAGTCCATACACGTACTATTACTTCTAGTGCAGTGGACTGATTTCTGCGTGTGGATTAGCTTTAGATAGTGTCAGTGTCCCTCGTCCTCAGGCGAACCCACCCCGACTTCTGAGGTACTTGTAATTTACGCACTTAAGTCTAATACAAGAAGTCAAGATAATAGTCAAACTGACTAGAGTAGGGGTTGAACCCGCTACCTCAGCATCAGAATACCGGATGTTTAAGATCCATTCAGCCATGCTGACCCCCCATAAACAGTATGCTGTCTGGGAAAATTAAATGCTTGTAGCCAAGTTAAACGTCACAGTGGTTAGAAAGGGACATTGCATTATTCCTGGAAAAAGAGGAGTCGTCGTCGAACAGTAGAAAGGTGGACAAGGGGCACGGAAGACACCTTGGGCGCGGAAATGCAGAGGGCAGAAGAACTAGCAAAGGATCGAGACTCTTTCAGGAGGCCGTGATGAGGGTGACGTTCTGCAAAGATCTGCAACACGATGAAATAAAAACAGTTAGGAACGTTCGAGTCTGGGGCGACAAACTGAGAGATACTAAACATAGACACGCAGAGTTACATACCTTACCACGAACTCCATTATGGTAAACGTAAATAATCAATCAATCAATCATGTGCCATGCCGGAAAGCGTGGGCGGTCATGACTCGCCATTTCACTAGATCACCAGAGTGGTGGATCAGCTCAGTGTTCCTGTCTCGTCCATGCCATGTGGCCAAGCCATCCAGATATTTTCCTCTCGGTCTTCCTCTTGGTCTGTTCCCCTCGATCTTGCCAGTTGTCACTAAGTTCTCCAGTCCATTTCTTCTCATAACATGTCCAAAAAATGTTGACTGTCTACGTCTAATTTCTCTAATCAATCTATTTTCATTTGTCTGTGTCTTGGTCATTGGTTTTTCTATCTGTCCATGGTATTCTTTGCATTTTCCTCAGAAACCACATTTCTGCAGCCATCAGATGTTTTTCAGCTTGACTGCACATTGTCCAAGTTTCACATCCATACAAAATAACAGGCTCTATGTATCCCCTCAACACTCTCTTTCTAAAAGAAAATAACAGAGGCAAATTCCTTCCAAAACTACAAGCAAACAAAATAATAAAATAAAATTAAGTATACTACGACTCAACGAACGACGTTTCGAATATATTAATCTTCATCAGGAACAACACAAACATATCTAAAGAAAAACATGAAATTAGACAATCTAATAATATTAAAACACAAATCCTTCTTTGGTGGGTATGCGGCACAGAAGTTTAAGACGATGTACACTTAGATCTAGGGAAAAAGGTTTAAACAGTGTTTTCTTCCGCCGCCTTCTTCTTTCTCCAACTCCATCTTAGTCCCTTTCCTACCTCCTTCGTTCTTCCACCTGTTTCCCTTCCGCTCTTACTCCCTGTCCCCATTATTCTTCCTTATCCTTACTCCTTTTCCTTCCTCCATTTTATACCTCGTCCTCGCGTCCGCCTCTTTGATTTTTTCTATTGTTCTATTGCTGCTGTTCAAAGTTATGTTTACACAAGAACTATTGTTATTTGGATATCTGTTTCTGTAACCGAGACGTTCAGACAGCTTTGTCTGAGTGCGTGTCTCTATGGAACAATGTTCAGTGCACAGCTGCCGAAACAAACGACACTTTTGCAGGATTTATTCGGCTGTCTGTTTCTAATGTCCACATGCGCGCCAGCACAAATACGGACACACCTACACATTTCCGAGACAGCCAGCGAGAGACAGTGCAAGAATAAGAGAGATGGAGCACAGAAAAATCGAGAGTGAGTGAGAAAGAGAGAGTGAGTGAGAAAGAGAGAGTGAGTGAGAAAGAGAGAGAGAGACAGACAGAGAGACAGAGAGAGAGAGAGAGAGACAGAGAGATGGAGAGAGAGAGAGACAGAGAGAGACAGACAGAGAGACAGAGAGAGAGAGATTGATGGAGAGAGAGAGACAGAGAGAGAGAGAGAGAGACCCAATACCCATTTTCATCCGGCTTAGGGTGGCTAAGGGCTTGCGAACGCGGTTTGTGAGCCCGTATACCCGGGTTCGAAACACAGCGGTGCTGGTTTTTTTCGAAAAAGGTATAGGGGCCGGTCGTTCAGAAAGCAATGGCAAACTACTGAACGTAACACTTGCCTAGTACATCAACAGCAACTGAAAATGCTGGTGTTGACTGCAACGTCCCGTAAGGGATACGCAACAAAATATTTTAAGGGACTATTAAATGTGTTTCGTCCTATTCTAATATGGAACTGCTGTTAACATGTGTCTCTTGCGCTTCTACCTTCCACTCTTCCCTCCTGCGTGGCGCTGCGTGGTCTCAAGGTATGGTGTCCGCCTCAAGTGCTGGAGGTCTGGTGTCCGCCTCGAGTGCAGAAGGTCCCGGGTTCAAATCCCGGTGTGAACCGGGATTTTTTTCTTATGGACTTCTAATAATAAAAATTTTCCCTGGTCTCTGGGTAGTGAGATCGGACGCCCGTGTGTATTGTTGCGCACGTAAAAAATCCCTTGGCAGTTGGAAATCGAAAAAAAGTAGCCTAACGGCGCTGCCCGGGAAAAATTTCGAGTTAAAAATCTACCCAAAGTATTTCAGGATCCTCGCTGGTGCTACGGAGTTCGTGCACTGAGCTGAGTTTCTCCAGACTCAGGTTTGAGTTAGAAGGAGAATGGAGTACTTATGGGTTACACCCGTGTGCCGTGATGTTGATCCCTCGACTAAACTAAACTAAACTAAACTCTT
>OY992876.1:342100799-342428299 GCA_963921405.1 Cepaea hortensis
AATCACGACTTCCTCCATGCCACCGTCCCAATCCATCCAGCATAATTTCTCTTGGTCTGCCTCTACCTCTCTTTCCCTCGATCTTTCCAGTTGTCACCGATCGATGGATGCAATAAATGTGTCTAGGTCCGGAGGTCACCCCCCCCCCCCCCCCCCACTATCGTCGTAGTGTATATCCATATTTTGTGCTACTCGCCTTATCTTGTGTATGTCCCATCTGTCTGCGCCCATCTTTGATGTATCTGACCGACCACGAATTGAATCCTTATATTCCTATTCTGAAAATCGACGATCCCACCAGATCTAGGTCAGTGCTAAAAGCAACTGCGCGGTTTTTGTGTGGTGAATTAAAAATGAAGTACCGAACAGTCAACCAACACAGAACTGGGGGGGGGGGGGGGGCTGGAGCTACGCGCTGAGGGAGATACCCAGGCGAGGATTTGAGCAGGTATGGATTAATAGTTCTGTCTACAAAGAGGATGATCTGTTGACTAACAAACAACTGTAAGAAACAGGCAAACAGTGTTCTTTGGTCATGTGACGAGAAGCGAGACGTTGGAGAACATCGTAACGGCTGGGGAGTGAGATCAGTGTTGCCATTTTGACGCTTTTCGCACTAAATGTAGTGCTTTTTCAAGTATTTTGGTGCCAAAATTTTGCATTTAGCGCGACCGCGCTAATTTGGTGCTTCACAATTTTTTTTTGGGTGCTTTTTAGTGCTTTTCTGGGTTGGTAAAAATTACTTTAAAAAATCATTTTGGGGACACTAAAAAGGTGAATTTGAACTGAAGCGAGGGAGTAAAACAGTCCATTATTACACATTACCGTGCAATATTCAAGTAATTTAACTCCCTTTAATACGATTTAGTTGAAGTGAGTGACTGCAACGCGCAGGCAATATGCAATGCGTTAAAAGGTTGTTTAAACAAGAATAGACTTGAGTTGCAAAGACTAGTTGCACTCGCCACTGACAATGCATTTGGCATGACAGGTGTAAACAATGGAGTATATACAAAATTAAAATCCGTAGTTCCTCATCTGGTACTAGTTAGGTGTGTATGTCATTCCCTTCAGCTGGCAGTGTCACCGGCTGCAGCTGCTTGTCTGCCCAGAAACATAGAGTTCATTAGAGAAACATATAACTGGTTTTCTCACTCAAGTCTTCGTCAAGCAAAGTACAGGGAGCTTTTTGCTTTATTAAATGATGGACAACATCCGCTGAAGGTTGTTTAATTAAGCCAGACACGATGGATGTCCATTCAATCTGCCATTGTCAGAATATTGCAGCAGTGGGTCGAGCTCAGAACTCATTTCGATATAGCAAGACTCAACGAGCGCTGTTATACAGCAGATCTTCTACATTCTATGTTTAGCGACATGAAAAACTATGTGTATCTCATATTTCTCAAGCATATTCTCGGAGAAGTTCAAAGTGTGAATAAGAAATTCGAAGCAGATATACAGGACCCAACAAAAATACTCAGCGATCTTGTCCAACTCACTGATTCTATCAGTTCAAAGACTGCTATTCCTGTGGGGGGGGGGGGGGAGAGAGAATAACAGAAAGTAATGCTATTCAAGATTATTTAGATCCTAATCCTAATCCCAATCTAGGTTATGAGTTTGAGAAAGAAATAGCTGACTACCATTTTCCTGATGAGAAAGAAATTCGTGGAAGGTGTATCCAGTTTTTAATAGAGTTGTTGACACAGCTGCGTTTACTTTTGCCCGATAACGTTCGTGTGTTGCAGTCCATGTCATGTCTTAGTGGAAGTAAATGTCTACAGCCAATGAAGACCTGTATATTGGATCTTGCTAAAATGTTTGTAGAAGATCAGCTACTCTTACCCGCATCGATTTCCAGTGAAGAAAACTTCATCATGTGCAGTGAACACAGACCTCTGACACACTTGGACTGTTGGCAGAAATAGCCTCATACAGGGATGCCACTGGTGAAAATCCTTTCCATGATCTTACAGATTTATCTTTAACTGTGCTCATTTTACCTCATTCAAATGCGGACGTGGAGCGTATTTTCAGTCAGATGGGAGTTATAAAACCAAAATTGCGGAACAGTCTGAGCATCAAGACAGCAGTTTTGACTATTAGATATGGAATGAAGAGATATGGCAAATGCTGGCATGATTATAAACTACCTAAGGATATTCTACGAAAAATTGGATCACAGGAGGCATATACACGTTTCTTTCAATCATCCTCCTCATCCTCATCATCGCAGGAGCAAACACAGCAGGAAATAGCTACAGAAACTGAAGAGGAGTTGTCTGACTGGGATTTGGCATATCTGGAATAAACTTCACTCTAATATTCAGTGATAATAATAAATTATAATGTGTTACTTTATAACATTTTGAATGAATACCGCCAGTGCTTGTTTTGGTGATTTCCCCAAAAAATATTATTGCAATTTGGTGCTTTTTTGGCTCGAGAGTAGTTCTGATTGGGATTTGGCGGATCTGGAATAAACTTCATTGTAATATGAAGTGATAATAATAAATTATAATGTGCTACCTTGTTACATTTGTAATAAAAACAGTCGGTGCTTTTTTTTTTTTTTTTTTTGGGTGCTTTCCAAAAAATTTTAGTGCTTTTTGGTGCTTTTTTTGGGTCGATTTTGGTGCTTTTTCATCAAATGGAGATGGCAACACTGAGTGAGATATAGACGACAGAAATCACCCAAACGACTGGGTAGTCAGATACAGACGACTGAAATCATACAAACGGCTTCATGTGTTTCTCTCACGTCTGGGTTCCCTGCTATTTATCAAGTAATTTCGACTTGGTTCTAGATTAATTTCGTTTCCAGTAAATATGTGAGCCATACGTTCGATACAACAGAAACTACACGATATTCCAGATATGTGTTTCCAGTATAAGTTTGAGACATCAGAAACTACACTGTATCTCAGACTTGTGTTTCCAGTATACGTTTGAGACAACAGAAACTATACGATATTCTAGATTTGAGTTTCCAGTTTAAGTTTGAGACATCAGAAACTACACGGTGTCCCAGACTTGTGTTTCCAGTATACGTTTGAGACAACAGAAACTACGAAATATTCCAGACTTGTGCTTCCAGTATACGCTTGAACCAAAAGAAACTAGACAATATTCTAAACTTCGATTTTATTAGGGACGTTCATTTGAAACCCGTTCCAGTGGCTTTTTACAAAAGCATGAAAGAAACATTAACAGGTGTGGTAGAATTAAACAAAGCATTCATTTTGAATGAATTATGCACCACGGGTTGGTCAGAAGAAGTCGCCGTAGGCAATCAGGCAAGCATCCCATTGCTTAGGCAGGCGGCGAATGCAGTCCGCAAAATAAAAAAGGATTGTGGTTGCTCACTGAACCGAGTGTTTACCTCGTTCATTAGTCTGCATCTGTGTGAAATCGTTGCCCCTTGAGAGCTTTATTTAGAGGTCTGAACAAATGAAAATCACATGGTGACAAATCAGGACTATAGGCTGGATGTTGCAGAATTTCCCACTTCTTCCTTGCTAATGCTTCCTGCATAATCTTTGCGATATGCGGACGAGCATTATCGTGCAACAAAATCACACCGCGAGAAAGCATGCTGGGTCGTTTATTCTTGATGGCTTTTTGCAGCTTGTCTAGTGTTTGCATGTAGTGGGTAGAGTTGATGTTGACACCAGGTTCTTTAAAGTCGGCCAACAATAGCCCTTCATGGTCAAACAATGCGCTCAGCATAACCTTACCAGCGGAAACCTGTAAATTGAATTGTTTGGCTGTTGGTCATCCAGCATGCTTCTATTGCATGCTCTCTCTTTTGCTGCTCGGTTCAAAGTGGTGACACCATGATTCATCGCCTGCCAATATGCGGAAGACAAATGCATCACCCTCCACTCTGTAACACAGCAAGTGGTTCAAACACCATCCCATGCGTTCCTCTTTTTGGTGGTCGATCAACATCCGTGGTACCCACTGTGAACACACCTTCCGATATTACAGTTTCATACGAACGACCTTTTGAATTGTCTCAATTGACACATCAAATTCTTTCGCTAGCGAACGTATGCTTCGACAACGATTCATCTGTACTGCTGCATCAATTTTGGCGATGGTTTTTCTGTTGCAACAATAGGCGCTTGACCCGGCCGTCGAAGATCTGTCATGAACTGACGTCCTTTCGAAACATTCGTGCCCAGTCTGTTACTGTTGTTTTCGACACACATTTGTTACCGTACGCTGCCTGCATTCTTCGACGCATATCCACTGGTCGACATCCTTCAAATGAAAGAAACTAAATCATCGCTCGTTGAGCTTCTTTGGACGGATTTTGGATCAACCCGGTCATTTTCTCAATGATCAGAAACAGAACCTATGCATCATGGGACGATAAGCACGTGCTCTTTTATTCATTGGTCAGTACTTATCACATGACTATGACATGATCATGTTCAACGTACGCAATTACGCGCGGTGAGGCACGAACGGATTTCAAATGAACGCCCCTTATACATACTGACCAATAAAAAGATGTCATTTGCAAGGAGAAAAAGAGTGTTGAAGTGCAACATAGAACCTGTACTTTTGTGTGGATGTGAGACGTGGACGACGAGCAGACATGCTGAAAAACATCTGATGGCTATAGAAATGTGGTTTCTGAGGAGAATGTAAAGACTTTAATGGACAGACAGAAAAACCAATGATCACGTCTTACAAGAAGCAAATGAAAACCGTAGACTAATTAGAGAAATTAGACTTATTTCACATTATTTGGGTACGTCGTGAGAAGAAATAAACTAGAGAACTTGGTGACAACTAACACGATCGCGAGGAAAAGAACAAGAGAAAGGCAGAAAAGTAAATATCTGGATGGTTTGGCCACGTGACATGGTCGGGACAAGAACATAAGAGTTGCTCCAGGACTGTGTTGATCAAGTCCACCCACGCTTATCGGCATGCACATGATGATTTATATTTCCAGTTTCACTTCAAATCCTATCGAAAACAACAGTAAGAGGGGTCGAATTACTCGATATATTTCTTGATCCTCTCCTCCTTCCTTCCTTCATCTTTTAGTGGAAGTGGGTCATACCTGGGTTATTCACCACAATGGTCTACGTGTCCCACTTCGGCATACATTTGTGTTGGGGTATTTACTTCCTCTAAGACAGATTGTATCCAAGGTAACGCGCTCTTCGGGTTAACGGTCTTTGCGATTTCCAATGTCCGTGAGATAACCGAAACGGGGCCTCCCTCCCGTTTTTCACCCTTGTCTACAAAGGCTAGGTATCCGATCTCACTACCTAAGAGATCACGGAGACGTGTTATATCATTAGATACCCTGGTTTGTGAAAAAACTTCCATCCCTACGCAGGCATCAAATCTGCGAACTGTTGAGGCTCACCCCTAGATCATGAGATTTGTTCGCAACTTAGACGAGCAATATCTTCTGCGAGCAGAATCTCGCTGGCCGCATGTGTGTGGTCTGTTCTGGCGGTCAGTCCGTCTATCCCAGTGGTTCTCAACCTTTTTTTGGCCCGTACCCCCCTTCACCATATTTTCAGAACGTCATTCCCCCCCCCCCCTTTCATATAAAAAATTTGGCACGTGCCCCCCTTCACCGTATTTTCAGAACGTCATCCCCCCCCCCCTTCATATTTCCTATCTAAACCCCCCCCCCCCCTACACAGTAAACATAAAAATGGAAGGTAAATTTAATAGCATATACTAAAACAAGTCTAGACATCCACGTAAAACATGATTTGTGGGTCTACTTACTTTATACAATGCATTTTAGAAGGATGAGACGTGCATAACTGTAAAGTATGAAGGGAAAAACAATATCAAGTAATCGGTTCTTGTATTAACCACCGGTTGAGAACCACTGGTCTATCCGATGGATACCTGGCTGATCCTGTCAGTAGTCATACGCTTGTCTCTACGCTTGTCTCAAAACTGAAAATTAAAGGAACTGACGGAAGCGCGGTTTGGACGAGGCTCTAGGCTACCATCTGTTTCGAGAGCCAATACATACAGGGATAACCGGCCTGTGGCAGCCTAACGTCCACTGCACCTGCGTTCGTCTCCAGTCGTCCTGACATTTATTGCCACTGGATTCAGATGGAGGCAGGCGAGAGAGTGAGGCCGACGAAGTTGCGCAGCTCTTCCTCACTATAAACAAATTCATCGCGCAAGTCATTTTTCATCCTATTGTCTTCATCATTCCTGATGGACAAACTTGGATGAAATGAATGGTCATCATCATTCTTGATGGACGAACAACTATCAAATCTGCTACCTTCAGAGCCTGAGGTGGAGGACCGGCAATCTCACAACCACGGTTCTCCCGATTGGGATAATTAACCACACAGAGGATGTCCCTATTCCTTTCACACTGAACGCAGGGTGACCCGGATACAAAACCCCTGGCTTTCCTGTGGGCCCATTCTCACATACAATGGCCTTGACAACGACGTCAATGGCGTGTGAGACACGTGCAACCAAAGTCGTCCCGTCCCCCTCTTGCATTTCTCCCACCAAGTATTGTCAATGCACCCCCAGCCGTCTTCCCACGGATTTTTCTCTGAGAGTGTTTTGAAAGTCCTTTATCATGGAAATCATCTAGGCTCTTAATGTTCAGGTGTTTGAAGTTGTTCATTCTAGGGTGGTGACACAGCACGTTTTGACACTGTCTTTGGTGGCCATCACACTTCAGGGAGACACTCCAGGCTGCTTGTCTTTCAGTGTGTGCATTTCATCAAGATTCACGTGTCAAAGATTGATAGGGCTTTCAACCTTTATTGAGAGAGACCACAGTCGGTTCACTAGGACGACCACCACAGCAGCAGCTACTACTACTACTACTACTACTACTACTACTACTACTACTACTACTCCTCCTGCTCCTGCTGCTCTTGCTGCTGCTACTGCTGCTGCTGCTGCTGCTGCTACTATTAATACTACTACTATTATTATTACTACTACTACTACTACTACTACTACTACTACTAGTAGTACTACTACTACTACTACTACTACTACTACTACTACTACTACTACTACTACTACTACTACTACTACTTGTTCTTCTTCTTTTTCTTCTCTACCTCTTCCGTCTACTCCTCTTTCTCCTGCTTCTTCTTCCTTTTTCTCCTCATTTAAGGTTGCTCTAGTAATGTCTACAAAAACAAAAACGCTGGTTGTGCGTTGCTATGTATGGAAGCTCGGAGAGATTCCCAAATATATGTGAGTGAATGTCTCTGTCGGCTAATATGCAATAAGCAATTGACGAAACACGGCACTTTTGAAGGATTTGTTCGGCTATCTGTAAGAGGCCAGTCAGTCACTGGATGACTGCCAGTCTGCGCTGTCAGTACTTGTTCAGTCTGTTATGTCCTGTTTAGTTTGTTATGTCCTGTCTGCTGTGACCTGTCTGTTGTGACCTGTCTGTTATGACCTGTCTGTTGTGACCTGTCTGTTATGTCCTGTCTACTGTGACCTGTCTGTTGTGACCTGTCTGTTATGACCTGTCTGTTGTGACCTGCCTGTTATGGCCTGAAACATTTATCGCTGGAGTACCTGAACCAACAAAATGTTGCATGACATTGCGATCAACCTCAGGTTGAATTTCAAGGTAATTTTACGCGCCGTAGTTTGCCATTGCTTTCTGAACGAGAAGTCAACGTTTAAGTCCAATTTAATGCCGGTGTAGGGATTGAACCCCGGCCATCAACACGTCGGAAGTTTAAGAGCGAATGCTCTTATTCTTTCTGCCGCGTCAACTTCTCCTGAAGCACCATGATTGTGATTGATTCTTATCCCTGTACATTCAACGACTGCCAGTAAAACATGAGAATTTATCTTATCTTACTGGTGGAGGTCACAGTGAGCATGGATTTAGACAAGGACAACAGTGTACGGCAACAAGTCACAAAACAATCAAGAATCAATTAAGAACTGTATGACAGTACACGGTATTGCCTGCTTTCTGTCAGCGCCGAATGTTGGGCGGCGCTTACAAAACTCGACACCCCACGTTGTGCCAACGGCTTCGGGCGGAGAAGCCCAATTGGGAGGGTACAAGCCTTATCCTGGTGCGAGAAAATGCAACCTAAAGACAAAATGTCATGGCAGGGCAGACCAGGCCCCAAGCCTTGGTCAGCAGCTGGTCTAGGATGGAAGCTCCGACAGGTGGATAGTTATCTGCAGCTTGTCTTGTTCCAAATGTATTGATGTTACCTTTCCTCTGGAGTAAACTAGACAGGCCGAGAGAGGGATCACGCTGCATGGGCAATACATGGCCTCTAACTCATTCTTACAAGACAATTTTTACATCATACCCTTACGACGCATAATTATAACTTGTCCTTACAATACATACTTACAACTCATCCGTAGGAAACATGCCCACAACGCATTCCTACAACACACACTTGTAACGCATTCTTACAACACACATAACACATCCATATGCCACAAACAACATATATAAACATAGCACACCTATACATACACCACATACTTGCGACACATCCCAACATCAGCACAATATTATTGCAAGCAATCGATACACCATCCGTTCCAGAAACCTGTCTTGCCATAACATATCGACCTGGGTTTTCACGGATATAAACGCATGGCCCTTAACGGAATCAAAGAATAGTTACACTGTCACCCGCCTTGCATGCCGCAAGAGGCGATAAAGGAGGGTTGGCACGACATTGATTACCTCATCCCGTAGAGATATTTACCTGCAAAATCCAGCTAACCGTGAACAAGTCTACAAAGGGCGTAGTGTGGGTTGGCTGGCCGCCTGTCCTCCATTGGGAGGCGAAAGGAATAAATGAAGGAATGCAACATGCGTATACTAGCTGGACTGAGGCGGATAATAACAACAATAAAATGTTAGTGAGTATACGCACAAACACACATACATATACAAACACTTGCGCGTATAGACAAAATACAAGCATGCAATTATGTTGGGTTTCCTGTCTAATCACCCACCCACTCTCATAGAACCAGCCGGTCCATCTAGCCACGCACAGACAATGAGACAGGAAGGCAGGCCAACATCCTTCCATCCTTGCTTCCATCCATCCACCCATCCTTCCATCCGTAATTACATCCATCCATCCATTCATCCTTCCATCCATAGTTACATCCATCTATCCATAATTACATCCATGCATCTTTCCATCCATCATTCCTTCCATCCATCCTTACAGGCACACAAACACACACAAGCGCTGACAGACATCATCCTACATCGACATAAAGTCTTATCGCTCCTGTGCTACGGGAGGTCTCAGGGGGAGGTAACACTGAAGATATGCTGTGCATGATGTAAACGGAAACTAAAGAAGGTTGCTCTCAAGCTGACTTACTCACAGAGTGGACAGGGGCTACGAATGCAATTTGTAATCCTACATTTTATTTTAAGGTTGCATATCCCTTACAGGACGTTGCAATCAACACCAGCAGTTTTCAGCTGCTGTTGGTGTTCATGGCAAGATCACGCTCAGTAGTTTGCCATTGCTTTCTGAGCGACCGGCTCACATACCCCGTAAGTAACGTGTTCCTCACGTGGGTATACGGGATTACGGAGAAAGTCGTTAACTCCTTCGCCAGGGAGTCCATACCGCGTTCGAGAGACGGCTGCGGGCGATTTGTCAGTAGACCGCCTTGCGTTGGTTTCCCCTACAAAAGGTATGAGTGCCGGTCGCTCAGAAAGCAATGGCAAACTACTATAGAAAGTACACTTGCCGACAAATCGCAAACAACCAACAATAAATGTTGGGGTTGACTGCTACGTCCTGTAAAGAATTTGCAACATTAAGATGAGAGGTCGGCGTGGCCGAGTGGAAAAGAACGCTCGCTTTGAAGCTTCCGGTACACTGACGACGGACAAGAGGGATCGTTCCCTGCACTGGTCACTTGGCCTACAACATTGATTTATCCTTCAGAATGCAATGGCAAACTACTGAACGCGAACATGCCTAATAAATCAAGCAGGGGGAGGGGTTGAGTGCCACGTCCTGCGAAGGACATGCAACATTAAACAATAAGGAAAAGAGCCTCGGTGGCGTAGTAGCCAGCAAGTTTGCCTGCCAACTGCGTGGTCACTGGGTCGAATCCGCACGGAAATGAATTCTTAAAATTGATGTGAGCTCCCATGTCGACTCAACATAAAATGGGTACCTGAAAATGTTTTGGGAGATAGAGGCGGTCGGTGTGCTACTGACTACACACAGCGAGTGCCGCCAGGGCTACACACATGAGTCTAGTGCCATATGCCGACTACGCTTGAAAGCCTGTAAAAACAAAAGCCCTGTACATTATGACTAATGTTACTGATCGCGTTCATGGAGGGCAAAGATCAGAATTGGAATAACGACAAAGGAGAAAATTACTGCAGATAGGTCACGCACTGAGCGTGTGAGACGTCAGATGGTGCGTGATGAGGGAAATGACCATGTGTTCACATGCATCCATTGTGTATGAACATTTACAGCGCGAATTGGTCTGATCGCTGATTCGCTACCGCTATATTTGTAGTTATTATACCTATTTTAAGCACAATGTAACAAACTATCGTCTGTCAAGACATCAAGGTGCCAGTATTGTTACTACACTAAAGGGAGGGAGCCTGGCGCGTTTGCCTGCCAACCATATGGCTGTGTCTTCCAATGTCGATCAAGGCAGATTAACCACGTATCGTCGAGTGCCGGTTCTGGTAGGAAAAACAATATAGAACTAGCATCATGTACCCAATATTGTTTTGGAACGCAGTTCGTAACCTCGCATACAGCACTCGAAACACAGATGTGGGCGATTTGGCAGCAGACTGCCTTACATTGGTTTTCTTATGAAATGGTATGAGTCCCGATCGTTCAGAAAGCAATGGCAAGCTACTGAACGTAAACTTGCCAAGAAATCACGAAAAGCCAAAAAATGCTGGGGTTGACTGCTACGTCCTGTAAAGGATACGCAACTAACTGTTAACAGCTAATTTCAACTGGTTCCTCTTGTACCTTGCGGTGTGGAGGTGAAGCATAAATCAGCGGGAGAATAAACCCGTTTATGGGTTTCATGTATTGAGATCCCCTTGGTCCAATATTCTTCAGGTAAAATTGGTTATTGGCTTTGTTCTCTGTGTGCTGTCGCTTTGAACTCAAGCGTAGTTCATACACATGTTACTACTTCTAGTGCACAGGGCTGATTTTTTTGCGTGTGAATTAGTTTTCCCTATTACCAGTGTCCCTCGCCATCAGGCGAACCCACTTCGACTTCTGAGGTACTTGTAATTTAGGTCCCCAAGTCAAGGACAAGAGGCCACCATTTTAGTACAGTTGACAGGTAAAAGGGGTTGATCCTGTCACCTCAGTATCAGCACACAGGAAGTGTAAGAGACAGCGCACTCATATATTCGGCCATGCTGACCTACAGGCGATTATAATGTTTCTTACACTAAAAGTTAACCAACTAAATGAGATTATATAAAGGTCTTCCGTCCCACTTACTTTGACCCACTATGTCCCATTGATTTCCTCTTGTGAACCATACTATTATTAATTTAAAGGTCATTTTCTTGGAACATAAAGGGTTAAAGACGATTATTTTCTGCATGTGCGGTTTACACAACTTCCGCTGACGTCACCGCGTTGGGTTTCCCCTGGGTTAAGATAAAGGTCGGCGAATGTTACTAGAAATGTCAAGAAGTTGGGGACACCCCCCAGAGTCATTATGATAACAGAGCAATGGGTTCACAAGTATAAGTAAGTGCTAACAGAAAACAAGAGGGAAGGAGAACTATAGGGTGACCTAGTGGAAACCCGTGTCGTCATCATCATCATCATCACCTTGTGCCTTGACTGTCGTAGACGTTCATGTCTTTCTACAGACCTCTTGGTTAACCTCGCTTCAGAGGTCACAGATTGTGAGAATTGTATGGAACTTTTGCCCTGGTATTGCGGGAGAGCGTGGGAATGAACAGGCTGATAGGTTGGCAGGAAAATCACCTCTTTGTGGTAGATTACCTATGAACAAGGGAGGGGTGATTGTGCGCCTGTGGGACCAGGTGGAGAAGGTGGGGGAAAGATTGAGAACTCGTATGTGGAAAAGTGGGGGAAAGACTGAGAACTCATGTGGAAAGAATGATTGAAAAGAAAGATGTTAAAAAAGGCGTCAGACAAGGTTGTGTAATGTTTCCTGCTTTGTTCTCATTGTACAATGAGCATATAATGAGATCTGCAGATAAATATGTCAGGGATCAGGGTTGGTGGACATAATATAAATGACTTACGTTATGCGTTACGATAGCAACAAGTCAGAAGGAACTACAGGAAATGATAGATCCAGTGGTTGTGGAAAATGAAAAAATAAATGGGCCTTAGCTTGAATAATGGAAAGAAATAAGTCATTGTGATATCAAAGAAACAGAATGTGCCTAAATATGCAAATAAAGTACGGGACGTTATTTTGGGGCAATTGCAGACATTCAGATATCTAGACATATGGAAATATCATTCTTCTATTTCAAACCAAGTGGAGTGAGCCGGTGTGTGGACCATTAAGGCATATTCCGAGCATGATGATGGTGATCATCATGTTCCTTGCCGATAGGCGTCGGTCATAGATCGCCAGAGTGTTGGTTCCAGCGCACTAGCTACCACACTTGCGCGCTAACCACCACACTTGCGCATTAACCACCACACTTGCGCACTAATCACCACATTTGTGCAATATCCAGGGATTTAAAATAACCAGCACAGACTTACAGACGGAGAAACAGGCACGCGCGCGCACACACACACACACACACACACACACACACACACACATATATATATATATACAGGCAAGCAGGCAGACAGAGAGACAGACACAGAAATATACAGACAGAGAGACAGAGAAATATACAGGCAGAGAGACAGACACAGAAATATACAGACAGAGAGACAGAGAAATATACAGACAGAGAGACAGACACAGAAATATACAGACGGAGAGACAGAAATATACAGACGGAGAGACAGAAATATACAGACGGAGAGACAGAAATATACAGACGGAGAGACAGAAATATACAGACGGAGAGACAGACGGACAGACAGACAGACAGGCAGAGAGACAAACAGAGAAACAGGCAGACATACAGGCAGAGAGACAAAGAGAGAAACAGGCAGAGAGACAAAGAGAGAAACAGGCAGAGAGACAAAGAGAGAAACAGGCAGACATACAGGCAGAGAGACAAAGAGAGAAACAGGCAGACATACAGGCAGAGAGACAAAGAGAGAAACAGGCAGAGAGACAAAGAGAGAAACAGGCAGAGAGACAAAGAGAGAAACAGGCAGAGAGACAAAGAGAGAAACAGGCATACACACAGGCAGAGAGACAAAGAGAGAAACAGGCAGACATACAGGCAGAGAGACAAAGAGAGAAACAGGCAGAGAGACAAACAGAGAAACAGGCAGACACACAGGCAGAGAGACAAAGAGAGAAACAGGCAGAGAGACAAACAGAGAAACAGGCATACACACAGGCAGAGAGACAAACAGAGAAACAGGCATACACACAGGCAGAGAGACAAAGAGAGAAACAGGCAGAGAGACAAACAGAGAAACAGGCAGACACACAGGCAGAGAGACAAAGAGAGAAACAGGCAGACATACAGGCAGAGAGACAAAGAGAGAAACAGGCAGACATACAGGCAGAGAGACAAAGAGAGAAACAGGCAGAGAGACAAACAGAGAAACAGGCAGACACACAGGCAGAGAGACAAAGAGAGAAACAGGCAGACATACAGGCAGAGAGACAAAGAGAGAAACAGGCAGACATACAGGCAGAGAGACAAAGAGAGAAACAGGCAGAGAGACAAACAGAGAAACAGGCAGACACACAGGCAGAGAGACAAAGAGAGAAACAGGCAGAGAGACAAAGAGAGAAACAGGCAGACATACAGGCAGAGAGACAAAGAGAGAAACAGGCAGAGAGACAAACAGAGAAACAGGCAGACACACAGGCAGAGAGACAAAGAGAGAAACAGGCAGAGAGACAAAGAGAGAAACAGGCAGACACACAGGCAGAGAGACAAAGAGAGAAACAGGCAGAGAGACAAAGAGAGAAACAGGCAGACATACAGGCAGAGAGACAAACAGAGAAACAGGCAGACACACAGGCAGAGAGACAAAGAGAGAAACAGGCAGAGAGACAAAGAGAGAAACAGGCAGACATACAGGCAGAGAGACAAACAGAGAAACAGGCATACACACAGGCAGAGAGACAGGCAGGGAGACAAACAGAGAAACAGGCATACACACAGGCAGAGAGACAAACAGAGAAACAGGCATACACACAGGCAGAGAGACAAACAGAGAAACAGGCATACACACAGGCAGAGAGACAAACAGAGAAACAGGCATACACACAGGCAGAGAGACAGGCAGGGAGACAAACAGAGAAACAGGCATACACACAGGCAGGGAGACAAACAGAGAAACAGGCATACACACAGGCAGAGAGACAAACAGAGAAACAGGCATACACACAGGCAGAGAGACAAACAGAGAAACAGGCAGACATACAGGCAGAGAGACAAACAGAGAAACAGGCAGACATACAGGCAGAGAGACAAAGAGAGAAACAGGCAGAGAGACAAAGAGAGAAACAGGCAGACACACAGGCAGAGAGACAAACAGAGAAACAGGCATACACACAGGCAGAGAGACAGGCAGGGAGACAAACAGAGAAACAGGCATACACACAGGCAGAGAGACAAACAGAGAAACAGGCAGACATACAGGCAGAGAGACAAACAGAGAAACAGGCAGAGAGACAAACAGAGAAACAGGCAGACACACAGGCAGAGAGACAAAGAGAGAAACAGGCAGAGAGACAAAGAGAGAAACAGGCAGACATACAGGCAGAGAGACAAACAGAGAAACAGGCAGACACACAGGCAGAGAGACAAAGAGAGAAACAGGCAGAGAGACAAAGAGAGAAACAGGCAGACATACAGGCAGGGAGACAAAGAGAGAAACAGGCAGAGAGACAAAGAGAGAAACAGGCAGACACACAGGCAGAGAGACAAACAGAGAAACAGGCAGAGAGACAAAGAGAGAAACAGGCAGACACACAGGCAGAGAGACAAACAGAGAAACAGGCATACACACAGGCAGAGAGACAGGCAGGGAGACAAACAGAGAAACAGGCATACACACAGGCAGAGAGACAAACAGAGAAACAGGCAGACATACAGGCAGAGAGACAAAGAGAGAAACAGGCAGAGAGACAAACAGAGAAACAGGCAGACACACAGGCAGAGAGACAAAGAGAGAAACAGGCAGAGAGACAAAGAGAGAAACAGGCAGACATACAGGCAGAGAGACAAACAGAGAAACAGGCAGACACACAGGCAGAGAGACAAAGAGAGAAACAGGCAGAGAGACAAAGAGAGAAACAGGCAGACATACAGGCAGGGAGACAAACAGAGAAACAGGCATACACACAGGCAGAGAGACAAACAGAGAAACAGGCAGACATACAGGCAGAGAGACAAACAGAGAAACAGGCAGACACACAGGCAGAGAGACAAAGAGAGAAACAGGCAGAGAGACAAACAGAGAAACAGACAGACAAACAGGCAGAGAGACAAACAGAGAAACGGGCAGACACACAGACAGATAGGCAAACAGAGAAACAGGCAGACATACAGGCAGACATACAGGCAGGAGGACAGACAGGTGGACATATACAAACAAACAGCCAGCAGGACAAACACAGACATCTGCAAGCAAGCAGACACCCAGACACAGACTGAAAGAGGAACGCATGGACCGGCACGAACAAGCAGGCAGACATCAAGAGCTCCCTCAACTATCATTATATTAACAACGAAATGCCAACATACACACGGAACAAAAGTTGAGGAAGACAACTCCAAACCTAAAAACCAGACCACCTACTTTCACCAGCCAATAAAACTACCCCCAATTTGCCTCCCCCTCACATCCCAACATCTAAAAGAACGCTAGTCACGCACACGCAACAGAATTCTGACTATTCTAGCCACCAAGAAACAAATAACCATCAAAGGTACTACACAATCCTGACTTTTCTAGTCACCAGGAAACAAAGAGCTATGATAGGTACCGCCATATTTACTGGCTTTTCCACCGCGAAAGAAGGGAACTCACAAACATCCAGCAGAGATCGGCCTCTGATAGTCTGGGTGTCACTTCCAGGAAGATGGATCAGAAGATTGGAAGCCGCCGATGAGGGGAGATGAAAAGGTTTCAGGTAACCGCTAGTAATTTGATCAATCATCAGGAAACGCGGGAGGGGGGAGGTGGGGAGGGAGAGGACGAGGGGGGAGGAAGGGGGCGTCTGACGGGTGACTTTTTTCCGCATATCCCTTACAGGACATTGCTGTCAACACCAGCATTTTTCAGCTGCTGTTGATGTTGGGTGACTAATGGGGTGTGTGTGTGTGTGTGTGTGCGTGTGTGTGTGTGTGTGTGTGTGTGTGTGTGTGTGTGTATATATATATTTTGTACTGTTAGAGCTAATGCCCTTTTCTGTGTTGGATTTATGGCGAGCCCGCGCACGCGTGTATGTGTGTATTTGTGTGTGTGAGTATTTGTTTGTGGGGTATGTGCTTTATTGTTAAAATTGGCGACTCTGTTCTTCGACTTAAGAGATTTATTATTATTATTATTATTATTATTATTATTATTATTATTATTATTATTATTATTATTATTATGTGTGAGTGTGTGTTGTATTGTTAAAGGTAGCGGCTGTTTTCTGTTCTGATCTTCGATTCAATAGATTAATTACTAGCGCGCGTATGTTATTATTAGTGCGAATGTGTGTGTGTGTGGGGGGGGGGGGGGGGGAGAGAGAGGGGAAGTATTTTTTCGGTTAGTTAATCACTTTTTTTCTGTTCTTGAATGTATAGTGTGTGCGTCAGCACGCGCGCGTGCATGTGTGTTTTACCGGTAAAGTGTGTGACTTTCCTGCGCCGGCTTCATTTCATGATCTACTTTTCGCATTATTATTAGTTATTTTGTTACCAATGCACACCAGATTGCTTGTTTTGTTGAGTGCTTGTAGCATTTCTGAACCAACAATGTCAATTCTGGACTAGTACTGTGGGGAGAGAAGAGGCAGAAAGAGATGAAGATGGAGACAGACAGACAGACAGACAGACAGACAGACAGACAGACAGACAGACACAGAGGGCGATATAGTGACACAAGGGAAAATGGAGAGAGAGGCACAGATAGAGATGGACAGAGAATGAGACAGAAAGAGAAACAGAGAGGGGCAGAGAGAGAGAGAGAGAGAGAGAGAGAGAGAGAGAGAGAGAGTAGGTGGATGAGTGAGAGTAAGTGAGAGAGCGTGAGAGATAAATAAAAAGAGAGCTTCACAGAGAGTGAGTGAAAGAGAGTTTGAGTAGTTGAGTGAGAGTAAGTAAGAGAGAGAGTTTGAGTGGGTGAGTGAGAGAGTAAGTGAGAGAGAGAGTGAGTTAATGAGATAAAGATAAAGAGAGTTGCAGAGAGAGAGAGAGAGAGAGAGAGAGAGAGAGGAGGGAGGGTGGGTGAGAGTAAGAGAGAGAGAGAGAGAGAGAGAGAGAGAGAGAGAGAGAGAGAGAGAGTTTGAACAGGTGAGTGAGAGACTGAGCGGATGAGGAGTGAGTGGGAGAGGGAGAGGGGTGTGTGTGTGGGTGGGTGGGGGAGGGGGTTAATATTGTTGTAAAACTGGTAAAGCTTGTGACTGGATGTTTGGTTCTGATGGCATTCTTACGACCTTGTTTATTTCCATTATATTTTTGTATTAGCTGACCAACACAAACGGGGTAGGTAATTATTTTCCCTTCCCAGAGCTGCAGGAACTGTTGCCCATGAAGTACCAAAGCCCCAAAAGGAAAGTAAAGGACTGCGAGACTGTAGACCGCCTGAGCATGTCGTAAAGGACCCCTAAAGAAGGTTGACTGAGACTGGCAATTTCTTCTCGTAGAAACAAAACAACAACAAACAAACAACATCAACAAAGAAGAAGAAGAAGAAGAAGAAGAAGAAGAAGAAGAAGAAGCAGCAGCAGCAGCAGCAGCAGCAGCAGCAGCAGCAGCAGCAGCAGCAGCAGCAGCAGCAGCAGCAGCAGCAGCAGTAGTAGTAGTAGTAGTAGTAGTAGTAGTAGTAGTAGTTGTTGTTGTTGTCTTGAAATTGTTACCTGAGGGACACATTTACAGTGGCAATAAAACACATGTACACAAAGAACGCACACGTAGATGAGTCTGAAGAGGCCGGGGAGGGGAAGGTACTATAAGGCCGGGGGTTGACTCATATGAGTCCCTGGGGTCAAGATGCCTGGAAAGACAAATTCCATTAAGAGAAGGTAGAAACAAAAATCATTTCTTGCCCTGGAAGTTAGTTATCCAAATCTGGATTCGCGGTAAAATGATTTGGATTCCCACATCGCTGGCTCTATATAAATGAGATCACGGCATTACCGATAAAGTGAACAGTCTCTTCCTCACTGATTGATTTCACAGAATAGAAGTCAGCATCATCATGTGCCCTGTAAATTATCGTTGGCGTTGTAGCAGAGTGAACAGTCTCTTCCTGGCTATGTGTTAACATAATATAGAGTGAACATTCTCTTATTGTGTGGGTTCTTCATATAATATAGAGTGAACATTCTCCTCCTGGCTGTGTTCTTTATAGAGTGAACAATCTCTTCCTGGCTGTGTGTTCACATAATATAGAGTGAATATTCTTTTCCTGGCCGTATGTTCTTCAAATAATATAGAGTGAACATTCTCTTTTTGGCCGTGTGTTCTTCACATAATAGAGATAGAGTGAACATTCTCTTCCTCACTGCCTGTTCTTCACAGAATAAACTAGAGCGATTATTTCCGACCCGCTGTTCTCCCTTCAAAGATTGTCACAGCGTGAAGATTGTCAGAGAATGAATATTGCCCACCCCTCTGTCTTTCTTTCAAAGATAATGATAAAATGAACATCCTCCATGGCTGTCATTCCTTGACAAAAGATCACAGAACGAACAACGCACCCTGGCCACCTTTCCGCCAAAGATTATGATACAATAAACCGTTGTTTAAACTCACTGCATTGTTGGGCATCAGTTTCTGAGTCGTAGAGTGCTATAAAAGCGACTGTGTACAAATTCGACCTATATTCAATAGCTCCGGTAGAAGACGTACAAGGACAATAGTGACAACTTTGTTCTACAGGTGTCTAGTATGCCTGGATCAAAGTACACGTACACATGTCTAACGTCTCCTCTGATCTATAGTTCTTTTCTTTACTTCTTTGAGTGCAAATCAATACCGTGAATTTAAATTCCCCATGTTATGACGTAATATGACCGCCCTCCTTCAATACGGCTTTGTTTCCTCTTAAGCTATGCATCTTTTAGTGTCACGAAAGCAAAAAACAAAAACATCGATCCATATCAAATCAATACCCAGCTCTGTCATGACAGACGTAAAGTAAGGACACAACGAAGCTGATTATATCTTAAACAGGCTCCTGTCTTTGCTAAAGAAATCATAAAATCCACGCTGCCAATGCTGCCTGTATGTGCAGGCGGATAAGGACAAGCGAATATAAAGGTTAGGAAGACACGCAGAAAATTTTTTTAAAAGGCATCAACATCGTAAATGATCAACAGAAATAAATGTAGGGTGGGAAGGCGAAGAGAATACATGAAAGCGTGATGTTTTCTTTATTTGTCTCAGCAAGCGAATAATGAGACAGTGCATCCATCATGATTATTACAATGCGTTCAGATATGACAAACTGGATATGTTAGGTCAGGTTTGAGCGAATGGATCCTGTCGGGGATAACTAAGGTGTGTAGGAGAAGATGTCAGAAAGAAATCCCAGCGTTTAAGACCCTGAGGGATGAATTACAAGAGGATTGAAGATTTTGTTGAGATGTGTAAGGCTTCACTGGCCATCTTTAGAGTTTGCGCGCGCGCGTGCGCGCGTGTGTGTGTGTCATCTAGCTGAAATAATACACCGATGAGTTAAGAACACAGCACAAGTCCTGGGGCATGCGAGACGGTTATAATATGTGTGTGTGTGAGTGTGTGTGTGTGTGTGTGCACACATTTGATATTTATAAACATTGTATGTGCAACTTTGGTTTCCTAACCTTGATATTTTGCCAGGGGTGTGGCTTATAGATCTCTTTACGATTTCCAACCAACGAGAAGGAACTGTCTATGTTGTTAGTCTAGAGAAGTAAGACTTTTGCGAGAACCAAGCGATGACTGTGAATCTACAACCATGGCCAGACTGCTAGAACAGCAAATTAAAAAAGGTGTGGCCAAACAAGAACACTACGCAGGAAGCCAAAGAAGATTGATAAACCAACACAGAACTGGTGTCGTTAGCCGCTACACGCTGCGGGATTTGCTGAGGAGGGGATCCGAGCACTTATGGACTGAATGGTTCGATGTGCAATGAGGATGATCTCTCGACTAACTAACTAGGCTAGAGAACCAGATCTCACCGCCCAGAGGATCAATCCCATGGTGGTGTGGGAGGTGGTCTATGTAGAGCAATACATAAACAATCAATGGTTGTTTCCATTCCGGGGTCGAGTGCGTTCCAAGATGAACCAGAAACTGGGGAATCTACTTGAGTTAATTTGAGCTAAGAACCGACATCACTACACTTAAGGACATTCCCATACGTACTCCTGCCCCTCGTTCAATAGCCAGCGAAGAGACATACTGCTAATCCCCATCCCTATCTGATTGAAAGTTCTCCAGGTCTTCCCTCACAGTTTTGAGATTCTTCCAGAACGTCTGCCGATCCCTCACAATCTCATTCTTCCCACATACGGGTTCTCAATCTGTTCCCCGGCTTTTTCCACCTGTTCCCAAAGGCGCACGACCACCTCTCCCTTGTCCATAGGTCATCTACCACCAAAAAGTAAAAGAGCGGAAAGGGGAAGGGGTGGGGAGAGAAATCTAAACCTAAACGACTTCGACCTTCTAGGTGAAAGTTCATCGTAGAACTGTGCTGTATGCAATGAGTAGTACACACAACGTGGAAGAGACTATACAGAGAATAATAACAAATGTAAACACACACAGAGGTGTCTGGCCGAGCCCCTAGAGCGCCGACCTTCCCCAGGAGACCGGGGTTCGAATTCTCGGTAAGGTGATGGACTCTTCTCTGTCTGGGAAAAGGGAGGGGGGGGGGGAGAGAAAACCTTAACCTGCAGTTAGTTAGTTAGTTAGTCGAGGTTCCAACTTCACGGCAACGGGTCGTCTCCATTATGCTCCATTCCCTTGCCAGCGAATATCACACAAAATGCTCCCCACTGTCCAATGTGAAAAGTCAGGAGTCTCGGCAATCCAACAAGCCCGCACAGGTACACATTGTGCATAATGAATGCCGCCGTCTGAATGCCAACACAAAATTCATCCACACTGGCCACAGTTCATCGTCGATGGACTAAGAACTCGGCAGTCACCAGAAAGACCTCATTGACCCGAGTTTTCTCACATGGCACGGTCTCTTACCACAGGGCGACCTGCCGAAAGTGTCACACAAAGTACGAACTCCGCAACTTCAGCGCCGACTCCCAGGAGTCTCCAGAAAAATGCAATCGTGAACCGAAAGGGCAAAAAGTCAATTCAGCGGTAGCTATTGTTCTGAACATGCAGTTCACTGTACAGGACAGATGTAAAAACATTCCACGCGAATTTCACAGCTCACGGTGTCGCCCACGCACTCAAGCAGTAGCAGAGCGACGGAACCATGTACTACCAGTCCAACATGACGAAAATGCGATTGTAAACCGTAGCCACAAGCATAAACTCGCCACAGGCACCAACGGTTCAATGCCTACCCGCCGTGGCAATAAGACTTAAACGGGCAGCCTTAATTCTTCAGGCTTAAGACACCCCCCCCCCACCTTTTTTTTTACCTCCTAAACCGCAAGGTATTATAGGCAGTAATGACAGTTTGGACAGTAAACACGCTGTATGCAAGTCAGCTCTGAAACATATCAGGCCTTCACAAGAAAAAGACAAGAAAATACTTAGTAATAAAATGTTAGCCGCGTGCCCTTTACAGACCGTTAGTCACCCCAAGCATTTATTGACTGTCTGTGATTCACTAGACAATATAACAATAACCGATTCAGTGCCAAGGGAAAATATATCGCCAAATGTGACCTCCCGTTCAGACAGAAGGACGATATATTTCCATACTAGGGTCATCACGTTATTTGTTTTGTTTCGTGGTTTCTTCCGCAATTTCAATGTTCAGTGAACGGAAGTTGACATTATAACACTTGTTCATTTCATTGTGTACCAGATTTTATACGAACCTAATTTTTGTTTGGCACGGCAGCAGTTAATTACTATCTGAACGGCCGACACATAAATCAACGCAAAGTAGTCGGCTACTGAATCGCCCGCGGTGGATTTCAAACCCCCGACTCGGTATGTTGGTGAATTGTAATACGGGTTCACTGACCTCACCCACAGCGTACTTGCCCCGGGGACGTCAACTACAAATACCTCAGAAGTCGAAGTGGGTTCGTCAGATGGCGAGGGGCACTGATAATAGGGAAAGCTATCCCCCATCAGTCCAGTGCTCTCACTTATAGTAGCACCCCCAAGTTGTAGTACCACATATATGGGACTACGCTGGTGTTCAAAACGAGCAGACATACACAAATATATTCCGTGTCTTTGTAGTTTTTCCGTCGTCTTTTTCTTATGGTTTTGATAGACGATGTTTAGAAGCTGGGGCTGTCGCTCCCCCGTCGCTTGCTTTCTCCAACGTTCACAATATTCTGAAATGTTGTCTCGAAAAGGACATTTCATTTGTCTCCACTTTCTTCGTCATGTGACTGTTCACGGTCCAACGTTTTTCCACCTCTTCGGCCCTTAAGAAAACAATAGCAAACTACTGAACGTACAAATTGTACAGTAAATCATAAATAGCAAAATCATGCTGGAGTTCACTGCTGCGACTTGTAAAAGACATGCAACTACAAGGCTGCTTCAAATGAAAAGCTTAATTTGTGTGTGTGTGAATATATTCTGAAGAAAAAGTAAAGAACAAGTGAATATATTTTTTTTCCAATGTAGTCACATTCAACTACTCGGTGTGCCTGACCCGGTTGTCACAGAAGTCACGCCGTTTTGAAACTTCTTACTCCACTCATACACTTGCTGGACTGACATACTAGACTTTCATTCACCGATGAATTTATATTTGTTTCAACCCTTCACTGGTCAAAAAACGGATAATAAAACGCTGCTGATCTTTGGTGCGTGTCGAAAGTAGGGCGGCCATCTTTAAACTGTCCTTATGACGTCACCGTGTTGGTATGCGCTATGATGTCACATGCTTAACACTCTTGACATCCTTAAGAACAATATTGACAGGTTACAAGACAATGGCATGGTTATTGTAATTTCAATCACGCTTTTAAGCCCCTTCATATTATTATTAATTCAAGGACGAGAAGTTAGCTTTCAAGTCCAGCTGACCGTTGTGGGAAATTAACCCACTATGCCACGGTCACCAGAGGAAGTTTAAGTGCTCGCGCGTTAAACCTCACGGTCACGGAGACCAACCATGGAATAGATACGTTAACAGTGTGTGGAGAAAATACAAAAGTCAAAAGACGATAAACACAACAGCCGAGCAGCGGAAAGTAATATATTCAACACAAAGCTATTGCGGACACACGAAAGTGACTGATGGCAACTGAGACCGACAACAAATTAACGAAAAATGTGACTTGAAATATTAACGAACTAACTATTGATGGTCTAGCTCCCTGCGTTAAATTAACGTTAATTTGTTTTCAATCTAATTAGACCATCAGACACGATGAGAATGCAAGGAGTTCTAACTAAGTTGCACGGTGTAGTTGTCAGAACACCCAGCTGCAGACCCTACAGTTGTGAGATCTAATCACCTTGTGAATGGATTTTTTCATGAGCAGTGGCTTGAATGTCGACCCAGACTACATGGGTAGTTCAAATGTTTTAAGGTAAGACAGAGGGTCGACCCATCCTAAATGGCTACTTGAAATATTTTAAGGTAAGACAGCGGGTCGGCCCATCCTAAATGGCTACTTGAAATGTTTTAAGGTAAGACAGCGGGTCGGCCCATCCTAAATGGCTACTTGAAATCTTTTAAGGTAAGACAGCGGGTCGGCCCATCCTAAATGGCTACTTGAAATGTTTTAAGGTAAGACAGTGGGTCAACCCATCCTAAATGGCTACTTGAAATGTTTTATGGTAAGACAGTGGGTCGAACCATCCTAAATGGCTACTTGAAATGTTTTAAGGTAAGACAGTGGGTCGAACCATCCTAAATGGCTACTTGAAATGTTTTAAGGCAAGACAGCAGGTAGACCCAACCTGAAAGGGTACCTCAAACATTTTAAGGTAAGACAGAGGGTGGACCGTGTGTTACCGGGGCTTTAGGGAAAACAATTAACAGCAACATTGTAACCCGCCAAACATGTCGTAAAAGGCGACCAAGGTGGGTGTGGGTGAAACTGGTTCCTTCGTCCCATAGAAAACGTTAGCTGCAAACAGTCATGAAGACGTATGGAAGGAACTTGGCGTGAGTTGGTTGATGGCCTGTGATACTCTGGGATATGACAGGCGGGAGAGGCCGAAGAACCTGCTATGTGTGTCTGCCATGTGTGCCTGCCATGTGTGTCTGCCATCTGTGTCTGCCATGTGTGCCTGCCATGTGTGCCTGCCATGTGTGTCTGCCATCTGTGTCTGCCATCTGTGTCTGCCATGTGTGCCTGCCATGTGTGTCTGCCATGTGTGTCTGCCATGTGTGTCTAAGAGGCGCCAGAGGGCGGTCTCCAGGACATGTCTATTATGCTGTAGAAAATGTCAGCTACAGAAATCAACCAACAAAAGATAGTTTAGTTTAGTTTAGTTTAGTCGACGAAACCAACAAAAGAGTAGGTTAATAGCCTTTGCTCCGTTAGGGGGACAGAGGACACTAAAGACGCCCTGGACATAGAGAAGTCTCTCCTGATGGTTTGCGATGAGAGCCGAGTTCTGCAATCATCTTACTATAAAGTGAGCTTCATTTAAGGACAAATAAAAATGAATGTGTCTACAAGTTTAATGTATTCAAATTGACGCCAGGAGTAGGGAGAAAGTTTGAAGAAGAAGAAGACGGAGAAGAAGAAGGATGAGAAGCAGGATGAGCAGCAACAGAAGAAGAAGAAGAAGAAGAAGAAGAAGAAGAAGAAGAAGAAGAAGAAGAAGAAGAAGAAGAAGAAGAAGAAGAAGAAGAAGAAGAAGATCGTAACAACAATACAAGAACAAGAAGAGAAAGAAGAAGCATTAATTCAGTAAGAAAATACATTTAAAAAAATCTTTTAACAAAAACAACTTACCATACAGAAACTTCAGAACAAAACTCCTGCCGACGTTAAATGATAACAATCAGAAATGTATAATCCAAATAAAGGAAGAAGACGTGTATATCCAAACTGGTAACCACACTGCAACAATCCACCTCGGCTGCTGCAGGAAAGACTCCACAACACTAGCTCCAACACTTCAATGTTCCGTGTACTTATCAAACGTCAACATTCCATTTTATGTAAATGATGGGGAAATCGTACAAGAAACCCGAAACAAACTGACAAATCGGTGAATACTAAGTTTGCTTTGAATAATCACTTGTATGTATTAGTGTAAATATAGCTAGAAGAACAAAACACTCAAGACTGAATTCAGGAAGATAAATACATCGGCAAACTCGCTTTAAATACATACACATAAAAACCGCTATTTACATTTGTACAGGACGTCGCAGTCAACACTAGCGTTTATTGGGTATTCGTGATTTCTTGGCAAGTTTACGTTCAGTAGTTTGCCGTTGCTTTATGACCCGCTGCCGTGTTAGATGAGGAGGGTTGGCTGGAGACCGGCTATCTTATCCTGTAGAATACTTGAGCTGTAAACTCTAACAGATTATGAACAAGTATATCAAGGGCTTGACCTGGGTTGGTTGGGAGACGATATAAACTAATGCTAGTAGTAGTAGTAGTAGTAGTAGTAGTAGTAGTAGTAGTAGTAGTAGTAGTAGTAATAGTAGTAGTAGTAGTAGTAGTAGTAGTAGTAGTAGTAGTAGTAGTAGTAGTTGTAGTAATAGTAGTAGTAGTTGTAGTAGTAGTACTGGGTAGTAGTAGTAGTAGTAGTAGTAGTAGTAGTAGTAGTAACAGTAGTAGTAGTAGTAGTAGTAGTAGTAGTAGCAGGAGTAGTAGTAGTAGTAGTAGTAGTAGTAGTAGTAGTAGCAGGAGCAGTAGTAGTAGTAGTAGTAGTAGTAGTAGTAGTAGTAGTAGTAGCAGCAGCAGTAGCAGTTGTAGTAGTAGTTAGTACTGGTAGTAGTAGTAATAGTAGTAGTAGCAGTAGTAGTAGTAGTAGTAGTAGCAGAGATAGTCCTCTCTCTCTCTCTCTCTCTCTCTCTCTCTCTCTCTCTCTCTCAACCATTTTGATATAACAGTCAAGTTTTCAGTACCCAAAACACAGCCCAGTTTTTCTATAGGCCTGTGCCGGCCCAGCTCTTTGTCCACATAAGGATGTTGTCCTTTCAGTGAACTGTGGGTCAACCTGGCTGTCCACAGCTGGCCTCCCACTTGTGTCACGGCGACACAACTTCATCTTCAGTTTCTTTCTATTTGTACACGCCCATTTCCGGAGTTCATTCATTCAGTAGCTTGTCCTTTGCAGAACCTCGCTTCCATAACAACCGTCCGGAAAACTTATCGGCCATAAGCAAGATGTCCCGCGTCCGATACACCCATCTGCTACATCCTGCACCTATCTTCTCTTTGCCTTCCTCTTCCTTTCTTCCCCGGCATATACCCATAATTATTGTTCTCTCCAAACATTCATGACGTTTCAGGTAACCAAAATATTTCAACTTTCTGTGTGTTAGTTATCGTCTTTAGTAGCTATTATTCTTCAATATTCAGCTTTTTTCACATGGATGCATACATCCCCAAGGATTTGAAATCATCCATTTTCATCCCAGTACTTAAAAAGCCCAGAGCTGTTCATTGTGTGGTTTAAATAACTATTAGCTTAATGGGCAACATAACTAAGATACCCCATAAGGTCATACAACAAAGAATTCAAAATACAATAGACGAGGAAGTAGCTGAAGAACTATTTGCGTTCCGCTGAATCAGCGGCACCAGAGAAGCAATAATCTGTTTGAGGATTTTATCTGAAAAATATATTAAAATTCAGAAAAATGCATACGTATGTTTTATAGACTACAAGAAAGCTTTTCATAGAGTACAACATAAACGATTAATTACATGCCTTAGAGATATAGGAGTAGACGGAAAAGACATCAGACTTATTAGTAACTTGTACCGGGAACAAGTGGCGTGAATTAGATACGGAAATAAATATTCGTCGCCATAGAGATAAAACGTTGTGTACGGCAGGGATGCGTATTTTCCCCCAAGGCTTTTCAACTTATACAAAGAAAGAATTTTTAAAAAGTCGAACTGCCCGGGCTTAACATCAATGGAAGAATCATAAACAATCTTGAGGTATGCTGGCGATACCGTGTTACTAGCAGAAAGTGAGCAAGAGTTACACAAACTAGCGGAACAAGTAAACAGGCATAGTGCAGAATGTGACTTAGATATTAACATCCATAAAACGAAAACTATGATCACAGTAAACGAGGATATACTAGAACAAGTAACGATTGTATCATATATTGGACATGTAATAACAGATGATGGCAAACGTGAAACAAATCTAAAAGATAACAGGAACGGCCAAAAATGCTTTCAACAGCATGAAATCAATATTAACATCTAGAGGTATAAACAACGCATTAAAAATGAGAATTATCAAATGTTATACATTTATAACACTATTGTATAGTGCGGAAGCCTGGACATTGAACAGACAATTAGAAATCTGAATAGATGCCCTGGATATGTGGATATACAGAAGAATATGTCATATTTCATTGAGGGGGGGGGGGGGGGGGGGGGGGCAATCAAATACATAGGTTCTTGAAATGCTGGGCATGAAAAGAGAGTTGATGGGGAAAAAAAAAAAACGAGGCAAGTGAAATATTTCAACGATGTTAAAAGACGTTTAATTGATTCAGTGCCGAAGGATAATATATCGCCAAATGTGAACTCCTATTTGGACAGAAGAACGATATATCGCCATACTAGGGTCATTGTGCCGGCTTCGTGGCTTAGAGGTTAGCGACTTTTCTCTGTAATCTCGTATACTCTCGTAGGTAATGTGATGACGGTGAGAATCAGCAGTGGTTCGAATCGCATCGGTAACTTACGGGGTATGTGAGCCGGCCGCTCAGAAAGCAATGGCAAACTACTGAGCGTAATCTTGCCAAGAAATCAACAATCAGCTGAAAGATGGTGGTGTTGACAGCGATGTCCTGTAAAGGATATGCAAAAAAAAAAAGGGTCATTGTGTTATTTGTTTTGTGGTATCTTCTGCAATTTCAATGCTCAGTGAACATACATTGACATGATAATATTTGTTCATTCGGTGTACCATGCCTGGTCCAAACTTACGCTTTGTTTGGCACTGAGCTGTTTCATCAACTGTTTATATCTCCGTGAGCTGTTTTATAGGCTGTTTATATCTCCGTGAGTTGTTTCATCGTCTATTTATATCTTCGTGAGCTGTTTCATCGTCTGTTTATATCTCCGTGATCTGTTTCATCGTCTGTTTATATCTCCGTGAGCTGTTTCATCGTCTATTTGTATCTCCATGAGCTGTTTCATCGTTTGTTTATATCTCCGTAAGCTGTTTCATCGTCTGTTTATATCTCCGTGAGCTGTTTCATCGTCTGTTTACATCTCCGTGATCTGTTTCATCGTCTGTTTATATCTCCGTGGGCTGTTTCATCGTCTGTTTATATCTCCGTGAGCTGTTTCATCGCCTGTTTATATCTCCGTGAGCTGTTTCATCGTCTATTTATATCTCCGTGAGCTGTTTGAGAAACTATGTATATCTCCGTGTGGTGACTGAGAAACTATTTATATCTCGGTGAGCTATTTGAGTAACTCTTTACATCTCAGTGAGCTGTTTGAGTAACTATTGATATCTATGTGAGCTGTTTGAGTAACTATTGATATCTATGTGAGCTGTTTGAGTAACTATTTATATCTCAGTGAGTTGTTTGAGTAACTATTCATATCTCAGTGAACTGTTTGATTAACTATTTATATCTCAGTGAGCTGTTTGAGTAACTATTTACATCTCGGTGAGCTATTTGAGTAACTATTTATATCTCAGTGAGCTGTTTGAGTAACTATTGATATCTATGTGAGCTGTTTGAGTAACTATTTATATATAAGTGAGCTTTTTGAGTAGCCATTTATATCTCATTTATCTGTTTGAGTATCTATTTATATCTCAGTGTGCTGTCTGAGTAACTATTTACACCTCAGTGAGCTGTTTGAGTAACTATTTAATCTCCATGAGCTGTTTCATTTGCTATTATACAAGCCTTTGTCTGGAACCCACAGGTCAAAGAAAATAGGGGAACGCCTAAAAACATAGCAAGAGGAGGGAGAAGGAGGGAGAGAGAGAGAGAGAGAGAGAGAGAGAGAGAGAGAGAGAGAGAGAGAGAGAGAGAGAGAGAGAATTAATAACATCTTAACTTGGATTAACTAAACGGCAGAACGACTTGGAGTGGGTTGAGGGCATTTGTCGAATATCAATCTAAAAATCACGCCACAACGCAGCTCACCAACCACAACAACACTGCATAGCACAACACAGCCCACCAAACCACAACAACATAGCACAACACAGCTCACCACACCACAACAACACAGTACAACACAACACAACACACTACAACAACACAGCACAACACAGCTCACAACACAACTCACCACACCACAACAACACATAACAGCATAACAATACAATGCAGCACAACAATACAGCACAGCATAGCACAACAACAATACAGCACAGCACACCACAACGACACAACACAGGACAGCACAACAACACAGCGCATCAACAGAGCACTCAGCACAGCACAACCACATAGCACAACACCATAACAACACAACACAACAATGCAGCACAAACGCCTATATGAAACAATACACACCACATCAACACAACACAGCACACTGCACCAACACAACATAACACCAACCAGACACAACAGCAGAGCACAGTTTCACTCTCTCTCTCTCTCTCTCTCTCTCTCTCTCTCTCTCTCTCTCTCTCTCTCTCTCATACACCCACACATGCGTCGAGAGAGATATCAGTACCTTGAAGACATTTTACAGAACAATGAACACCGAACTTCAAACTACAACCCACATGTAGACAAACAAACAGATACAAACCTATCTACCACGATGTTGGCCTAGCCGGTGACAACAACACAAATAAACTTTACAACGTTTCGACACATTTCCCTTTCTCATCTTCAGTCTCTCTCTCTCTCTCTCTCTCTCTCTCTCTCTCTCTCTCTCTCTCTCTCTCTCTCTCTCTCAGAAAGTCTGCGACAAGCCTGTGGCTGCCACCATTATAGTACTACAGTAAAGTAAAAGTGCCCTTCCCACCACTTGCTATGTATGGGTCATATCGTGCTAGCGTCATGCTTGTAATGACCAACTGGCCACCGTTGACTGATCTGCTCGGTACCACATACGTCGCCTTTACAGGACGTGGCAATCAACTCCATAATTTTGGCTGTTTGTGATTTACTAGACAAGTTTACGTTCAGTAGTTTGCCACTGCGTTCTGACGACCGACGCTCATATTCATACCAGTGTTAAAAATCAACACAAAGCGGCCTGCTTCCAATTCGTCTGCAGCTGATTTAGAACGCGGTATGCGGGAATGTGAAACGCGCTTGTTACGCCTTCGCCACATACGCCGGCCGAGCTGAGATCCTAGATCAATTTATATTTGTTAAAAACATCCCTACATTGATCGGGATTTGACCACTGGACCATCAGGCCCGGCAGGCAAGTGTGCTGCCACGGCCACCTTCGTATTTTAGTATTTTAGTACTAACTATACAAAAACAAAACAGACGAGTTAATCAATTTTCATAAACAAGCAAATATAGGTTTACACTATAATTTAAGTTAAAGTAAAGTAAATATAATCCTCTTAACACAGCGGTTAGATCTCCCGAAAGAATAATCCACAATAGAACACAGAAGAAAAACAAAGCCCTTACAGCGTCCAATCAAGAAGGTCAACTTTCTCAATGTACCTACACACTTGTACACCGGGCCGTGAGCGCAACAACAGCACACCGACCGTTGGGAATCCTTTTTGTGATCTCCCGCGCTGTTCCCGCCAGCGGCTCATGTATGGGAACGAGGCTTTGGGTGATAGGCAACAATGGCTTGGACTGGCAGGCAGCGGGTGATGAGCGGGGCGAGATGGGGGATAACTACGTAGAAAATCGGATAGAAAGCAAAGCAAAGCACCGTAAAATGGATTACTGTTGGGTTTGACTGTAGGAAGCGGAACTGTGGTCAAATTGGATTCGGGATTACACTTAGCACTGCAGTGACGAAGTCATGTTGTTGAAGGATGTGAAATAGATGGGTTTGATACCCTGGACATTTGCTGGGGTTCATTTTAGGCTGGATCGACCTGGGAGTGGGGAGTCTAGGTGGTGCAGTGGGTAGTACGTTTGCCTGCCAGCGCGGGGATTGTGGGTTAGATTTCGCGTCGAGGTGGACATACATTTATCTGGGCTCCCCTCCTTAAAATGGGTACCAGGAAATGTCATGGAAAGTAAAGGCGGTCGACATAATATTGACGATATCATCCATCAACACACCACACAACATTAACACAGCACACCACAGCACATTAACACAGCACACCACAGCTCATTAACATAGCACAACACAGCACATTAACATAGCACACCACAGCACAATAACATATCACACCACACCACATTAACACAGCACAACACAGCACATTAACATAGCACACCACAGCACAATAACATATCACACTACACCACATTAACATAGCACAACACAGCACATTAACATAGCACACCACAGCACAATAACATATCACACCACACCACATTAACATAGCACAACACAGCACATTAACATAGCACACCACAGCACACCGATATATCACAACACACAACAACACAGTAACATAGCGCACATCACCACGTTAATATAGCGCACAACACCACATTAACATAGCCATGTACCAACATAGCCAAAAAGAAGCCAAATAACATAGCACAACACATCACATTACTATCGCACGCCATACCACATTAAAAATAGCACAACACATACATTAACATATCACACCATAGCACACCAACACACCACACCACATTAAATAGCACATTAACATGTCATACCACACCACAATTACATAACACACCACATTAACATAGCACACCACAGCACATTATCATATCACACCACCGCACATTATTATATAACACCACAGCACATTAATATATAACACCACAGCACATTAATATATGAGACCACAGAACTTTAACATATAACACCACAGCACATTAATATATAACACCACAGCACATTACCATATCACACCACAGCACATTATTATATAACACCACAGCATATTAAAATATAACACCACAGCACATTAATATATAACGCCACAGCGCATAATTATATGACACCACATCACATTAACATATAACACCACAGCACATTAATATATGAGACCACAGCAATTTAACATATAACACCACAGCACATTAATATATAATACCACAGCACATTAATATATAACACCACAGCACATTAATATATAACACCGCAGCACATTAATATATAGCACCACAGCACGTGTGTTGCCGGGGCCCATAAGGGAAGCAAAGAATAGCAACACTGCAGCCTACCACGCATGTCGTAAGAGGCGACTAAGGAGGCTTGATGGTTCCGTCACCCTGCTACTGAGTGAGTGCGTGGCGCGACACTGTGAGCTGTGAGTTTCGTGTGAAATGCTGTTGAATCTGCCCGAGGTTTTTTGGAACGTGACTGCATGTTCGGAGCGATGGCAGATGGCTATGTCCCAGAGTAGACCGGTTTTTGCCTTATGCAGAAATGCGTGGCTGCTGGGCTTCTGGTTGACTGCCACTGCCATCGACGATGAACTGTATTTCGTGGACTGTGTGGGTGAACATCTAGGAACCATCCAGATGGGAAAATGACTGCAGATTCCATCAGAAATGAACTGGGTGTTTTGTGGGAGACTATTGTGTTGACATTCTGGCTGCGGCATTATGCACATTGTATCTGTGCGGGCTGTTGTTTGTCGAGACTCCTGTCTTTTCCACTTTTCACATTGGGCAGTGGGGAGCGTTTTGTATGATGTTCACTGGCACAGGAACGGAGCATAATGGGGACGACCCGTTGCTGCGAAGTTGGAACTGCGACTAACTAACTAACTAACCACAGCACCTTAACATATAACACCACAGCACGTTAATATATAACACCACAGCACATACATATATGAAACCACATCACATCAACATATAACACAACAGCACATTAATATATGAGACCACAGCACCTTAATATATAACACCACAGCAGATTAATATATAACACCGCAGCACATTAATATATAATACCACAGCACATTAATATATAATACCACAGCACATTAATATATAACACCACAGCACATTAATATATAACACCGCAGCACATTAATATATAATACCACAGCGCATTAATATATAACACCGCAGCACATTAATATATAACACCACAGCACCTTTATATATATCACCACAGCACATTAATATATAACACCACAGCACATTAACATATAACACCACACACATTAATATATGAGACCACAGCACCTTAACATATAACACCACAGCACATTAATATATAACACCGCAGCACATTAATATATAACACCGCAGCACATTATTATATAACACCACAGCACCTTTATATATAACACCACAGCACATTAATATATAACACTACAGTACATTAACATAACACACCACATTAACATAGCACATCACAGCACAATAACATAGCACACCACAGTTACCAATACACCACACAACATTAGCACAGCACACCAGACAACATTAACACAGCACACCACACAACATCAACACAGCACACCACACAACATTAACACAGCACACCACACAACATTAACACAGCACACCACACAACATTAACACAGCACACTACAGCACATTAACACAGCACATTAACATAGCACACCACAGCAGAATAACATATCACACCACACTACATTATCACAGCACACCACAGGATATCAACACACCACACAACATTAACACAGCACACCACAGCACATTAACACACCACACCACAGCACATTAACACAGCACAACACAGCACATAGCACAGCACAGCACATTAACATAGCACACCAAGCACATTAACATAGCACACCACAGCACATTAACACAGTACACAAACACACCACACCACATTAACACAGCACACCACAGCACATTAGCATATCACACCACAGCACATTAACATAGCACAACACAACACACCAATTTAAGTTATAACACAGTACAAGACAGTATACCACAACACAACACCCACACAGCACCACAACACACAAACTCAATGCAAAAGAAATATCTACAGCAAGAACCGCTTAGGGACGAAATATTTAAAGCGGGAACCGCTAGGGATAGAAATAGTTACGGTAGGAAATGTCTGGAATAGTTACTGTAGGCACTGTCTTGAATAGTTACAGTAGGAACTGTCTGAAATAGTTACAGTAGGCGCTATCTGAAATAGTTACAGTAGGAACTGTCTGAAATAATTACAGTAGGATCTGTCTGAAATAGTTACCGAGGAACTGTCTGAAATAGTCACAGTAGAAACTATCTGAAATAGTATCATCAGTAACTGTCTGAAATAGTTACAGTAGGGATTGTCTGACATAGTAACAGTAGGAACTGTCTGAAATAGTTACCGAGGAACTGTCTGAAATAGTCACTGTAGAAGCTGTCTGAAATAGTTACAGTAGGAACTGTCTGAAATAATTACAGTAGGAACTGTATGAACTAGTTACTGTAGGAACTGTCTGAAATAGTTACTATAGGAACTGTCTGAAATAGTTACAGCAGGAACTGTCTGAAATAATTACAGTAGGAACTGTATGAACTAGTTACTGTAGGAACTGTCTGAAATATTTACTATAGGAACTGCCTGAAATAGTTACAGCAGGAACTGTCTGAAATAATAACAGTAAGGACTGTCTGAAATAGGTACAGACGGAACTGCCTGAAATAGTAACAGTTGGAACTGTCTGAAATAGTAGCAGTAAGAACTGTCTGAAATAGTTACAGTAGGAACTGTCTGAAATAGTAACAGTAAGAACTGTCTGAAATAGGTACAGACGGAACTGCCTGAAATAGTAACAGTTGGAACTGTCTGAAATAGTTACAGTCGGAACTGTCTGAAATAGTTATAGTAATAACTTCCTGAAATAGTTACAGTAGGAACTGTCTGAAATAGTTACTGTAGAAACTATCTAACATAGTTACTGTAGAAACTGTCAAACATAGTTACTGTAGAAACTGTCTAACATAGTTACTGTAGAAACTGTCTAACATAGTTACTGTAGAAACTGTCTAACATAGTTACTGTAGAAACAGTCTAACATAGTTACTGTAGAAACTGTCTAACATAGTTACTGTAGAAACTGTCTAACAGAGTTACTGTAGAAACTGTCTAACAGAGTTACTGTAGAAACTGTCTAACATAGTTACTGTAGAAACTGTCTAACATAGTTACTGTAGAAACTGTCTGAAATTATTTATTTGAACATTAATCTGGGGTTGATTGCGAAGTCCTGCAAAGGACACGCAACATTGTAACATTAGAATAGATAGCATCACTCAGTTAGCATAATTCAAATAGCAAAAGACAACATCAAGCATCATTCAGACAGCATCATTCAGATAGCATCATTCAGATTGCATCATTCAGATAGCATCATTCAGACAGCATCGTTCAGACAGCATAATTCAGACAGCATCATCTAGATAGTATTATCCAGATAGCATCATTCAGATAGCATCATTCAGATAGCATCATTCAGACAGCATCATTCAGAAAGCATCATCCAGATAGCATCATTCAGACAGCATTATTCAGACATCATCATTCAGAAAGCATCATCCAGATAGTATTATCCAGATAGTATTATCCAGACAACATCATTCAGATAGCATCATTCAGACAGCATCATTCAGATAGCATCGTTCAGATTGCATCATTCAGATAGCATCATTCAGATAGCATCATTCAGACTGAATTATTCTTACAGCATCATTCAGACAGCATCATTCAGATAGCATCATTGAAAAAGTGTCATTCAGACAGCATACTTCAGATAGCATTATTCAGATAGCATCCTTCAGACAGCATCCTTCAGACATCATCCTTCAGGTAGCATCATTCAGATAGCATCATTCTTCTTCTTCTCTTCTTTTCGTTCATCCGGAGTGTTTTTTCAGATGTGATTGCGGTGTGTCTGTTATGCGCCCTTGGGCCGAAACCCGTAAGCCAACACATCTGACTACAGCGTGCTTTTTTGACCAGGTAGCATTCCTGGGATAGCATCATTCAGGTAACGAAATATAGCATCATACATTCAGGTAGCATCATTCATTCAGATAGCATCATTCATTCAGATAGCATCATTCAGACAGCATCATTCAGACAACATAATTCAGACAGCATCATTCAGATAGCATCCTACAGATAGCATCATTTAGACAGTAGCTCTGACTAGCTAGTTTTCCGATTCTCCGTCGTCCTTGGAACAGCTCTAGCTATCTAGTCTTCCGAATGACCTTCGTGTCCGGAACAGCTCTGAATAGCTAGTTTTATGAATGTTGTCGTGCCCGGAACAGCCCTAACTATTTTGTTTTCCGGACACAGCGACTAAGCACATGTCCGAAACGAAAGCTCGCTAAGTGGATAGATACCATCTACAATCCGACCGTCCCAGGTGTGTGCGGGGAGCAGCACGAAAAGGCCCATTACAGTGAAGTGAGGAATTAAAGCAGCCATGACCAGGACGTGACGATTCCCTCGGTGAGCCCAGCACCAGAGCGCTCTGTGTCGGCTCTGCAACTATGGAAGCCGCCCTGGATGGCGAAAAATGCCATGGACTGTCCCTACCTTCCCTTGAGGGCTGGTCGTGAAGTCTTCGACAGTTCTAACGTGACCAGCTGGGATGTGGACGACACCACAAAAGTGAGAGTTCCCCGGGAATGCTAACCTGTCAAAAATGCACGCTAAAGTCGGATGTGTTGGCCTAAGGGTTTCAGCCCAAGGGTGCCTAACCAGACCCACCGAAATTACATCTGAAAAAACACTCCGGATGAACGCAGAAGAAGAAGAAGAAGAAGAAGAAGAAGAAGAAGAAGAAGAAGAAGAAGAAGAAGAAGAAGAAGAAGAAGAAGAAGAAGAAGAAGAAGAAGAAGAAGAATCATTCAGGTAATGAAAGATAGCATCATTCATTCAGATAGCATCATTCATTCCGATAGCATCATTTATTCCGATAGCATCATTTATTCCGATAGCATCATTTATTCCGATAGCATCATTCATTCAGATAGCATCATTCATCCAGATAGCATCATTCATTCAGGTAGCATCGTTCATTCAGATAGCATCATTCATTCAGATAGCATCGTTCATTCAGATAGCATCATTCATTCAGATAGCATCATTCATTCAGATAGCATCATTCATTCAGATAGCATCGATCATTCAGATAGCATCGTTCATTCAGATAGCATTGTTCATTCAGATAGCATCGTTAATTCAGATAGCATCGTTCATTCAGATAGCATCATTTATTCAGATAGCATCATTCATTCAGACAGCATCGTTCATTCAGATAGCATCATTCATTCAGATAGCTTCGTTCATTCAGATAGCATCATTCATTCAGATAGCATCATTCAGATAGCATCATTCATTCAGATAGCAACATTCAGATAGCACCATTCAGATAGCATCATTCAGTTAGCATTATTCATTCAGATAGCATCATTCAGATAGCATCATTCATTCAGATAGCATCATTCAGATAGCATCATTCATATAGCATCATTCAGATAGCATCATTCATTCAGATAGCATCATTCAGATAGCATCATTCAGATAGCATCATTAATTAAGATAGCATCATTCAGATAGCATCCTTCAGATAGCATCATTCATTCAGATAGCATCATTCAGATAGCATCATTCAGATAGCATCATTCAGATAGCATCATTCAGGTAGAATCATTCAGATAGCATCATTCATATAGCATCATTCAGATAGCATCCTTCATTCAGATAACATCATTCAGATAACATCATTCAGATGGCATCATTCATATAGCATCATTCAGATAGCATCATTCAGATGGCATCATTCAGATAGCATCATTCATTCAGATAGCATCATTCAGATAGCATCATTCAGATAGCATCATTCATTCAGATAGCATCATTCAGATAGCATCATTCAGATAGCATCATTCATTCAGATAGCATAAATCAGATAGCATCATTCAGATAGCATGATTCAGATAACATCATTCAGATAACATCATTCAGATAGAATCATTCAGGTAGCATCATTCAGATAGCATCATTCATTCAGATAGCATCACTCAGATAGCATCATTCAGATAGCATCATTCAGATAGCATCATTCAGATGGCATCATTCAGATAGCATCATTAATTCAGATAGCATCATTCAGATAGCATCATTCATTCAGATAGCATCATTCATTCAGATAACATCATTCAGATAGCATCATTCAGATAGCATCATTCAGATAGCATCATTCAGATAGCATCATTCACATAACACCATTCATTCAGATAGCATCATTCAGATAGCTTCATTCAGATAGCATCATTCAGATGGCATCATTCAGATAGCATAATTCAGATAGCATCATTCATTCAGATAGGATCATTCAGATAGCATCATTCAGATAGCATAGTTCAGATTTGGCCATGCTGTCCTCCACACTTACTAGTGAACAAGATTGTCTGCCAGGATTTGAACCACCCTGACGTTCTCCACAGGATGGGGTAGCCACAAGATAAGGTAGCCACAGGATGAGGTAGCCACAGGGTGAGGTAGCCACAGGGTGAGGTAGCCTGTCTCAAAACATGCCTCATTCGTCGCTTCTTGCGATATGCATGCCAGGTTACATTTTAATTGGCGGTGTTGAGAGGTTTAACAGATTCAGTCTCAAACAAAAAGTAGGTTTGGATTTTTTTTAAAGTAGTTTGGACCAAACATAATGTAGGTTGGGACCAAACAGTAGGTTTGGATCTAACAAAGAGTAGGTTTGGACAAAACAAAAAGTAGGTTTGGACCTAACAAACAGTAGGTTTAGATCTAACAAACAGTAGGTTTGGATCAAACAAACAGTAGGTTTGGACCTAACAAACAGTAGGTTTGGATCAAACAAACAGTAGGTTTAGATCTAACAAACAGTAGGTGTGGATCAAACAAACAGTAGGTTTGGACCTAACAAACAGTAGGTTTGGACCTAACAAACAGTAGGTTTAGATCTAACAAACAGTAGGTTTGGATCAAACAAACAGTAGGTTTGGACCTAACAAACAGTAGGTTTGGATCAAACAAACAGTAGGTTTAGATCTAACAAACAGTAGGTGTGGATCAAACAAACAGTAGGTTTGGACCTAACAAACAGTAGGTTTGGACCTAACAAACAGTAGGTTTAGATCTAACAAACAGTAGGTTTGGATCAAACAAACAGTAGGTTTGGACCTAACAAACAGTAGGTTTGGATCAAACAAACAGTAGGTTTAGATCTAACAAACAGTAGGTGTGGATCAAACAAACAGTAGGTGTGTATCAAACAAACAGTAGGTGTGTATCAAACAAACAGTAGGTTTAGATCTAACAAACAGTAGGTGTGTATCAAACAAACAGTAGGTGTGTATCAAACAAACAGTAGGTGTGTATCAAACAAACAGTAGGTGTGTATCAAACAAACAGTAGGTGTGTATCAAACAAACAGTAGGTGTGTATCAAACAAACAGTAGGTGTGTATCAAACAAAAAGTAGGTGTGTATCAAACAAACAGTAGGTTTGGACCTAACAAACAGTAGGTGTGTATCAAACAAACAGTAGGTGTGTATCAAACAAACAGTAGGTGTGTATCAAACAAAAAGTAGGTGTGTATCAAACAAACAGTAGGTTTGGACCTAACAAACAGTAGGTGTGTATCAAACAAACAGTAGGTTTGGACCTAACAAACAGTAGATGTGTATCAAACAAACAGTAGGTTTGGACCTAACAAACAGTAGGTGTGTATCAAACAAACAGTAGGTGTGTATCAAACAAAAAGTAGGTGTGTATCAAACAAAAAGTAGGTGTGTATCAAACAAACAGTAGGTGTGTATCAAACAAACAGTAGGTGTGTATCAAACAAACAGTAGGTGTGTATCAAACAAAAAGTAGGTGTGTATCAAACAAAAAGTAGGTGTGTATCAAACAAACAGTAGGTTTGGACCTAACAAACAGTAGGTGTGTATCAAACAAACAGTAGGTTTGGACCTAACAAACAGTAGGTGTGTATCAAACAAACAGTAGGTTTGGACCTAACAAACAGTAGGTGTGGATCAAACAAACAGTAGGTTTGGACCTAACAAACAGTAGGTGTGTATCAAACAAACAGTAGGTTTGGACCTAACAAACAGTAGGTGTGTATCAAACAAACAGTAGGTTTGGACCTAACAAACAGTAGGTGTGGATCAAACAAACAGTAGGTTTGGACCTAACAAACAGTAGGTGTGTATCAAACAAACAGTAGGTGTGTATCAAACAAACAGTAGGTGTGTATCAAACAAACAGTAGGTGTGTATCAAACAAAAAGTAGGTGTGTATCAAACAAAAAGTAGGTGTGTATCAAACAAACAGTAGGTGTGTATCAAACAAACAGTAGGTGTGTATCAAACAAACAGTAGGTGTGTATCAAACAAAAAGTAGGTGTGTATCAAACAAACAGTAGGTTTGGACCTAACAAACAGTAGGTTTGGATCAAACAAACAGTAGGTTTAGATCTAACAAACAGTAGGTGTGGATCAAACAAACAGTAGGTGTGTATCAAACAAACAGTAGGTGTGTATCAAACATACAGTAGGTTTAGATCTAACAAACAGTAGGTGTGTATCAAACAAACAGTAGGTGTGTATCAAACAAACAGTAGGTGTGTATCAAACAAAAAGTAGGTGTGTATCAAACAAACAGTAGGTGTGTATCAAACAAACAGTAGGTGTGTATCAAACAAACAGTAGGTGTGTATCAAACAAAAAGTAGGTGTGTATCAAATAAACAGTAGGTTTGGACCTAACAAACAGTAGGTGTGTATCAATCAAACAGTAGGTGTGTATCAAACAAACAGTAGGTGTGTATCAAACAAAAAGTAGGTGTGTATCAAACAAACAGTAGGTTTGGACCTAACAAACAGTAGGTGTGTATCAAACAAACAGTAGGTTTGGACCTAACAAACAGTAGGTGTGTATCAAACAAACAGTAGGTTTGGACCTAACAAACAGTAGGTGTGTATCAAACAAACAGTAGGTGTGTATCAAACAAAAAGTAGGTGTGTATCAAACAAAAAGTAGGTGTGTATCAAACAAACAGTAGGTGTGTATCAAACAAACAGTAGGTGTGTATCAAACAAACAGTAGGTGTGTATCAAACAAAAAGTAGGTGTGTATCAAACAAAAAGTAGGTGTGTATCAAACAAACAGTAGGTTTGGACCTAACAAACAGTAGGTGTGTATCAAACAAACAGTAGGTTTGGACCTAACAAACAGTAGGTGTGTATCAAACAAACAGTAGGTTTGGACCTAACAAACAGTAGGTGTGGATCAAACAAACAGTAGGTTTGGACCTAACAAACAGTAGGTGTGTATCAAACAAACAGTAGGTTTGGACCTAACAAACAGTAGGTGTGTATCAAACAAACAGTAGGTTTGGACCTAACAAACAGTAGGTGTGGATCAAACAAACAGTAGGTTTGGACCTAACAAACAGTAGGTGTGTATAAACAAACAGTAGGTGTGTATCAAACAAACAGTAGGTGTGTATCAAACAAAAAGTAGGTGTGTATCAAACAAACAGTAGGTTTGGACCTAACAAACAGTAGGTGTGTGTCAAACAAACAGTAGGTTTGGACCTAACAAACAGTAGGTGTGTATCAAACAAAAAGTAGGTGTGTATCAAACAAACAGTAGGTTTGGACCTAACAAACAGTAGGTGTGTGTCAAACAAACAGTAGGTTTGGACCTAACAAACAGTAGGTGTGTATCAAACAAACAGTAGGTTTGGACCTAACAAACAGTAGGTGTGTATCAAACAAACAGTAGGTGTGTATCAAACAAAAAGTAGGTGTGTATCAAACAAAAAGTAGGTGTGTATCAAACAAACAGTAGGTGTGTATCAAACAAACAGTAGGTGTGTATCAAACAAACAGTAGGTGTGTATCAAACAAAAAGTAGGTGTGTATCAAACAAACAGTAGGTGTGTATCAAACAAAAAGTAGGTGTGTATCAAACAAAAAGTAGGTGTGTATCAAACAAACAGTAGGTGTGTATCAAACAAACAGTAGGTGTGTATCAAACAAACAGTAGGTGTGTATCAAACAAAAAGTAGGTGTGTATCAAACAAAAAGTAGGTGTGTATCAAACAAACAGTAGGTTTGGACCTAACAAACAGTAGGTGTGTATCAAACAAACAGTAGGTTTGGACCTAACAAACAGTAGGTGTGTATCAAACAAACAGTAGGTTTGGACCTAACAAACAGTAGGTGTGTATCAAACAAACAGTAGGTTTGGACCTAACAAACAGTAGGTGTGTATCAAACAAACAGTAGGTTTGGACCTAACAAACAGTAGGTGTGTATCAAACAAACAGTAGGTTTGGACCTAACAAACAGTAGGTGTGTATCAAACAAACAGTAGGTTTGGACCTAACAAACAGTAGGTGTGTATCAAACAAACAGTAGGTTTGGACCTAACAAACAGTAGGTGTGTATCAAACAAACAGTAGGTTTGGACCTAACAAACAGTAGGTGTGTATCAAACAAAAAGTAGGTTTGGACCTAACAAACAGTAGGTGTGGATCAAACAAACAGTAGGTTTGGATCAAACAAACAGTAGGTTTGGACCTAACAAACAGTAGGTGTGTATCAAACAAACAGTAGGTTTGGACCTAACAAACAGTAGGTGTGGATCAAACAAACAGTAGGTTTGGATCAAACAAACAGTAGGTTTGGACCTAACAAACAGTAGGTGTGTATCAAACAAACAGTAGGTTTGGACCTAACAAACAGTAGGTGTGGATCAAACAAACAGTAGGTTTGGATCAAACAAACAGTAGGTGTGGATCAAACAAACAGTAGGTGTGGATCAAACAAACAGTAGGTGTGGATCAAACAAACAGTAGGTTTGGACCTAACAAACAGTAGGTGTGTATCAAACAAACAGTAGGTGTGTATCAAACAAACAGTAGGTTTGGACCTAACAAACAGTAGGTGTGTATCAAACAAACAGTAGGTGTGTATCAAACAAAAAGTAGGTTTGGATCAAACAAACAGTAGGTGTGTATCAAACAAAAAGTAGGTTTGGATCAAACAAACAGTAGGTGTGTATCAAACAAACAGTAGGTGTGGATCAAACAAACAGTAGGTTTGGACCTAACAAACAGTAGGTGTGGATCAAACAAACAGTAGGTTTGGATCAAACAAACAGTAGGTGTGGATCAAACAAACAGTAGGTGTGGATCAAACAAACAGTAGGTGTGGATCAAACAAACAGTAGGTTTGGACCTAACAAACAGTAGGTGTGTATCAAACAAACAGTAGGTGTGGATCAAACAAACAGTAGGTGTGGATCAAACAAACAGTAGGTTTGGATCAAACAAACAGTAGGTGTGGATCAAACAAACAGTAGGTGTGGATCAAACAAACAGTAGGTGTGGATCAAACAAACAGTAGGTGTGGATCAAACAAACAGTAGGTGTGGATCAAACAAAAAGTAGGTTTGGATCAAACAAACAGTAGGTTTGGATCAAATAAAAAGTAGGTTTGGATCAAACAAACAGTAGGTGTGTATCAAACAAACAGTAGGTTTGGACCTAACAAACAGTAGGTGTGGATCAAACAAACAGTAGGTTTGGATCAAACAAACAGTAGGTTTGGACCTAACAAACAGTAGGTTGTATCAAACAAACAGTAGGTTTGGACCTAACAAACAGTAGGTGTGGATCAAACAAACAGTAGTTTTGGATCAAACAAACAGTAGGTGTGGATCAAACAAACAGTAGGTGTGGATCAAACAAACAGTAGGTGTGGATAAAACAAACAGTAGGTTTGGACCTAACAAACAGTAGGTGTGTATCAAACAAACAGTAGGTGTGGATCAAACAAACAGTAGGTTTGGACCTAACAAACAGTAGGTGTGTATCAAACAAACAGTAGGTGTGTATCAAACAAAAAGTAGGTGTGGATCAAACAAACAGTAGGTGTGTATCAAACAAAAAGTAGGTTTGGATCAAACAAACTGTAGGTTTGGACCTAACAAACAGTAGGTGTGTATCAAACAAACAGTAGGTTTGGACCTAACAAACAGTAGGTGTGGATCAAACAAACAGTAGGTTTGGATCAAACAAACAGTAGGTGTGTATCAAACAAACAGTAGGTTTGGACCTAACAAACAGTAGGTGTGTATCAAACAAACAGTAGGTTTGGACCTAACAAACAGTAGGTGTGTATCAAACAAACAGTAGGTTTGGACCTAACAAACAGTAGGTGTGGATCAAACAAACAGTAGGTTTGGACCTAACAAACAGTAGGTGTGTATCAAACAAACAGTAGGTGTGTATCAAACAAACAGTAGGTGTGTATCAAACAAACAGTAGGTGTGTATCAAACAAAAAGTAGGTGTGTATCAAACAAAAAGTAGGTGTGTATCAAACAAAAAGTAGGTGTGTATCAAACAAACAGTAGATTTGGACCTAACAAACAGTAGGTGTGTATCAAACAAACAGTAGGTTTGGACCTAACAAACAGTAGGTGTGTATCAAACAAACAGTAGGTTTGGACCTAACAAACAGTAGGTGTGTATCAAACAAACAGTAGGTGTGTATCAAACAAAAAGTAGGTGTGTATCAAACAAAAAGTAGGTGTGTATCAAACAAACAGTAGGTGTGTATCAAACAAACAGTAGGTGTGTATCAAACAAACAGTAGGTGTGTATCAAACAAAAAGTAGGTGTGTATCAAACAAAAAGTAGGTGTGTATCAAACAAACAGTAGGTTTGGACCTAACAAACAGTAGGTGTGTATCAAACAAACAGTAGGTTTGGACCTAACAAACAGTAGGTGTGTATCAAACAAACAGTAGGTTTGGACCTAACAAACAGTAGGTGTGTATCAAACAAACAGTAGGTTTGGACCTAACAAACAGTAGGTGTGTATCAAACAAACAGTAGGTTTGGACCTAACAAACAGTAGGTGTGTATCAAACAAACAGTAGGTTTGGACCTAACAAACAGTAGGTGTGTATCAAACAAACAGTAGGTTTGGACCTAACAAACAGTAGGTGTGTATCAAACAAACAGTAGGTTTGGACCTAACAAACAGTAGGTGTGTATCAAACAAAAAGTAGGTATGGACCTAACAAACAGTAGGTGTGGATCAAACAAACAGTAGGTTTGGATCAAACAAACAGTAGGTTTGGACCTAACAAACAGTAGGTGTGTATCAAACAAACAGTAGGTTTGGACCTAACAAACAGTAGGTGTGGATCAAACAAACAGTAGGTTTGGATCAAACAAACAGTAGGTGTGGATCAAACAAACAGTAGGTGTGGATCAAACAAACAGTAGGTGTGGATCAAACAAACAGTAGGTTTGGACCTAACAAACAGTAGGTGTGTATCAAACAAACAGTAGGTTTGGACCTAACAAACAGTAGGTGTGGATCAAACAAACAGTAGGTTTGGATCAAACAAACAGTAGGTTTGGACCTAACAAACAGTAGGTGTGTATCAAACAAACAGTAGGTTTGGACCTAACAAACAGTAGGTGTGGATCAAACAAACAGTAGGTTTGGATCAAACAAACAGTAGGTGTGGATCAAACAAACAGTAGGTGTGGATCAAACAAACAGTAGGTGTGGATCAAACAAACAGTAGGTTTGGACCTAACAAACAGTAGGTGTGTATCAAACAAACAGTAGGTGTGTATCAAACAAACAGTAGGTTTGGACCTAACAAACAGTAGGTGTGTATCAAACAAACAGTAGGTGTGTATCAAACAAAAAGTAGGTTTGGATCAAACAAACAGTAGGTGTGTATCAAACAAAAAGTAGGTTTGGATCAAACAAACAGTAGGTGTGTATCAAACAAACAGTAGGTGTGGATCAAACAAACAGTAGGTTTGGACCTAACAAACAGTAGGTGTGGATCAAACAAACAGTAGGTTTGGATCAAACAAACAGTAGGTGTGGATCAAACAAACAGTAGGTGTGGATCAAACAAACAGTAGGTGTGGATCAAACAAACAGTAGGTTTGGACCTAACAAACAGTAGGTGTGTATCAAACAAACAGTAGGTGTGGATCATACAAAAAGTAGGTGTGGATCAAACAAACAGTAGGTTTGGATCAAACAAACAGTAGGTGTGGATCAAACAAACAGTAGGTGTGGATCAAACAAACAGTAGGTGTGGATCAAACAAACAGTAGGTGTGGATCAAACAAACAGTAGGTGTGGATCAAACAAAAAGTAGGTTTGGATCAAACAAACAGTAGGTTTGGATCAAACAAAATGTAGGTTTGGATCAAACAAACAGTAGGTTTGGACCTAACAAACAGTAGGTGTGTATCAAACAAACAGTAGGTTTGGACCTAACAAACAGTAGGTGTGGATCAAACAAACAGTAGGTTTGGATCAAACAAACAGTAGGTTTGGACCTAACAAACAGTAGGTGTGTATCAAACAAACAGTAGGTTTGGACCTAACAAACAGTAGGTGTGGATCAAACAAACAGTAGGTTTGGATCAAACAAACAGTAGGTGTGGATCAAACAAACAGTAGGTGTGGATCAAACAAACAGTAGGTGTGGATCAAACAAACAGTAGGTTTGGACCTAACAAACAGTAGGTGTGTATCAAACAAACAGTAGGTGTGGATCAAACAAACAGTAGGTTTGGACCTAACAAACAGTAGGTGTGTATCAAACAAACAGTAGGTGTGTATCAAACAAAAAGTAGGTGTGGATCAAACAAACAGTAGGTGTGTATCAAACAAAAAGTAGGTTTGGATCAAACAAACAGTAGGTTTGGACCTAACAAACAGTAGGTGTGTATCAAACAAACAGTAGGTTTGGACCTAACAAACAGTAGGTGTGGATCAAACAAACAGTAGGTTTGGATCAAACAAACAGTAGGTGTGGATCAAACAAACAGTAGGTGTGGATCAAACAAACAGTAGGTGTGGATCAAACAAACAGTAGGTGTGGATCAAACAAAAAGTAGGTTTGGATCAAACAAAAAGTAGGTGTGGATCAAACAAACAGTAGGTGTGGATCAAACAAACAGTAGGTGTGGATCAAACAAACAGTAGGTGTGGATCAAACAAACAGTAGGTTTGGATCAAACAAACAGTAGGTGTGGATCAAACAAACAGTAGGTGTGGATCAAACAAAAAGTAGGTTTGGATCAAACAAACAGTAGGTTTGGATCAAACAAAAAGTAGGTTTGGATCAAACAAACAGTAGGTTTGGACCTAACAAACAGTAGGTGTGTGTCAAACAAACAGTAGGTTTGGACCTAACAAACAGTAGGTGTGGATCAAACAAACAGTAGGTGTGGATCAAACAAACAGTAGGTGTGGATCAAACAAACAGTAGGTGTGGATCAAACAAACAGTAGGTGTGGATCAAACAAACAGTAGGTGTGGATCAAACAAAAAGTAGGTTTGGATCAAACAAACAGTAGGTTTGGATCAAACAAAAAGTAGGTTTGGATCAAACAAACAGTAGGTTTGGACCTAACAAACAGTAGGTGTGTGTCAAACAAACAGTAGGTTTGGACCTAACAAACAGTAGGTGTGGATCAAACAAACAGTAGGTTTGGATCAAACAAACAGTAGGTTTGGACCTAACAAACAGTAGGTGTGTATCAAACAAACAGTAGGTTTGGACCTAACAAACAGTAGGTGTGGATCAAACAAACAGTAGGTTTGGATCAAACAAACAGTAGGTGTGGATCAAACAAACAGTATGTGTGGATCAAACAAACAGTAGGTGTGGATCAAACAAACAGTAGGTTTGGACCTAACAAACAGTAGGTGTGTATCAAACAAACAGTAGGTGTGTATCAAACAAAAAGTAGGTTTGGATCAAACAAACAGTAGGTGTGTATCAAACAAAAAGTAGGTTTGGATCAAACAAACAGTAGGTTTGGACCTAACAAACAGTAGGTGTGTATCAAACAAACAGTAGGTTTGGACCTAACAAACAGTAGGTGTGCATCAAACAAACAGTAGGTTTGGATCAAACAAACAGTAGGTGTGGATCAAACAAACAGTAGGTGTGGATCAAACAAACAGTAGGTGTGGATCAAACAAATAGTAGGTGTGGATCAAACAAACAGTAGGTGTGGATCAAACAAACAGTAGGTGTGGATCAAACAAACAGTAGGTTTGGATCAAACAAACAGTAGGTGTGGATCAAACAAACAATAGGTGTGGATCAAACAAACAGTAGGTGTGGATCAAACAAACAGTAGGTGTGGATCAAACAAACAGTAGGTGTGGATCAAACAAAAAGTAGGTTTGGATCAAACAAACAGTAGGTTTGGATCAAACAAAAAGTAGGTTTGGATCAAACAAACAGTAGGTGTGGATCAAACAAACAGTAGGTGTGGATCAAACAAACAGTAGGTTTGGATCAAACAAACAGTAGGTGTGGATCAAACAAACAGTAGGTGTGGATCAAACAAACAGTAGGTGTGGATCAAACAAACAGTAGGTGTGGATCAAACAAACAGTAGGTGTGGATCAAACAAACAGTAGGTGTGGATCAAACAAAAAGTAGGTTTGGATCAAACAAACAGTAGGTTTGGATCAAAGAAAAAGTAGGTTTGGATCAAAGAAAAAGTAGGTTTGGATCAAAGAAAAAGTAGGTTTGGATCAAACAAACAGTAGGTTTGGATCAAAGAAAAAGTAGGTTTGGATCAAAGAAAAAGTAGGTTTGGATCAAAGAAAAAGTAGGTTTGGATCAAAGAAAAAGTAGGTTTAGATCAAAGAAAAAGTAGGTTTGGATCAAAGAAAAAGTAGGTTTCTCATCTCATCCCATCTCATCTCATCATGTTCCTCTTGTACCTTGCGGTGTCGAGGTGAAGTATAAACATCGTGAGAGTGCCCGATTATGGGCTTCATATATCGATATTCCCATGGACTCTGCTACTCCCTCCGTCCAACGTTTACGTGGTCGGCCTCTTCCACTGTTTCCATCTGGTCTGTACATCATTGCTTGTTGTGTATGCTGTTGACTGGTAACTTACTTGCATGGCCAAACCATTTGACTTGCTGCTTTCTGATAAAATCTAGTGCTGCTTTAACCCCCACTTTAGTCGTGATTTCTTCATTTCTGATCTTATCTCTTCTTGATACGTTGAGTATTCTTCTCAGGAACCTCATTTCTGTTGTGATTTTTCTTTTCTCTTTTTCTGTCATTGTCCAGGTTTGGCATTGGTAGCATAGAGTTGATAGGAAGATTGTGTTGTAAAGTGCTTTCTTAGTAGTTATTGATACATTTTTATTCTTTAGTATTGGTGCCATTTGTCCAATGAGTTGATTTGCCTTATTGCACCTATTTTCGATCTCGTCTTCTGATCTGCAATTTGATGATATTATACTTCCTAGGTACTTGAAACTCTTTACTTGTTTCAAGGGATGTTCGTTTAGGTGAATTGTTGTTGTTTGTTCTTATTTAGTTATAGTGATTACCTCTGTTTTGCTTGTGCTAATTTTCATGTTATATTCCCTACACATTTCGTTTAGACTATTCATGTGGTCTTGTAATTCAGCTTCTGATTTTGCTATTAGTGCTTGGTCATCCGCAAACAGGAGTTCTCTAATGGTTAGATTTGCAGATGGTTCTTCTTCTGTGTTCTCGTCATGCGGTATTCTTGCTGTCTCAGCTTGGCTGGTTTCTTTACATATGTTGTCTATATATGTTATGAACAAGAGAGGGGACAGGACACAACATTGTCGTACTCCAGATCTTATGGTGAAGGGTTCTGAGTGTCCTCCAGTTGCTCTCACTATGCATTCACTGTTGTTGTATAAACTTCTACATAGGTTTGTTAGATGTGTACTCACTCCATATTGTTTAAGGATTTCCCACAGCTTGTTTCTATCTACTTTATCGAATGCCTTTTCTTGGTCGACAAAGGCTAAGTAGAGTGTTTCATTGAATTCGATTGATTTTTCTATAAGTTGTCTAAGAGCAAAAATGGCATCTGTGCATCCTTTGTTTTTCCTAAATCCAAGTTGTGTTTCGCTTAGCTGGAGTTCTAAAGTAGTTCGTAATCTTTTTTCGAGAATTTTGCAAAATATTTTCCCAGTATGACTCAACAGTGAAATGCCTCTGTATTGTGTGCAGTCTCTTTTGCTGCCTTTGTGTTTCCAAATTGGGATAATTATGGCGTTTCCTCGGTCTCGTGGTGTCTGTTGTTCTACCCAAACATGGTTGAATAGTCTATGTAGCCAAGCTGTTCCTACTTCTCTTGCTGCTTTAATTAGTTCATTTGATATTTCATCCTGTCCCGGTGATTTGTTCTATAGGGCTTATCTGATGGCTTCTATAATTTCTTCTTTTAGTATGTCTGGTTGTAGTTCTTCGGTGACATCTGTGTAGATCTCTTGAATTCCTGTGACATATGATGGGATGTTGAGAAGTTGTCCGAATTACTGCTTCCATCTTATTAGGATTTGTTTAGGATTCCAAAGTAGGTTTGGACTAAACAAAAAGTAGGTTTGGACCAAACAAAAATGGACGGCGGAATATGGGGAAGTTGAGGTGTGCCACAGCTAAGACATTAAAATTGTTCATATGGTAGCAAGCATGTTGCATTACATATCAAATTAAAGGGGCTGCGAATACCAAAAAAAAAAAAAAAAAAAAAAAAAAAAAAAAAAAAAAAAAAACAACAACTACTGTATTGATATTTTAACTATAGTTTGATTCATAAGCCCGTGACAGTTGCCTGAAATTTAAATACGACAATTTATCATCCAATGGCATTAGTCAGTTAAAGCTCTTAAACTTACTCTTTTGACAGCGGCATCGTGGATTGGTTCCACACATCCGTCAGTTGAACTTAAATTTTGACTTCGCGTTCTTGACTTGAGGACGTAAATTACATGTACCTTAGAAATTGGAGAGGGTTCGCCTGATGGCGAGGAACATTAGTAATAGGGGAAGCTAACCCTCGCGTAAAGTCATCCCAGAGCACTCAGAAATAGTAGCAACTACTAGTAGTAGTGGACTATGCATGAGTTAAAAATAAGGGAACAAAACAAAAACGTTAATTCTTGGCTGCCCAATAAGTTGCACTTACACACGAGCGTCATGGTAAGCTTAGGTTCAGTTTTAAACCACAGATTGCGATCAGCACCACGGAAAGTGGAAATCCTATCCCGTTCAACCTCAGAAGAGAAGATATATTAGTGTCGATAACCTGGCTCAGGTTAATAATCATGTGATCGAGTCACAAACAATTTGAAGGTGATTGTTGTCCCAAGAGGGTAATAATGGCTAGCAGAGAATTCTAATCAATCAACGTTGGTATCGACCAGTTGGTATATTCGAAAAACGCAGAGTTTTCCCCGGTTAGAATCGACTTATCGATGGTGCTATTGAATCGATTCCGGCCATGGTAGGTAGGTTAAAGGGATCACAATAGCATGCGATAACACGATGTTCTTTCCCAGAGATGTAGCGTAAATAAACGCCCAGGCGAGTGTGATTACATACCCCACAGCTGAAACATACAGAGTCAATATTGCCCTGACACCGTATACTTTCCTCCGTCTGGGCCACGGCATGGCTTCCTGCCTGTCTGCAGAAGGCTATAAGTGGGGTGATTCTCCTCAGGGAGGCCACTTTAGTTTGTGTTACTATATATATATATATATATATATATATATATATATATATATATATATATATATATATATATATATATATATATATATATATATATATATATATGGAGAGAGAGAGAGAGAGAGGTCGAAGTGGCCGAGTAGTTTGACGCATTTAAACTTGTTCTTCCTACCGAGTTGTTGTGGATTTGTTTATCACACCGGTCAGTTGGACTTAAATAAAAAGGGACTGAGTGGTCTCGAGGTATGGTGTCCGCCTCGAGTGCTGGAGGTCCCGGGTTCAAGCCCCAATTTTTTCACGTGGACTTCTAGTATCAGCATTTCTCCTAGTCTCTGGGTAGTTAGATCGGACGCCCGTGCGTACTGTTGCACACGTAAAAAAATCCCTTGGCAGTTGGAAATCGAAAAAGAGTAGCCTAACTGCGTTGCCAGGGCAAAATTTCGAGTTAAAAATCTACCCAAAGTATTTCAGGATCCTCGCCGGTGCTACGGAGTTCGTTCAGTCAGCTGAGAATCTCCGGACTCAGGCTTGAGTTATGAGTAGAACGGAGCACTTATGGGTTACACCAGTGTGCCATGATGTTGATCCGTCGACTACACTAAACTAAACTAGTTGGACTGAAATGTTGACTTCTCGTCCTTGACTTTGATAAATAAAATAAATAAACAAGTACCTCAGAAGTTGGAGAGGGTTCGGTGACGTACACTGGTAAAAGAGAAACTCTCACACAACTAACAGCTGACGGAAGATGCCTTGTACAGATTAAATAAAGAATCACCTAGCTAAAGTAATCATTTGGAAGCTTATAGTGCTAGCACGTGAGTGTACGAAGCTAGAGTTAAAAACGAGCGAACGCTGGAGATGATGTTCTTAAAAGTTGATTATTACTTTGGTCATTTTTTTTTGGTTCTCGTTTGCGTTTGTGCCAAGTCCTAAAAGAAACAAATAAAAACCGTAAACTGATTAGAGAAATTAGACACAGACATTCACAGTGTTTTGGACACGTTATGAGAAGAAACAAATTGGAGAACTTGGTGACAACTGGCAAGATTGAGGGGAAGAGAACAAAGGGGAGGGCAGAGAAGTAAATACCTGGATGGTTTGGCCACGTGGTATGGTCGATACAAGAACACAAAGCTGATCTACGACTCTGGTGATGAAGTGGGGAAACATGACTGCCCACGCTTATGGGCATGGCACATGATGATGATGCCTGGAACATGCCGAACCTCTGTTATTGTCCTAGGCAGTGTGATGATCGCCTGATGGCCAGGGACACTGAGGCCGGCTCCGTGGCCTAGGTGTTACGGACGTAATTCGTAATCCCGTATACACGCGTTCAAAACACCTGCGGGCGATTTGGCAGCAGACCGCTTCGCTTTGGTTTTTTTTTAAAATGGTATGGGTGCCGGTCGTTCATAAAGCAATGGCAAACTACTGAACGTCAACTTGCCTAGAGATCACAACAGCAAAAAATGCTGGTGTTGACTACGATGTCCTGTAAGGGATACACAACTAACTAATGTGATGAAACTAAAATGTTAACTGTTCTTCCTTAACTTGAGGACGTACAACAAGTATCTCAAAAGTCGGAGTGGGTTCGCCTGATGGCGAGGGACACTGGTAATAGGGCAAGCTAATTCACATGCAAAAATCAGTCCAGTGTACTAGATCATCCACGTGTATGGACTACGCTTGAGCTCAAAGCTACCCAAAAATGTGATAGTGAACTGAGGGAAAACTATTGAACACATCTGAAATAAAAAGATGAGTGCATGGAGCCTTTTGCCATCTTATTATTCTTACTGACATAAAATTAATTATGAAGACAACAATAGCTACCACCTAAAATGGAATTCAGTGGACTCAAGCGTATACCCTACTGCTGCTACTTCTAGTGCACTGAACTGATTTTGTGTAGATTAGCTTTCCCTATTACCAGAGGTACTTGTAATTTACGTCCACAAGTCAAGGACGAGAAATCAACATGGTAGTCCAACTGACCGATTTAGGGGTTTAACCCGCTACATCGGCATCAGCACATCGGAAGTTTAAGAGAGTACGCTCTTATCCACTCGGCCAGGTTGATCTCACAGCTTGATGATCTGGACTAGGTCGACGACACTGCCCTCCTGTCCCACACATGAATCAGATGCAGGATAAACTAAAGACACTTGATGACAGGTCACAACAATTAGGCCTACAATTCACAACCGAACTATAAAGATAATGAGATGAGACCACATCCAGCAAATGATAACCCGCGCTACCATGGGGAATCCTCACTTTAGGTGGTGGATTCATGACACATAACAAGGTAATAATGCAGACAGACTTGGGGGAACAGACAGAGATATTAAAATCTATATCTATAAAACAGAGTGTATGTTTGTTTGTGGGTTTGTGGGTCTTGGATGCGTTCGATAACGGTACATCCGATTGAGATGAAATTTTCTACACGTCTTCCTTTCATTCCTGTGCAACCGACTATAATAATTTCTTAATGTAAAATCTTCTACTTATTTAATAACATTTACTTTTCCATTTTCATTATATAATGTCTATATAGCAGGGGGACTTCACTCTAGAAAAGTTATTTCAAGGGGCATAACTTTTAATAACATTTCTATATACTTTATAGTCATATTGTTGGACTTACCTGCACTATTGTTAAACTCTTTGTCTATAGTTAATTTTAGGCATATGCGTTATATTAAATAATGATATAATCTTTAAGGTATTTTTAAAGTTTGCATAAAAATAATGCATTATGCATAACATTTTAACCCATCTTTTTCTGCTTACAAAACTTATCAACTGTCATGTCGGTGATTAGAAACAGTTTTCATTAAAAATAATGGATAGTGTGTGGAAGGACATTCTTTTAAGTTACTTTTTTTTGTTGTATGAATTTAATGAGACGCTCCCGCCAGGAGCTGGGCGAAGCCACGCCGGGTCAGAATAGATGACTTCTCCTCCTCCTTCCTCCTCCCTCTTCCTCTTCCTACCACTTCGCCCTTCTCCCTCCTCCTAATCACTCCTCTTCCTTCCTCCTCCCTTCTCCTCCTACTCCCTCCTCCTCCTCCTACGTCCTCCCCCTCATCCCTCCTCCTCCTTCTTCCTCCCTCCTCCTCATCCCTCCTCCTCCCTCCTCATCCTCTCTCCTCCTCCCTCCTCCTCCCTCCACATCCCTCCTCCTCCTCCTCCCTCTTCCTCCTCCTCCTCCTCCCTCCGCCTCCTCTCTCCTCCTCCTCTCTCCTCCTCCTCTCTCCTCCTTCTCCCTCCTCCTCCATCTTCCTCTCCTCCTCCATCCTCCTCCTCCCCCTCCTCCTCCTGCGTTCTTCTCCTCCCTCCTCCTCCTCCCTCCTCCCTCCTCCTCCCTGCTCTCTCCTCCTCCTAATCCCTCCTCCTCCCACCTATTCCTCCCTACTCCTCCTCCTCCTTCCTCCTCCCTTCTCTTCCCTCCTCCTCTCTCCGCCTATCTCTTCCTCCCTCCTCCACCTCCCTCTTCCTCCTCCCAGTTCCTACTCCTCCTTTTTCTCCTTCTGCTGCTGCTGCTGCTGCCGCCGCTCCATTTACCCAAGTTAATTGTTGGGGAAGATGTAAAGATCTTTCAAGTGCTCTTTCTAATGCTTTTTGTAAGTTGGTCTTCGTTTATCTAAGGTTGTTCTAACTGCAACCAATAAATGATTAGACAGACAGGCAGACAGACAGACAGACAGACAGAGAGAGGGAGGGACAGACAGACAGACAGACAGACAGACAGACAGACAGACAGACAGTCGGGAACGGGAACGGGAGCTTATATGACTACTTATATGAATTAAATGAGATGCTCCACACCAGGAGCTGGGCGATGCCGGGCGTGGTCAGACAGACAGACAGACAGACAGACAGACAGACAGACAGACAGTCGGTAACGGGAACGAGAACTTATATGACTACTTATATGAATTAAATGAGATGCTCCCCACCAGGGACTGGGCGAAGCCGGGCCGTGTCAGCTAGTAAGAACATAAAAAAGGCGGGCAATTTCAAAGCGTTTGGAATTTATAGAAGTCAGAAGAAATTAAACTTAGCGTAAGTTAGTTAGTTGTATATCCTTTACAGGACGTAGCAGAAAACTCGAGCACTTTCATGCTGTTTGTGATTCCTGGGCAAGTTTACGTTCAGTAGTTTGCCAATGCTTTCTTAACGACTGACATTCATACTGTGACAGAGAAAAAAAAGGAAGAAGAAGGAGAGAGGAAGGGAGGGGAGAGGGAGAAGGGAAAGAAGAGGATGAGGGAAATGATTGAAATAGTGTGAAGCCTAAGATGTCTTTCCTCAGTCGAACTCTGCCTACAACGCACTACCTTTTGATAATAAAGAAAGAGGGAGAGAGAGAAGGAGAAAATGAGACAAATGAAGATAGATAAGGGATAGGACAGATTAGGTTCGTGTCTCCGCGTGAGAACAATAGTTAATTATACTATTGCACCATCAATGTCTCGCGGTGTATGTTAGGTTATAGAAGAGATGTACAGCCTAACAAGGTCTCTAAGCTACTCTAAATTATATTACTTCAGACTGACGAGTCGAAATGAAAGGCAACTCAAATATATATTTATTTCCTTCTGGACAGTAACAAAGTGACAATCTACAACATAATCGCATAGAGTAACCAGTGCATGCATTGCAGACACATAATGCATAATCAATTCTAATAACAATACCATACTACATGACCTCACAAGGGAGAGATAGATAGTACAATAGGCTATGCAACTGGATGTTAGGGAAATTCTACCTATGACCACCTACTAACCGCATGAAGCAAAGGACTAAAGCTAGGAATTACACTGACCTTTGGTTCGTAGCTATCTTTCCGTTGGCTTATTAGTGGTCCATGTATTTAGCCCAAATACCCAGGGATCATTTTGTTCCTAGTTAAGCTTGTTCAGAGACTACCCGTATGTTCGGGTAGTGCCAGCTTACCCAGGCAAACGCGTTCAGCTTCTGCCGTCCCGTTGTTCTTCTGGGTTCCATAGTTAAAATATAATTTCTCTCTTCAACCTCTCGTTTGTCGTGGATCCCACCAGACGTTTTCCAGTCGTGTTTGACATTAGTCTCCTGTGTGATTCTGATTGAACTTAGTCTCCTGTGTGATTCTGACCACAGTGTCTCTGGCTAGTGGTTGTCCTATCTGACGTTAGCCATCATCTGCAACTAATGAGCGGTTTCCTTAGCCAACAGTCCTTCACAAATGGCTTGCACGCCATTTTGTGATCCTCGGAATTTGCGTCCCACTCCGTCAGGCCTAATTTACCTGGAATAAATGGTCCACAGATCCTTGACCATCTGCTTTTCCCGGCGATCCAGACGGAACTGTGATATGTGCATCTTTTCCGTCTTTAATACCGCCTCTCCATCTTCCTGGACACTAAACAGCCTGGGATATGGACATCACCATCGCCGAAGTTCCGAATCCCTACCTCCTGGACTGGGTGACAGCCCAGCCCTCGGCCCACTGGGCCCTGTTGCTAAACCGTACTCTTGCTTGTTCCACACTGTCCAAACAGACTGGATCCTAAAGTATATATCACTTCTCGAGTTGGCGCCTTTCTGGAATCACGTGACGTCGCTCCCCCTTGTCGTGAAGGGCTACCCAATCAGCTTTTTAGCTATACCGCATAATTAATTCACCTTAATCCGCTTTATTCTAGATCCTTTGACCCCAATAGGTTGCAGCTTGAGGTTGAAGACCTTATCTTCCCGCCATTGCCTGTTTTGGGTCATGGGGCGTGTCCGTCCCCATATATTCGCCGCATCCTTTGTATTTCTTGCCCATCCGACAGTTCCCGACAAAGCCTATGATAAGTTTAGCTTCATGTTTCCTGAATTTCTTATTTCACTAACAACGAAAGGTAAACTGGCGGTACCCAGTCAGTGCCCGGCTTCTCACTTATATTTTAACTTATACTAGTCGGTGAATTTTCTGTTTCAAAATTATTCCAGTCAATGTCCTCCGGTAAACTCTGGCGGTTTGTGAAAGCCATTTCCCATACTGTCTCAATACCATTGTTTGAAAACCAACGGAAGACGGTCTAGCCTCAGTCTTGTTATATTGAAACGTCTAATATTTCAGCCTAACGCTTTAGCCTTAGCCTTGTGTTGAAACGTCGAATATTTAAGGCTAACGCTTTAGCCCCAGTTTTGTCGTATTGAAACGTCGAATATTTAACCCATCGCTTCAGCCTCAGTCTTGTATTGAAACCAAACACAAAGGAAGACTAAACCTATTAATATTAAACAGCAAACATTAATTAGCTCGCGCCTGTGCATAATAGAAGGACTAACATGGCATGACATAATCATTAATGCAAAAATTCGGGGGAGGTGGATAGACAGTCATATTCCAGCAAAACAAGACGGGGGGGGGGGGGGGAATTGTGCTGATGCTGGATAGAGCACACGTTGAGGAAACCTCGGCGCCCAGCTACTGAGTGAAGTGTGCAGCGACACTGTGAGCTGTGGATTCAATGTGGAATGCTTTTACATCTGTCTGCGGTTGTTTGTATTGTTAACTGTATATTCAGAAAAATGGCGAAAGGCCGTTTGCTGAACTAGCTGCTTTTGCCATCTGCAGTAATGTGCATGCAACTGCTGATTTTCTAGTGCCTGCCACTTCCGTCGATCATGAACTGTGATTTTAGTGACAGACTATTGTGTTCGCATTCTGACAGCGGCCATATGCATGTATACCTGTGCTTGCTGTTTTTTTTTTTTGGTCAGGACTGCCGTTTGTTCCACTTTTCACATGGGATTTTGAGGAGCATTTTGTGTGATGCTCACTGGCACAGGAACGGAACATTATGGGGTGACCCGTTGCCGTAAAATTTGAGCCCCAACCAAATACTAACTAATGAGAATACCTAACAGCACAACTAAACAGTCAGATCACCGAAACCCACAGAGCATAATAAATAAACCTAAATACAATGGGGGGGGGGGATTTAGAGCCATGAATAATATACGAGGGCAAGTCAATAAGTAAGTCACAAATGGCTGTATAAAAATAACTAAATATGATAACAACTTGAAACCAGTTTATTTTTATACATACATTGTCCCTTTATTTCTCAACATAATTTCCACCAACATTGATGCATTTATCCCATCGTTTTATTAGTCCTCCCAAACCGGCTGCATAGAACTGCGTGCTCTGTTTTCTAAACAATGTTTTAACTTCACATTAAACATCGGCATAATTTGCGAAATGTCTCCCGCCAATGTGAGTTTTCAGTGGACCAAAAAGGTAGACATCGCTAGGGGCTAAGTCGGGGCTGTAAGGTGGATGTTCCAGAACTTTCCACCTTAGTTGGTTAATTTTCTCCTGAGTTTATCGAGCCGTATGATGTTTGGCATTGTCATGAAGAAGCAACACTCCTCTAGTCATCAGTCCTGGAAATTTCAATCGAACATGCATTATGCTGCATGCTGAACCATGAGAGCACCCTATTGCAGATGCTACAGAGTCTATCGTTCTCACCTGTCACCTCTAATCATCTCCTCCACCCGCTGCACGGATGCTTCTGTTGCAATCTCAACAAGACGACCAGATCAGATTTCATCAACAATTGTAGAGCGTCCGTGAGAAAGTTTTTCTACCCAGCTATGCACAGCTTTGCGGGACAATCATTTCTCAGCATAACCAGGAAGCATTTCCTTATCAATTTCCTTTGCAGGCAGTCCTTTTGCCCACAAAAAGAAAACGAACAACAGCACGTTGCTCTTTGGTTGTACACGCCGTAAGAACAGTCGCCATTTTGTTTATGCGCTGCGCATGCGCATGAGACTCTTAGCGTCACCTGACGAACGGGAATATAAAGTTTGATGTTGCTGTCACCTAATGACACCTATAGAAAACACCAACTACATTTACCTGCCATCCCACATAACTGTGTGACTTACTTATTGACTCACCCGCGTAGGTATGGCATGGAGCGAGCTTTGGGAAGGAGCGAAAATTAACGCGGCTTGAGTTTCGTGAGGGCCTATATTCCAATGGGAAAAACAGGGCAAACGAAGTAAGGAAAAGGAAGAATGCGATGGTAAGATGATACAAACGTGGCATACCTGAAGTCGCACTGTCTCCGACCCGACACATTTACAGACTGGGGGGGGGGGGGGGGTTTAATCAATGAACATGCGTCACAGGTCTGCAGAAATTGGAGAACGCAGGCGACATAACAGTACAGTTTATTTCAAATATAATACGATTGTTTAAACAAGAGATTTATAATCACGTAGAAATGAGGGAAAGATAATACCTGCAGCAAGGAACAAGAAATCAATAGGAATAATGACAGGCAACGATACAATGTAATGAAACAATAAGAATCTCTGTGGTGTCTGTAATCGGATATGTGTAATAATGGAGTACTGTAAAGGTTATTTATAGGACCACTGTGGATATGTTGTCTATACACAGATTTTATGTATATGAAATAGTATTGTTCCAGGGAATTTGAAGTCAGTATGATTGTGTGTAGGAAAGGTGGGGGGGGGGGGGGAGAGACAGGAAGAAGAAACGAAGGGGAGGATGAAGAGAAAGGATACGAAAAAGAAGAAGAGTTGGAGGAGGATAGGGGAAGAAGAAGAGAAAAAAGAGGGTCAGGAAGAAGAAGAAAAAGACGAAGAACAGTAAGAAGAAGAATGAGAAGGATAAGGAAGAGGATGATGATGAGGAGCAGTGAGGAAAATTAGGTATAAGAAGAAGAAGAAGAAGAAGAAGAAGAAGAAGAAGAAGAAGAAGAAGAAGAAGAAGAAGAAGAAGAAGAAGAAGAAGAAGAAGAAGAAGAAGAAGAAGAAGAAGAAGAAGAAAAGAAGAAGAAGAAGAAGAAGAAGGAAGAGGAGAAGGAGGAGAAGTAGAAGAGAAGAAAGAGAAGTAGTAGTCGTCACCATGTCTACGTTTCCTCTACATCTACAGAAAAAGCAAGCATTAAACTAAATTCTACACGTCCTAGATGTTTAACCACTTTGCTATTTACAAACGCAATGGTTCTCAAACTGAATCGACCTGCCCCACCCTTGCCACGACAGCGCCCGCACACATACTACGCAGCCAGGCAAATATTTCACTCTTGCTAATGAGGTGTTAGGTTCAGGTTTACGTTTCGTGATACAATTATATTAAAGAAGTAGTAAACGAGAGGCAGGGGTCAATGTATCGCTAGACTGTGTGAATGGGATAATTATAATACCTGGTACTTGAGACTGCCTGTGTTACATCATCGTCAGCGTGTGCCATGCCGATAAGCGTGGGCGGTCCTCTGTCGCCATCCCACACGATCACTAGAGTAGTGGTTAATTGAGGAAACAGGATTTCTAGGCGCTTGTAAAGAAAGTAGTTTGCCATTACTTTCTTTCTTAGCAGTGACCATAGTGTCGGTGATCGTAGAAATTTCCCCCAACAAGAGGTCCTCTTCCTACCTCGTGAAATTGGACATCATAACCAACAACTATCTGTCGGCTGCTCTTCAACCTCATCCACCACCTGCACACATGACTTTAGTTAGCGAGTTAGTAAGTTAGTTAGTTAGTCGAGGTTTCAACTTCACGGCAACAGGTCGTCCCCATTATGCTCCGTTACTGTGCCAGCGAATATCACACAAAACGCTCCCCACTGTCCAATGTGAAAAGTGGAATAGGCAGGAGTCTCGGCAATCCAACAGCACGCACAGGTACACTGTTCATAATGCTGCTGTCAGAATGCCAGCACAAAATTAATCCATGACTTTACATGACCCTAATGGGGGAGGGGGGCGATTACCCCGCCTTGCCCAATTGTGTCCCGTAGACTACCATGGGGAAGGGAGAACCTTACTTCTCCTTTGATAAAATATACTCATATTTTATTCAGTTCCGATCAGCACTGTTCTGGGGTCGACCCAGCCTCATAAAAATAGGACCCAGGCAATTTTCTAGGCATAGTCTGGGATGAAAATGCAACAAGAAAGGCAACAGGCCAAGCTACCTCATAAGTCGTGACCTGGAATACTAGAATATGTGAAAACCCAACACTTCACATTCCTAAGGCAGTATCTTCTGTGGATCTTCCTTTTAGATAACTATAAATGATTTTAAAAAAATCGACGGAATAATTCTGGCACCGCCATATTACACTTGAAAGTCAAATACAAGAGACGTGACGTAAAGACGCAAGATAAACAAACCGCCAAGAAGAAACTAACGGCTCGAGTATTTGATGAACATCAACAATTGGCGGCACATTGACCGAATGCAAATATAAGGTCTAAGATCGGCCTTGAAGTTGGAGCAAATGTGACGTACATACACGATCGATCCTTGCTGGGATGGGCTTATCTCGTTAGCAGAATCTCTATCGTATTGAGAAATCGATTTTGGTAAATCTATTTCACCAGGTGCGTTGAAGAGATGGAAAACGCGAATGATGTATTGGAAAGAAATATAAGAATTTCTTCTTCAATGTGAATGATTCTATTATACTTAGGCTGTAAACATGTTATCCCTTCTTATCTTCATAAGGTAGGTTGACAGACGGACACAAATAAATCCCTGAAAGACGGAGAGACAGGAGAAGGAACGTATGGGAGAAAATACTGGTGATTGAACCCAAATCACTGATTCGCATGAAAGCGACACACACACAAATATACAATAATAACATTTCACTATTTACTCTTCTCCAACTGAAAGTAAGCCATATTTGTTTCTCAACACAATAATGTTTCCTCGCCAATGCAAACCACTTGCACGGATAAGAAGCAGAGACGAACTTTAGTAAACGTTCAAGGGTAAAAGAATGGCTGGCGACTGATGCTCCAGAGAGGGCTGGAAATTGCAAATTTCGGACCAGTGTAGGAAGCAAATTAACTTTACTCCGTTCAGGAAGATTTACGGACAAGGTTGTTTATTGCGGTCACTGGTAATCTCCGACCGGTTAATTTGGAGATGGGCTCCGGAGAAACACGCGGTGGTAATGAAAGAGAGTAATATGGATAGAGGACGGGGACGTAGAATAAGAGAGGATGAGGTGATGAGAGAGTTCAACACGGTACACGAGAGAGAGAGAGAGAGAGAGAGAGAGAGAGAGAGAGAGAGAGAGAGAGAGAGAGAGAGAGAGAGAGAGAGAGAGAGAGAGAGAGAGAGAGAGAGAGAGAGATGATTTGATCCGAATCTCAAGATTTGGCAATTGAAGCTTATAAATCTGCCGCGAAATGTGAATCGTGAAAGCTCGAAATAAGCTTGACTGAATGCTCAATCAGTGTCCTGAACTAAAGAACTCACAACTAAGGTGGGCAAAGCGGACGCAAACAATTCTGCAGAAAGACCGTCAGAAAATAAAGGCCAAAGAAATCAGAGTAGCAGCTGAACGAGGCAATTCTGCGACAGGTAACCAATAGTTTTGGTTGCATATCTTTTACAGGATGTCGCAATCAACCTCAGCATTTGTCTCTTTGTGACTTCTTGGCAAGTTTACGTTCAGTAGTGTGCCATTGCTTTCTGAAGGACCGGCACTCATACCATTGTATGAAAACCAAATCAATGCGGTCTGCTACCAAATCGCCCGCAGCTGCGTTTCGAACGCGATATGCGAGATTACGAATGGCGCCCATAACCCCATGGCCACAGAGCGGTAATCAATAGAAGTGCAACTGTGAGCTTCCCATAGTTGAGCTAGTCCCAAGGAAGACACTGACACTGACATGTGAAGTCTTCACATATTCTAGGCCACAATGAGGCGGGGTGGCTGGCCGGTTACTTTTCTCACGGCCTTCCCTGTCTAGATATTTCTCAGAAAATTCTACACGTCACCAAGTACCCACTTCAGCCCTGGAGGAGCACCGGGTGGGAAGACAAGAGTCATGTCACTGTTGGGGACCACACCCGGATCACAAGGCCAGCTTACCAAATCGATGAGAGCATTCGTGCTGATGTCGAGGTTGTCAGCTCAACCCCTACACCGGTCAGTTGAACTAAAATGTTAACTTCTCGTCCTTGACTTGGGGACGTAAATTACAAGTACCTCAGAAATCGGCGTGAGTTCGCCTGTGTTGTTATTCTAATTTTGTCATGTGACCAAGCCCTACAAGTATGTTATATGTCTGTCTTTCCCTTACTTGTTTCCCATCACGTTTATCAATTGTCACTAATTTTGCAAGTTTATTTCGCCTCATAACGTTCCAAAAAATCCTGCTTGACTGCCTACCGTGATATTTCTCTAATCAGTTAAAAGTTTCTATTTGGTTATTGACGGATTTTTTCATTACCTTTTCTCTATGTTCATGGTAATCTTAGCATGTTCCTCGGAATTACATTTCCAGTGCCATTAGATGTTTCTCAGTTTCTCTGCTTATTGTCTATATTTTACATGCATACGACAGTAAAGGTTCTATATAGCGCTATTTACCCCTACTGTCATTGAGATCGTATTATTGGTCAGTAGGTTTTCCATCATCCAAAAAGGCTACTTTGTCATAGCGATTGCAGTTCAAATCTCTACAATGCAACTTCCAGCAGGTGGTATGACTGCTCCGAGGTAACTGTGCAGATCCACTTGTTTTTGTAATGTACCCACTTACTTGGATGCCCCATTATGGTTATTGCTTTCTTCTTGGAGACGCTCATAATCTCTTTTCTTTAAATCTAATTCTAGCAATAATTGTTCATTAAATACATTAACCGCATCTACTAAACGTTGCAGATCCTTTTCATTGTCTGCTATCAATACTGTATCATCCGCATATCTAATGTTATTGATGTTGTGTCCTCTAATATCCTCTAAATTTCTGACAATATATTCACGATATAAGGAAAACAGATCTGAGGACAATATGCGTTCCTTGTCGCATACCTCTCTTGATATTCTGGTATTGGACTACATTATCAAATTTCGTGGCAACTTGTTGTTTTCAGTACATGATTATTACAAGTCTAAGGTATCCAGCCCCCTCCCCACCAACCAATTTGTATATCTACAAGCATCTCTGTCATGTCGAGATGTCTTTACTTACTCTGTTGAAAGCCTTTGTGTAGTCAGTACCAAAAGAAACAACAGTGGACGATAAGCTATGGACCTGTGAGTAAACTAAAATCGACGGTGAAATTCATACAATAGATAACATTGCAGATATAGACAAATTTTAAGCGAACAAAAGAAGAAGACAGAAGAAAGAAAGAAGAGGAAGAAGAAGAGGAGGAAGAGGAGGAGGAGGAAGAAGAAGAAGAAGAAGAAGAAGAAGAAGAAGAAGAAGAAGAAGAAGAAGAAGAAGAAGAAGAAGAAGAAGAGGAGGAAGAGGAGGAGGAAGAAGAAGAAGAAGAAGAAGAAGAAGAAGAAGAAGAAGAAGAAGAAGAAGAAGAAGAAGAAGAAGAAGAAGAAGAAGAAGAAGAAAAGGAGGAGGAGGTGGAGGTTGGTGGTGGTGTTGGTTGTGGTGGTGGTGGTTGTGGTGGTGGTGGTACAGCAAAGATACAATTACGTAAATCATTTGGTAACTTTGGGAGAAGGGAGAAATACCAGAGGACAGGCCAGGTGGATAACTGCTGAAGGTGCCACAGAGACAGACCGAGGGCAGCGACATTCTTGATCTTTCTTCATGTCCTTTATTTCCCCATGGGGATGTTGGCCATCAACCAACTGGCTCCAAGCCGTCCTATCTCATACAGCTTCGTCTTTGTCCTCCCTTTATTCATCTGTCTCTAATTCTCTCTCCGTGTGTTTTTAGATCTTTCTCTATTTCGTTTCCCCTATGGGTTCAAGACATAGAACGGTGTGAAAATGATAGACGCAGAATATATCACAGATCGGGAAAACCCTGTTCATACTCTTTCTTGGGAAATTCCAGAATGATATAGACAAGCAAAATTATACGGTAGCTTTAAGATCAAACAAATCCTGCACATATCAGAAAGCAAAACTGAGCATAAGGGATAATGCCATGGAAATTAACTCAACACATTATATCGGATTTGTGGATCAAAGAAGCCTTTGAATGATCGTGGATTCATGAAGCAATCCCGGATTCCCCAAAGTATAGTTAAGTCGGCCACAACACGGGAAGGCAGAATGTGACTGGCTCTTCGTGAGAGGGATTTACAGAAAAATGCTGACATAAAAACAGGAGAGAGGCATGGAAGCCTATAACCATGATGATTCTTGTCTCAATGGTTATGAATTGGATGTCGGAAACAGATTTCATGCGTAATACGTAACTTAATTAACGACACAACGTGGTGGTTGGTACCTACATATCTCACACACGCGACAGCCGCGTTGACTTAGCGGCTAGACGCTCGCCTGCCGTATCCGTTGTTTTGGGTTCCATCCCCAGCCAGGCGGTTTCACATCGAGCAAAAGCAAAAACAAAAAACAAACATAAATTTTCTCAGTCACATCGACTACATACATATAAGCAAACATTTTCAGTCTACTGTCTTTGTAAACAAGGCCAGGAGCAGATTGCAATAGCTACATTGTACTTGTAATGAGAAAACCAAACATAAATGAAGCTGGAGAAATTAAACAGGGCTTCAAGAAATACCAAGTTGGATTTGACAACACTTGAGTGGATTAAGGAAACGAGTCAGGAATTCCCTTTTACTCTACATAATAGGGACGATGCTATAGAAGAGATTAATGGTATAGGCGAAGGATGAGAAAAACTGAAGCAGACAATACAACAGACGTCAAAGGAAATATTACTAGGAATAAAGAAGACTGCCAAGAAGAAATGGATCAGAGAGAAAACTCTACACTGAAGGACATTAGAGGAAAAATCAAACACAATTCAACATGAATATTTCTTCTCCTTCTTCGTTCCTCTTTCGAAGGCAGTGCCTTAGATCCAGTTATGCGCAGTGTTGCCATCTCCCTTTGAGGACTGACATTCTCAACATATGGTGAAGGGGGGCATGGGCCAAAAATTGTTGAGAACCACTGATCTAGACCAACAAGCAGCGATTAGAATAGATGGCGAGACATGAGATTGGTTTGACTTCAAGCAAGGAGTCCGTCAGGGCTGTGTGCTATCCCCCTATGTGTTTAACCTATACGCCGAAAATATAATGAGAAATGTCAGAGATGATATAAACAGGGAGCTATATGATGCCCTAAATATCGGCGGTCATGACATACCAGTGATGATACAATATTACAATCCACAGCATAGAATGGCATAGAAAACCTAATAACCTCAACCCAATTGAATTGTGAAAATCACAACTTATATATATATATATATTTTTTTTTTGGTGTGCATATCCTACATGTAGCGGGGTAGGGGTATCCCCTATCAAAGGAGAAGTAAGGCGCCTCCTTCCCTCCGCTAGCCTACGGGACACCCTTGGGCAAGGTGGAGTACCCGTTTAGCCCCCCGATCAGGGTTACGTGAAGCCATGGGTGCAGGTGGTGGATGAAGATGAAGAGCAGCCGACAGATAGTTGTAGGTTATGGTCTACACCTTCACGACGGTAGGCAGAGGATCTCCTTTTTTGAGGAGACAATGGCTACGGTCACTGACCAGTATGGTCACTGCTGGGAAGGAAAGCAATGGCAAACTACCTTCTTTACACATGCCAAGAAAATCATGTTGTGTTCACTTATCGATAATCAGAGAAACGGCGTAAATGGGTGCTCCATAGGAGCAGCCTCGCCCGGTAGGGATAGTCATGCGCACCAGGTGACTCCAGACCGTCAACAGGCTACTAGGTGCAAAAGATTAATATCATTGAAAGTAGGAACTTGGAATGTTAGAACAATGAATGCAGATGGAAAGTTGGAGGACATCAAAAAAGAAATGAAGAGAGAGAAGATTAACATATTAGGAATATCGGAAACGAGATGGAGAGGAGCAGGGATAAGGACAGGAGAGGATTGTAAGATTATTTACTCGGGGGGAGAAGAACAGCAAAGAGGTGTAGCCATTATATTAGATAAACAAACATCAAATTCTGTCAAAGGATATTGGGCTGTGTCAGACAGAGTTCTATTAGTAAAATTAAACGGAAGACCTTTTAAAATAAATGTAATTCAAGTATATGCCCCAACAAGTGAAAGCAGTGAAGAAAGTATAGAGGAATTTTATAATGACATGGAGTCTGCTTTGAAGAACTGTCAAAAATCAGAAATAAATATCATAATGGGTGATTTCAACGCAAAAATAGGAAAGCAAAGCGATGGATACAGTGTAGGCAACCATGGTTTGGGAGAGAGAAATGAAAGAGGTTACAGACTTGTAGAATGGGCAAAAGAACAAGAATTGGTTGTAGGAAACACCTGGTTTAAACAACATCCTAGAAGATTATGGACATGGAGGAGTCCAGACAGCAGGATTAAAAACCAGATAGATTACATCCTAATAAGCAAAAGGTTTCGAAATGCATTAACAGTTGTAAAAACAGTTCCAAATGCAGACTGTTACAGTGATCACAGATTAATTACTGGCACATTGAGGGTAAAGTTAAAGAAAGTCAAGTATACAGCAGGAAACCCTAAATATGACTTGTGCAAATTGAAAACTGACAAAGAAATACAAGATAATTTTAACATAGAAGTAAAGAACAAATTTGATTTATTGTCTGATCTAGAGATCCTATTTCAAGATGTAGATGATCAATGGGAAATGCTGAAGAATTCAATCAGTTGTGCAGCAGAAAAAACTATTCCAAAAGTAAAGAAAGTTGGCCGTAAGACATGGATGACTGAAGAAATTTTACAACTAATGGAAACAAGAAGACAGAACAAAAATAATCCTGCCAAATATGAAGAAATTCACAGAAAAGTCAGAACCTTATGTAAGGAGGCTAAAAAAACATGGCTTGAGAAAAATTGCAGAGAAATTGAAAAACAACACAACAGTAAAAATGCGAAACTAATGCACAAAAGAATTCAGGAGATTACTAATCAAAGAACACGTACATCAGCAGGCTGCCTAAAGACAAAAGATGGAAGAGTCATAATAGAAAAAGATCAGATTTTACATGTATGGTCAGATTACGTGAAAAACCTTTATGACGATAGCAGAGACGAACAATATATTGTTCAAAATAACAATGAAGGGCCAGCAATTTTGAAGATGGAGGTTCAGAATGCTCTTAATCATATGAAATCTGGCAAAACCCCCGGTCCAGACAGCGTCACAACAGAAATGATTAATGCTTTAGAAGAATATGGAATAGATAAAGTTACCAGTCTGCTTAATACAATATATGATACTGGAAACATACCTCATGAGTTATGTAATTCTGTATTTATTGCAATCCCAAAGAAATCAGGAGCCTTGGAATGTGATCAACATCGAACAATTAGTATAATGAGTCACATCACGAAGATTTTGCTAAGAATTATCATGCAAAGAGTTAGGAGGAAAATACAACCTGAAATAGGAGAAGAACAATGTGGGTTTGTAGTAGGCAAGGGTACAGTAAATGCTGTGTATATACTGAGAACCGTAATCGAACGTTCTATAGAAGTAAACAAAGATCTACACCTTTGCTTCATTGACTACACAAAGGCTTTTGATAAAGTGAGACATGTCAACATGATAAGGATGCTTGAAGATCTACAAATTGATGGGAAAGACCTTAGACTTGTAAAAAACATATATTGGAAACAACAAGCTGCCATAAGAGTTGATAATGAAGTAAGCCAATATCAGCCTATTAAGAGAGGTGTGAGACAGGGATGTGTAATGTCTCCAGATCTGTTTTCCCTGTACAGTGAAAATATTTTCAGAAATATTGAAAATATGGAAGGAATCAACATTGGGGGACGATGCATCAATAACATTAGATATGCAGATGATACAGTCTTGATTGCAGATAATGAACAGGACCTGCAAAATTTAGTAGATGCGGTTGTTACACACAGTGAACAACAAGGGTTAGAATTAAATTGTAAAAAGACACAGATTATGGTCGTCACTAGGAAGGACGAAATACCACAATGTAATATACAAGTAAATGGGAATATTCTTCAACAAGTGAATAGGTACAATTACCTCGGAACAGTAATAACATCTGATGGGAGATGCCTTGAAGAGATTAGAACAAGAATCGCCATGGCAAAAGTAGCCTTTAGCAAGATGAAAAACATACTGACCAATAAAAAGATGTCAATTGAAACGAGAAAAAGAGTGTTGAGATGCTACATAGAACCTGTACTTTTATATGGATGTGAAGCTTGGACAATGAGCAGCCAGGCTGAGAAACATCTGATGGCTGTAGAAATGTGGTTTCTGAGGAAAATGCAAAGAATACCATGGACAGCCAGAAAGACCAATGAACAAGTCCTTCAAGAAACAAATGAAGATCGTAAACTGATCAGAGACATTAGACGTAGACAGTCACAATTTTTTGGGCATGTTATGAGAAGAAATGATTTGGAGAACTTGGTGACAACTGGTAAGATCGAGGGGAACAGACCAAGGGGAAGACCTAGAAACAAGTATCTGGATGGCTTGGCCTTGTGGCATGGTCGAGACAAAAACACGGAACTGATCCACGACTCTGTTGATCGAGTGAGATGGCAGAACATGACCGCCCACGCTTACCGGCATGGCACATGATGGATGGATATCCTTTACAGGACATCGCTGTCAACAGCAGCATCTTTCAGCTGTCTGTTGATGTCTTGGCAAGATTACGCTCAGTAGTTTGCCATTGCTTTCTGAGCGGCCGGCTCAGTATCCCGCAAGTCATGAGCGGGGGTCGAACCGCTCCCAGTTCTCTCCCGCTACGAGACTGCGTGATAAACGGGATTACGGAGAAAGTGTTGTAACCCCTCAGCCAGAGAGAACGGCAACTTATATATTAACAAGCAAAAACAAAGATAATGCATACAGATAAAACTGCTATGGAGAAATAAATATATGTTAATGAGGAAAAATTGGAGGTGGTGGAAAATTTTGAATATCTTGGGCCATTGATTACCAACAATGGTGACACAATGAAAGAAATTTAAAAAAAAAATATCTATTGCTCTTCAAAAACTAAAACAACTGAGTAAATTGTGGAGTGGGGCAAAAAGACAGTCTCTCCCATAGATCACTCAAGGATAGTGTCTCTCGTAGATCACACAAGGACAGTCTCTCCCATAGATCACACAAGGACAGTCTCCCCCTTATATCACTAAAGGATAGTGTCTCAGTAGCGGTTAGAATAAATGGCGAGACATCAGACTCGTTTGACATCAAGCAAGGAGTCCGCCAGGGCTGTGTGCTGTCACCCTATTTGTTTAACCTGTACGCCGAAAATATAATGAGAAATGTCAGAGATAATATAACCAGGGAGCAATATGATGCCCTAAATATTAGTGGTCATGAACTACCAAAGATTTGATATGCCGAGGATATAGTATTGCTATCCACATCACAAAATGGTATAGAAAACTTAATATCTTCAACCCAAAGAAATAGTGAAAATCACACCTTATATCTTAACATAGCGAAAACAAAGATAATGCACACAGATAAAACTACTATGGAGAAAGAAATATATGTTAATGCGGAAAGATTGGAGGTGGTGGAAAATTTTGAATATCTTGTGTCATTGATTACCAACAACGGTGACACAATGAAAGAAATTAAAAGACGACTATCAATTGCTCTTCAAAGACTAAAACAACTGAATAAATGATGGAGTGGGACAGATGGAACTATAAAAATTAGATTTTTAAGAGCATGCATCTTTCCCATTGCAACAAACGTCTGTGAGACCTGGACACTTACTAAACAAGCTGAACAGCGCATAAATGCCGTTGAATATAAATGCTGTGGACTAATTCTAAGAATATCTTGGAAAAAGAAAAGAACAAATGCATCCATACTCCAAGAGAAGATTGGCTATTAAAGACGATAAAACACAGAAAATGGAAATATTTTGGTCATTTGAAACGTCACGAAAGTTTGGAGAGAACAATAATGGAGGGGTATATGCCTGGGAAGAGAGGAAGAGGAAGGCCAAAGAGAAGATGGGTGCAGGATGTGGCAGATGATTTCCAGATGGGTGTATCGGAGGCGGGACATCTTGCTTATGATCGAAAGGTTTTCCGGAAGGTTGTTATGGGAGCGGGGTTCTGCAAAGGACATGGAACTGAATGAGTGAGATAGATTCCATCCAAGGTAACGGGCTTTATCTACCCGTGGGCAGGTTTTCTACAAGGCGGCGGCTTTACGGCCTACTCTTTGCGATTTACAAATGCGTGACATTTAACGTGCACTACTGCACAGGGACCTTCTGTTTTTCGACCTTATCCGAGAGGCTAGGTATCAGGACTTACTACCCACGAGATCAGGTGGCCGTGTTGAATAATATTGGTTCTTGGAAAAATCCCCAGCTCTAAGCTGAGATCGAACCCAGTATTGTGTCTAAAACGGACACCGTAACTTCTCAGCAGGACTGCCTGAGGCGGACACTTTCACTTCTCAACATGACTATCTGAGCCTGAGGCGGACACAGTCACTTCTCTACAGGATTATCTGAGCCTGAGGTGTCGCCGTCACTTCTCTACAGGACTATCTGAGCCTGAGGTGTCGCCGTCACTTCTCTACAGGACTATCTGAGCCTGAGGTGTCGCCGTTACTTCTCTACAGGACTATCAGAACCTGAGGTGTCGCCGTTACTTCTCTACAGGACTATCTGAGCCTGAGGTGTCGCCGTCACTTCTCTACAGGACTATCTGAGCCTGAGGTGTCGCCGTCACTTCTCTACAGGACTATCTGAGCCTGAGGTGTCGCCGTTACTTCTCTACATGACTATCTGAGCCTGAGGTGTCGCCGTTACTTCTCTACATGACTATCTGAGCCTGAGGTGTCGCCGTCACTTCTCTACAGGACTATCTGAGCCTGAGGTGTCGCCGTTACTTCTCTACAGGACTATCTGAGCCTGAGGTGTCGCCGTCACTTCTCTACAGGACTATCTGAGCCTGAGGTGTCGCCGTTACTTCTCTACAGGACTATCTGAGCCTGAGGTGTCGCCGTCACTTCTCTACAGGACCACCTGAGGTGTCGCCGTTACTTCTCTACAGGACTATCTGAGCCTGAGGTGTCGCCGTCACTTCTCTACAGGACTATCTGAGCCTGAGGTGTCGCCGTTACTTCTCTACAGGACTATCTGAGCCTGAGGTGTCGCCGTCACTTCTCTACAGGACTATCTGAGCCTGAGGTGTCGCCGTTACTTCTCTACAGGACTATCTGAGCCTGAGGTGTCGCCGTCACTTCTCTACAGGACTATCTGAGCCTGAGGTGTCGCCGTCACTTCTCTACAGGACTATCTGAGCCTGAGGTGTCGCCGTTACTTCTCTACATGACTATCTGAGCCTGAGGTGTCGCCGTCACTTCTCTACAGGACTATCTGAGCCTGAGGTGTCGCCGTTACTTCTCTACAGGACTATCTGAGCCTGAGGTGTCGCCGTCACTTCTCTACAGGACTATCTGAGCCTGAGGTGTCGCCGTTACTTCTCTACAGGACTATCTGAGCCTGAGGTGTCGCCGTCACTTCTCTACAGGACCACCTGAGGTGTCGCCGTTACTTCTCTACAGGACTATCTAAGCCTGAGGTGTCGCCGTCACTTCTCTACAGGACTATCTGAGTCTGAGGTGTCACCGTCACTTCTCTACAGGACCACCTGAGCCTGAGGCGGACACAGTCACTTCTCTACAGGACTATCTGAGCCTGAGGTGTCGCCGTTACTTCTCTACAGGACTATCTGAGCCTGAGGTGTCGCCGTTACTTCTCTACAGGACTATCTGAGCCTGAGGCGGGAATACCGTCACTTCTCTACAGGACCACCTGAGCCTGAGGCTCAACTGGAGGCATACTGTAAATAACCTGCAATATGCTGATTCATCATCATGTTATCCCATCTTGTTCCTCTTGTACCTTGCGATGTCGAGGTGAAGTATTAACAACGGGATAGTGCCTGTTTATAGTGCTTCATGTTTCGCTATTCCCATGGACTCCGCTATTTCCTCTGTCCATCGCTTACATGATCGGCCTCTTCTGCTTCCATTTGGTCTGTACATCATTGTTTGTTGTGGTATACCGTTAATTGGCAATCTAATTACATGGCCAAAACATTTAACCAAACTATATGCTGATTACATGGTGTTACACGCTGAAGATGAAACGCAGTTACAGGAAATGAGACATTGGCTTCTTAAATGTTCTTTACATAACTATTTACACACAATTAAGGTAACAGACCCCTCAGTCATTGCGCCACGCCGGTTGTTATTTAGATAGACACAATATATTAATGTGTATAAAGCACATTAAAACTACATATTCACTATCGTTTGTCTTGCGCTGGTATTTCATACGATGATATGAATGCCGGTTGTTCAGAAAGCTATAGCAAACTACTGAACGTATACTTGCCAAACAAAAAATAACGAATAGCAAAATAATGCTGGAATTGACTTCGAAGTCCTGTAAAGGATATGCAACTAACTTTTATGTTGTTGTTGTGAGACACGGCTGCTCTCCGGTTACATAAATATGTTTACGTGTATTTAGTACGATGACACTGGATGATGATGATGATGATGATGATGATGATGATGATGATGATGATTACATATGAAATAAACAGTTTTATTAAATCAAAGCCATATAAACTATATATATTACAATGCTACATCTAGAGAACGAGGGATATAACAGAGCCTATTTTCCATCTTCTTCGTTTTCTCTTCCTCCTCTACCTCCTCCTCCTCCTCCCCCTCTTCCGGATCATTCTCTTCTTCTTCTTCTCCTCGTCTTTCTTCTTCTTCTTTGTCTTTTCTTCTTATTCTCGTCCTCGTCTTTCTTCTTCTTTGTCTTTTTTCTTCTTCTCCTCCTCGTTTTTCTTCTTTGTCTTTTTTCTTCTTCTCCTCCTCGTCTTTCTTCCTCTTTGTCTTATTTATTCTTCTCCTCATTGTCTTTCTTCTTCTTCTTTGTCTTTTTTCTCCTCCTCCTTCTTTTTCTTTGTCTGTTTTCTTCTTCTTCTCCTCCTCCTTTTTCTTCTTCTTGTTTGTCTTATTTCTTCACCTCCTCCTCCTCTTTCCTCTACTCCTTTGTCTTTATTCTTCTTCGTTTTTCTTCTGTCTTTTTTCTTCTTCTCCTCCTCGTCTTTCTTCCTCTTTGTCTTATTTCTTCTTCTCCTCATTGTCTTTCTTCTTCTTCTTTGTCTTTTTCCTCCTCCTCCTCCTTCTCCTCCTCCTCCTCCTTCTTCTTTTTCTTTGTCTGTTTTCTTCTTCTTCTCCTCCTCCTTTTTCTTCTTCTTGTTTGTCTTATTTCTTCTTCTCCTCCTCCTCCTCTTTCCTCTACTTCTTTGTCTTTATTCTTCTTCTCCCCCTCCTCTTTCTTCTTCTTCTTTATCTTTTCTCTTATTTTCCTCCTCTTCTTTCTTCTTCTTCTTTGTCTTTTTTCTTCTTCTCCTCCTCCTCTTTCTTCTTCTTCTTTGTCTTTATTATTCTTCTTCTCCCCCTCTTTTTTCTTCTTCTTTGTCTTTGTTCTCCTCCTCCTCCTCCTCCTCCTTTATTATTTTTCCTCTTCTCCTCCTCCTCCTCTTCATTCTTCTTCTTTGTCTTTTTTCTTCTTCTCCTCTTCCTCTTTCTTCTCCTCCTCCTCTTTCTTCTTCTCCTCCTCGTCCTTCTCCACTGTCTTCTTCTTCTTCTTCTTCTTCTTCTTCTTCTTCTTCTTCTTCTTCTTCTTCTTCTTCTTCTTCTTCTTCTTCTTCTTCTTCTTCTTCTTCTTCTTCTTCTTCTTCTTCTTCTCCTTCTTCTTCATCTCCCAATGGATGGAGCACTGTCCCTCGCCCAGCACACGTAAAATCATGTGTGGACGTGTGTCTGATTGCTTGAATTGTGCAACTGGAGTTGTCTACATAAAGAGCTAGCCTGTCTCACACCGACCCTTCTTACTCGCCTATTGCGATAATTAAGGTCGGTTAGTTAAAAGTTATTTGCATATCCTTTACAGGACGTCGCAGTCAACCCAGCATTTTTTGTTGTTGCGATCTCTTGGCAAGATTACGATCAGTAGTTTGCCACTGCTTTCTGAACAACCGGCATCCATACCATTTCGTAAAAGAAACCAACGCAAGGCAGTCTCCTGCCAAATCGCCCGCAGCTGAGTTTTGAACGCGGGTATGCGGTATTACGAACTGCGTCCGTAACCTCTTCGCCACGGTGTAGAACCTAGTGGCCGCTGAGTAGCTAAGTAGTCGAGTTGGGCAGTAAAGGTGACCGGTGCGCTACTGACCACAGCCGTCACCGAGTGTCGGCTTATCTATAGCAAAATGGTGTCCAGCACCATATACCCAATGTACTTTAGACGTGTAAAGGGGATCTTGACTATACTGTTAGTGCTTACAACGGCAAACAGGGAGTGGGGGGTGAGTGGTCTCCAGGTATGGTGTCCGCCTCGAGTGCTGGAGGTCTCGGGTTCAAGCCTCGGCGAGGCCCCGATTTTTTCACGTGGACTTCTAGTAACAAAATTTCCTCTGGTCTCTGGGTAGTGAGATCGGACGTCCGTGTGTATTGTTGTGCACGTAAAAAAAAACCTTGGCAGTTGGAAATCGAAAAGGAGTAGCCTAACGTCGCTGCCCGGGCAAAGCTTCAAATTAAAAATCTACCCAAAGTATTTCAGGATCTTCGCCGGTGCTACGGAGTTCGTGCACTGAGCTGAGATTCTCTGGACTCGGGCTTGAGTTAGGAGTAGAACGGAGAACTTATGGGTTACACCCGTGTGCCGTGATGTTGATCCGTCGATTAAACTAAACTAAACAACGGCAAACATGGGCACACTATTCTTTATTTCCCCTATGGTACCCGGTAACATACAAGCAATCACATATTCCACCAGGAAAATAACTGGAAACAGGATTGGATCCACCCCTTTCCCTCCCCCACTTCTGTCTACGAGCTAAAACTGAACAGTCCAACGAAAGTTATCTCCCAACGCAGCTTGAGTTATCTCCCCAACGTCAGGGCTAAATTTATCACTGCTCGCACGGGCACGCTGTTCATTGATTGTCCATACAGAGACAGACCGAGTGAGTGTGATTGTCATACTTGGAAGTGAGGCGCCCGATTGATTGCCGGGCGCCGAGACATGAAAATATTGACCCATCGTCTTGCAAACAGAACGGTCCTTAATATGAACTTGGGGCGAACTGAGGATGCTAAAGCGGAAATAGAACTGGCTTTTTCCAGCGGTGAGCAGAACGCTGTGAAAAATATCGACCAAACATAATGGCTGTCATGTTTTTATATTACTACGAATGATTCATTTGTTCAAGGCAACTTGATTTGACGTGAAGTGAACGCAAGTGGTTTAAAACGATTTAAAACGGCTGTAACGAATGTGAATCGTCGCATCGCGCGGGATGCGTGGAGGTGGGTTGGCAGTTAGGCACACAAATAATGCCCCCCCCCCCCACACACACACACACACACACACATACACACACACACACACACACACACACACACACACACACACACTTCGGCTGTCTATTATCTGGTTCATAATTTCATGTTATCAGTTTCATAATGTTATTGTAGCAGTTTTATAATTTCATCTCATCAGGTTCATAATTTCACGTCATGTGCATCATAATGTTATCTCACCAGCATCATAATTTCATTTATCAAATTTACAATTTCATCTGATCACTTTCTACATTTCATCTCATCAGTATAATTTTTTTTTTTACTAATCGGTATCAAACTTTCATGTTATCAGCTACACAATTTCATCTGGATTGGTTTCATAATTTCATATTTTCGGTTCCTTAATGTCATATCATCGGTTTCACAATTTCACCGTACCATTTTCACAAATTTACCGCAAATTAGCAAATATTGCGTATTGTGAAATAAAGTAACGTCAAATGTAACCAGGGAGCGGTCACTACAGCATCTAGCCTGAGAATGGAAGGTCAGATTTTGTTGGCTAACTCCAGGTGGCTGGCGGGCAGCACATCCCAGACACACGCCTAGTTTGGTTGATTGCTCGGTTGGATGGTTAGTTGGGAGGCTGGTTGGTTGGCACGTTTGGTTGGATGGGTGGTTGGCTGACTGCTTGGTTGGTTATTTGGTTGGGAGGTTGGTTGGTTGGATGGTTGGTTGATAGCTTGGTTGATTGGATTGTTGGTAGGGGAGGTTGAATGGATATTTGGTTAGATTGTTGGTTGACTGGATGGTGTGTTGGTAGGTTGGTTGGGAGATAGGTTGGGGAGGTTGGTTAGATGGTTGGTTGGTTAGATGGTTGGTTAATTGTATGGTTGGTTGGGAGGTTGGTTGGGGAGGTTGGTTAGATGATTGGTTGGTTAGATGTTTGATTAATTGTATGGTTGGTTGGGAGGTTGCTTGGGAGGTAGGTTGGTTGGGAGGTTAGCTGGAAGTTTGGTTGGTTGGGAGGTTGGTTGGGAGGTTGGTTGGGAGGTAGGTTGGTTAGGAGGTAGGTTGGTTGGGAGGTAGGTTGGTTGGGATGTAGATTAGTTGGGAGGTTCGTTGGGAGGTTGATTGGGAGGTTGGTTGGGAGGTTGGTTGATTGGGAGGTAGGTTGGTTGGGACGTTCGTTGGGAGGTTGATTGGGAGGTTGGTTGATCTGGAGGTAGATTAGTTGGGAGGTTGGTTGGGAGGTTGCTTGGTTGGGAGGTTGCTTGGTTAGGAGGTTGCTTGGTTGGGAGGTTGGTTGGTTGGGAGGTTGGTTGGTTGGGAGGTTGGTTGGTTGGAAGGTAAGTTTGTTAGGAGGTTGGTTGGTTGGGAGGTTGGTTGACAGGTTGGTAGGCTGGGAGTTGGGTTGGGAGGTTGGTTGGGAGGTTGGTTGGATGGTTGGTTAGTAGGTTGGTTGGATGGTTGGTTGGATGGTTGGTTGTTTGGTTGGATGGTTGTTTGGGAGGTTTGTTGTTTGGGAGGTTGGTTGCATGGTTGTTTGGGAGGTTGGTTGTTTGGGAGGTTGGTTTGATGGTTGTTTGGGAGATTGGCTGTTTGGGAGGTTGGTTGTTTGGTTGGGTGGCTGGTTGGGAGGTTGTTTGGGAGGTAGATTGGGAGGTTGTTTGGGAGGTAGGTTGGGAGGTAGGTTGGGAGGTTGTTTGGATGGTTAGTTGGATAGTTAGTTGGATGGTTAGTTGGATGGTTGTTGTTTGGGAGGTTGGTTTGGATGTTGTTTGGGAGGTTGGTTGGGAGGTTGTTTGGGAGGTTGTTTGGGAGGAGGTTGTTTGGGAGGTTGGTTGGATTGTTGTTTGGATGGTTAGTTGGATGGTTAGTTGGATGGTTAGTTGGATGGCTGGTTGGGAGGTTGTTTGGGAGGTTGGTTGGAGTGTTGTTTGGATGTTAGTTGGATGGTTGGTTTGGGTGTTGTTTGAGAGGTTGGTTGGGAAGTTGTTTGGGAGGTTAGTTGGGAGGTAGGTTGGGAGGTTGGTTGGGAGGTTGGTTGGGAGGTTGTTTGGGAGATTGTTTGGGAGGTAGATTGGGAGGTAGGTCGGGAGGTATGTTGGGAGGTTGTTTGGGAGGTAGGTTGGGAGGTAGGTTGGGAGGTTGTTTGGGAGGTAGGTTGGGAGGTAGGTTGGGGGGTAGGTTGGGAGGTAGGTTGGGAGGTAGGTTGGAAGGTTGTTTGGGAGGTAGGTTGGGAGGTAGGTTGGGAGGTTGTTTGGGAGGTAGGTTGGGAGGTAGGTTTGGATGTTGTTTGGGAGGTAGGTTGGGAAGTAGGTTGGGAGGTTGTTTGGGAGGTAGGTTGGGAGGTAGGTTGGGAGGTTGTTTGGGAGGTAGGTTGGGAGGTTGTTTGGGAGGTAGGTTGGGAGGTAGGTTGGGAGGTTGTTTGGGAGGTAGGTTGGGAGGTAGGTTGGGAGGTTGTTTGGGAGGTAGGTTGGGAGGTAGGTTGGGAGGTTGTTTGGGAGGTAGGTTGGGAGGTAGGTTGGGAGGTTGTTTGGGAGGTAGGTTGGGAAGTAGGTTATGAGGTTGTTTGGGAGGTAGGTTGGGAGGTAGGTTGGGAGGTTGTTTGGGAGGTAGGTTGGGAGGTTGTTTGGGAGGTAGGTTGGGAGGTAGGTTGGGAGGTTGTTTGGGAGGTAGGTTGGGAGGTAGGTTGGGAGGTTGTTTGGGAGGTAGGTTGGGAGGTAGGTTGGGAGGTTGTTTGGGAGGTAGGTTGGGAAGTAGGTTGGGAGGTTGTTTGGGAGGTAGGTTGGGAGGTAGGTTGGGAGGTTGTTTGGGAGGTAGGTTGGGAGGTAGGTTGGGAGGTAGGTTGGGAAGTTGTTTTGGAGGTAGGTTGGGAGGTAGGTTGGGAGGTAGGTTGGATTGTTGTTTGGATGGTTAGTTGGATGGTTGGTTGGGAGGTTGTTTGGGAGGTTGGTTTGGATGTTGTTTGGGAGGTTGGTTGGCTGGGAGGTTTCGACTTTTATCTTCCAGTGAGACTTATGCTTCCAATCAACGCACTCTAAACCGTCCCATCTGTTGCTTCCTCGTGCAGCTCCGTCCATGCCATCCCCACAATACTCATTCCTGTCTCTAGCTCTCTTAACCGTGTGCCTTCAGACCTCCATCTGTTTCATTTGCCTCGTGGTTTCTGGACAATGGACTTTTCTAGCTATTATATTTTCACGTGTACTGACTGTATGTTTTACAACGGCATAAGGAAGAGACAAACAGCTTTCTTTGGTCATTTGATGAGAACATGGTGACAAATGGAATGATCAATGGGAAAAGAGGCAGAGGCATATCAAGAGCAATGATGTTGGATGGACTGATACGATGGCATGGGGGAATATCATCAAGAGAGTTGATCCAGAACACTAAAGAACGAGATATGTGAAGACTCATGAACGACTACGCCAACTGGCAGGCAAGGCACATTGTCTTACCCAGGGCCAGAGTCTTGTCCTTACCACTTGTGTCATTGGTATTTGTTTAGTTCCGTCTACGAGTTCCATATTGTTGAGCCTGTCATACCAGTTTAGTCCTATTACTATGCGTAGGCATCAAATAATGCTTATGTATAGTTAATTAGTAATCATACCGGTTTAGTCATATGATGGGTGTGTATCATGTCCTTCCTTCCTTCCTCCCTCCCTGCCTGCCTGCCTGCTTCCTCCACCTCCTCCTCCTCCTCCTTCTTCTTCTTCTTCTTCTTCTTCTTCTTCTTCTTCTTCTTCTTCTTCTTCTTCTTCTTCTTCTTCTTCTTCTTCTTCTTCTTCTTCTTTCGTTCACTTGAAATGTGTCTAATATTGCAATGTGTCTCACTATCTTTTTTTTTAGTTCACTCAGCGGTCCATAGTGTTTATCTTACACTGTCGTTTCTCTAGGCCAGAAGGTTTCCCTAGATATGTTGTATTTTGGGCAGCCTTGGAGTATGTGCTCTGCTCTCTGTGACGCCAATCCACATGTGCACATGGCTGATTCGCCAATCTTGTATTTTGTATACATGTGGTTGCGTAATCTATTGTGTCCTGCTCTGAGGCGCAGAATAATTACTTGTTCTGTTCTGTCCATACGGTTGTAGTCGTCTTGAGCAGGTTTTGGTGGCTTTCTGGATGATCTGATCATTCTTTTCTTGTGGTGGTATGTAACGGGCACATCAGGTTGTTCTTCTGTTGCTCCTTTCAAAGCTAAATGACCAGCTCTCTCGTTTCCGGGGTGGGTATCAAATAATCAATTTTTGTAGTTTATTGGTAATTATACCGGTTTAGTCCTTATATTTTATGTCATCATCATCACCCAGTGCCTTGCCGGCTGACGTGGGCGATCATGCTTCTCCACAAATTGCGATCTCCGACAGCATGGATCAATTCATGTATTGATTCCCTTCCATGCCATCACACAAGATTGTCAAGAATGTTCTCACGCTGTCTTTCTCTATCTCTTTTTCTACAAATCTTTCCGGCTCTCTCTACATGTTCCAGTGTTTGTTTTCTCATAATGTAGGGGGGGGGGGGATGATTACTGCGTCTTTCTGATGTTTGTGATAGTTGTCTTGGGCACTTGGTCTCCCTCAAAATGTCCAGATTGCTCATTTTGAATGTCAAATGTATTCTCAGCATTCTTCTAGAAAACCCCATCTTGAAGGCTTCTGTGGATTTCTTCTTCTTCTTCTTCGTTCATCCGGAGTTTTTTTTCGGACGTGATTGCGTTGTGCCTGTCCACAGCAGAGCTGCGTTCTTGCGCCGTTAGGCCGACACATCCGACTTCTGCGGGCATTTGTTGACCGGGTTAACCTTCCCGGGGGTTTCTTAGGACGTTTGGCTCTCACTGTTGTGGTGTTATCCCCCATCCCAGCTGGCCCATATAGAACAGCCAAAGACATCCTGGTCAGTCCTCAAGGGAAGGCAGGGGCAGACCATGGGCATTCCCCGCCATCCAAGGAGGCTTCCATACTTGCAGAGCCAACACACAGCGCTCTGGTACTGGGCTCACCCAAGGAATCGTCACGTCCTGCACATGGCTGCTTAGCCTCACTTCCATATATTGGGCCTTCCATTCACCATAGGCTGTTCTCCCGGAAACCAGAAGTATGCAGTCTGCAGATGACATCCACACAGTGAGCTTTCGATTCGGACTTTCCACATAATGGATTTGCTATCCAAGCAATATTCCATTTCGTGCCACTAGGACACTTTTTCCACCTTTTATGAAGCCCACAGAGTGTGCTTTCGATTCGGACTTTCCACATAATGGATTTGCTATCCAAGCAATATTCCATTTCGTGCCACTGGGACACTTTTTCCACCTTTTATGAAGCCCACACAGTGAGCTTTTGGTTCGGACTTTCCACGTAATGGATTTGCTATCCAAGCAATATTCCATTTCATGCCTCTGGGGCGCTTTTGTAACCGACATACCTGTGGTATGAAGTGCGGCAGTCTAAATACTTCTTCATGCACCTTTAAATGTCAACCTGAATGTAGTTAAAGTAAGCTGCAGTCAACTTGAGCTTGTTGATATCTCCATAGAGCTTGTCCTCAAATGAAGCAGGTGTGGGCCAAAATATCTTTCTCTGTTCTGCATATATTGGGCACTCCTGCAGCAAATGTTTAGCTGTCATTTTACCAGTTCCACAATTGCATTCATCGGTATCTCCTATCTTTAGTTTATTGAACAAGTGGTATTTCAGCCTGTTATGTCCTGTGCGGAGTCTCAAGATTGCTACTTGTTCTCTTCGGTCGAGTTTGTAATATGCATCATCCTTCTGGTGACCTGGATGCTCTGATTCCCATTTGGTTCTATAAGTGCTTTTTATCAACCTCTTTACCTCGTTATAGGTTATGTCTATGTCAGGCTGTGGTAGTCGTCCGCCCTCTTTTGCCAGTCTGTCAGCCTCTTCATTTCCAGGTATACTGCAATGTGATGGTATCCACTGTATTACAACTTTTTTGGATTTCTGGCATAGACCATGGAGTGCTGCTCTTAGGTCAGCTATTTCTGTGCTGTAATTGCTCTTCAGTATTGAGACAGCTGACTTTGCATCTGTAAAGATAGCTATTTTCGTCTCTTTATTTTCCTCCATCAAGAGCATTTCTGCTGCAGTTTTCAGAGCCTCTACCTCCGCTTTGAAGTTACTTGAAAACTTTCCAGTTGCCACTGAATGTGTTTTTTTTACTCCATTTTTTAAATTTAGGAGAATTCCTCCTCCTCCATTCTCTACTGAATTTTTGGCTGATCCATCTGTATATGCATGGGTCCAATTGCTGCTTGGGTAATGTTCTTTTATGTAGTTTAGGGTTATTTCTCTTCTTTCGGTTTCATGCTGAGTGTTCTTTTTCTCAATACCAGGAATGTTTTCTATCATCTCAGGCAGTAGCTGCTGTCTCCAAGCTGGGAACTTGTCTGCATTGTAAATGGGTTTGACTGTTGATATGTTAAGTATGGGATCTGCCCTAATCTTTCGTTTTGCAGTTTCTACAAAGTTGCTACGCTTCAGTCTTCCCTTTCCAAAACCACTAAACCTTTTATACATAGGGTGGTAGGTCAATCTTCTAAATTTTTCAGCTTGTTTCAGCTCTGCTATCTCTTCTATCCTGCATTGGTTGTAAACAAGTGATCTTTTCTAGTTCATTAATAGGCGTTGTCTTCAGGCTTCCAGTTATGATTCGCATTCCTTGATTATGGACTCTGCTTATTTTGTTAAAGTTTGACTTAGCTGCTGTTGCCCAAGCTGCAATGCCATATTCCAGTACTGGCCTCACCCGTCCAGTATATAACTTCTTGAGAACTTTCTCATCTGCTCCCCACGTTGTACCAGCAAGCTTTTTCATGATTGCCATTCTTTGCCTTGCTCTTGTTCGATTTTTCTCAACCTGTGTCTTCCATGTCAGGCGACGATCAAAGGTGACTCCTAGATAGTTTGGATTTTCTTCATGGCGCAATATTTTTCCATTCAATACCAGCTTAGGTTGCTGCTGAGTTTTAGTTGAGAGGGAGAACACTGTGCATGTTGTTTTCTCCTCACTTATCTTCACTAGCCATGATTTTGACCAGTCCTCTAGTACTAATAGGGCTTGCTGTATTCTGCTGTTAGCTGTACTAATATATTCTTCAGATGTCCATATGGCTAGGTCATCTGCAAAGGATGATGTGTGTACTCTGGCTGGAAAATTGTCTGTGATGTCATTTATATATGCTAGGAATAATGTTGGTGAAAGAACTCCTCCTTGGGGGACACCTTGCTCCAACAGCATCATTTTGCTGGTTTGTCCTTGTACTTTTGTCCTGGCAGTTCTGTTCTCAAGGTAGTGGCTGATCCAATTGTACATTTTCCCACAAACATGCATTTTTTGCAGTTTTACTTTCAGTCCTTCCTTCCATACTTTATCAAATGCTTTTTCTAAATCTATCCAGACCGCTAGTGTGTGCTTTTTCTCTTGGAAGGCATCCTCTATTTCCTGAGCTATATAGGTTATTTGATCTTCAGTGGATCTGTACTTTCTGAATCCTGCTTGGTGAGGTGTTAAGAGTTGGTTTTCTTCCAGATGCCATGTTAGCCTGCCATTGATAATGCGTTCCATTAATTTTCCTACACAGCTAAGAAGACTGATAGGTCGATAGCCATTTGGTTCTTCCAGGTCTTTTCCTTTCTTTGGGACTGGTATTAGTATAGCTTCCTTCCATGCCTGTGGGACTATTCCCCTCTTCCAGCTGTAATTTAGGACTGCTAGTAGTTTCTTTTTTGCCTTAGTGCCTAGTCCTATTAGCATTTCATTTGTGATTCCATCCTTTCCTGGTGATGTCTTCTTTTTTAGGGTATTCATTGCCTGTTCCATTTCTTCCATTGTTAGATTTGCCATCATATATGCTGCTGCTGTCTCTGTATATCTATGATGTATCTGTTTATCTTTGATTGCTTTCTTCTGTTCGGCTGTAATATCAATGTGGTTTGCATTGGCATAGTGTTCCATTAGTGCATTTGCAGCCTTTTTTCCTGTAAGCAAGGCATTTCCTTGTTTAATTGTTATTTGTTTGTTTCTAGGTCCTTCATTGTTCATGGCTTTCACTAGTTTCCATAGTTTGTTTCCATCCCTGTCAAAATTCAGGTTTTCTGTTTTTTTCCTCCAACAATCTCTTGTTGTTTGATTTACTGTTCTTTTATATTTTGCTGAGATGGCTTTGAGAGAGATGTTCGCTTCAGTTGTTTGTTCTCTCTCTGCGGTCTTCCTAGCATCTTCAACTTTGTCCTCCAAAATTTGTAGTTCCTCAGTCCAGTATGGTTTGTAATTTTTCCTCGCTCCTCTTGGAATAGACTCAGTGGCCGCCTGTATTATTGCTCTGTTTAGACTTTCCACCATTTGCTTCATGTTGCCATATCGTGTATTTATGTTTTCACAATATTTGTCTGTTAGTATGGAAAATCTGTCCCAATCTGCTCGTTTGTAATTCCAGCGAGGCAAAGGCTTTTGCTCCTGTGGAACATGCTCCATATTTATTACAAGCTTGATTGGTCTGTGGTCACTACCTGCTAATTGGTCAAGCACATGGCGATCGATTTTGTGGAGGATGTCTCCTGTGCAGAAAGCTAAGTCTGGAGTAGAAGTGGTAATCCATCTTCTGGAGTAGAAGCTCGGTGTGTCATCCGCTTTGTTGAGTAGATGGAGATTTGAGTCTATTTCCCAGTCCTCCACTTCATCTCCTCTTTTGTCAGTATCTGGGTATCCCCATCTTTCTGAGCGGCTATTAAAGTCTCCGACAACAATGCAATTTGTGTCAGTTATTTCCATGTTTGAGAGTGTAAGATCCTTATCTGCCGGGCTATACAGATTGTAAATTCTTATTTTCATGTCCTTTATCATTATATCAACACCTATAATTTCCGTTTGGTTGTCAGAGATCACAGATACTTCGCTGCAAGGTATTGTATTTCGTGTAAGTATTACAACTCCTCCTTTGTGTCCTTCGCGGTCAAAACGTGTGGCCTGATATCCCTCGACTGAAAATGTGCGATTGGCGTTGAGGTGTGTCTCTTGAATGCATGCCACATCTATTCTATCTTTATGAAGACGCTGTGTTAGGGAGGCTTTCTTGTTATAAACTCCTTCGGCATTCCATTGTAGTATGTTGAGAGTCCGGGGTGTTTGGTCAATAGCTCTTAACCTACTCCTCTGTGCCTTGACTCCACAGCACAGGGGAAGGTGACCACCAGTAGTCATGGGTGGACCCCCTCGAGGCAGGGGGCCCGGCACTATCACCGCCTGATGGGACTTCACGGGATTAGCACCATAACGATTAATTTTCATCTGTGGCATCATGAAATGATAAAGTTACGTTGCACTTCTTTGTCAAGCCTGTGGCTCAGTACATCCGATTTCGACAAGCATTTTTCGGGATGCTTTCCCTAGCCTTTGACTGTCCCCAGTCTACCTACAAGGCAGCAGGTTTGTGCGTCACTTCGTCTGGTCCCTCTCCCTTGACCTGTCCGACATGGGTGACCCTACCAGTAGCTGTGCTACCGTCGGCATAGCTCTTGGGGTCATTGGAACGCTCAAGCCCCTCTACCTCGTCAAGGTGGACGCACGGCAGAGGGGTTCTGTGGATTTGATTTTCTTCTGTTTACTAATTATCCAGGATTGGCAGCCGTATGTTAAAACTGGATTTAAGTAACATGCCAGAACTATTTTTCTAACTTCCCAGAACAAAGACCAATTGCATAAAATGTTCTTCATTTCAATTATATGTAGGCATAATATAATGAATGTGTGTAGTTTATCAGTAATCGGTCTCCCACCTCAACATTCAAAGTAATGTACTTTAACACAAAGATTTTCACCCTGAACGCCTCAGGGCCTTGTAGTCTGTAAAACCATTAAAACCATTAACGGCGGTCACTGGTGAAATGTTCGGGGATATTTTAGTACTTAGTACCAAATTAAAAACTACTTTATCTGTTCTATTTTCGCTTTTCTACTTTTATTTTTTATTAGCTCGCTTTGAATTCGAGCGTATTCCGCACCGCACTGAATTGTGTGCTGTTTGTTGGTTAGCTTTCCATAATATCAATGTTCCTCGCCATTAGGCGAACCCATTCCGACTTCTCAGGTACTTTTAATTTACGTCCCAAAGTCAAGGACATGAAGTCAACGTTTAACTACAATGACCGAAGTAGGGAGAAACCCCCTACCCCACCGTCAACGCATCGGAAGTTTAAGAGCAATCGTTTCTAACCTTTCGGCCATGCGACTTCGAACTTTTATAGTAAGAATTTTCAGAAGGCACTTTGTACCCACAGTTGCCAACAGACAGGCAATGTATCGCAATCCCGCATACCGCATTCGACACACAACTGCCGGCGATTTGGCAGCAGATCGCCTTGCGTTGGTTCTCATACAATGGTATGAATACCGGAAGTTCAGAAACCAATGACAAACTACTGGTCGTAAACTTGCCACACACACACAAATCACAAACAGCCCCACAAAAATAACGGGTTTGACTGCGACGACCTATAAAGGATATGCAATTAATTTTTTTTACAAAACATGTCATCGCTATGTCAAGCGCATTTAACTGCCGGCCCGGTGGTTGTCTGTTCAAATCTCCATCGACACCGGGACATGTTCAACAACCAACCAGGCGCCCAGATGCACGCAGTCTAATGCAGGTACCAGAAAACGTTCTCGGGAGTAAAGCTAGCCGGGTTGATATTGACCAGATCACCCATTGGATACTGATACATATGAAAACAATGGGCTAGCACCATATACCCAACATGCTTCATTGCACGGAAAGTTTTTTTTTAACAGTTACTAATGATAGATTCATTAATAGATGAGATATAGATAAATTAACCTTGTGTGTGGGGAACAGAGAAGAGAGAAAAAGCAGCGGCTGCAGCAGGATATAACAATATGAAATGGAAACAAATAGGTATTTTAGACTCCTGCGAGAAAAAACGAACTAAACATCAACAAACGTTGCACATACCTTACAAGGAGATCCACGTGTCGCGAAATACAGGTGAAAAATCCGAAATCAGAAGCACTCAATAAATATAAAAATGAATAATAAAATAAGATAAAATACACACGAACTCATACAATACGTCGTATTGTATGCGTTCGTGTGTATTTTATCTTATTTTATTATTCATTTTTATATTTATTGAGTGCTTCTGATTTCGGATTTTTCACCTATATTTCGCGACACGTGGATCTCCTTGTAAGGTATGTGCAACGTTTGTTGATGTGTAGTTCGTTTTTTCTCGCAGGAGTCTAAAATACCTATTTGTTTCCAGAGAAGAGAGCAGAGATGCAAGTGGGAAAAAGCATTAACAGTAACATTATGATCCGTGTTACACACCTTAAAGTGCATCGGGTATATGGTGCCGGAACCATATTTGTATAGACACATCGGCAATCGGTGGGCGATGTGGTCTGTATCATGCCGGTCGCCTCTACTTCCCAAGTCATGAGCTGGTACCCATTTAAGGCTGGATCTACTTGAAGTCTGGGCCAGCTTTAAAAATCCTCCTCCATGCTGATTCGAACCCCTGACCATCAGGCCCACCGTGCTAGCGTCTAGTCACTACCCTAGCCCTCTCCCAAAGCGGAAACAATAATACCAGGAACTTCAACCTCGTTAAAATATAAACAACAGGATGTAAAAGGCAAGAGGGTCGACTTCATTGCACCGAGTTTTATCCCATATTGTTCGGTCTCTTTCCGCAGGGCGGTCTGTCGTAGTTGTCACACAAAGTACGAACTCCATAGCTCCCGCGAGACCCCCAGGAGTCTCCGAGAAAATTGCACTCGTGAACCGAAAGTGTCAGCCAGGTATTGAAGCCACTACCTTCGAAGCGCGAGACAAGCAGCGTAACTACTTGGTCACGGTGACACCCTAAAAAAAGCAGACAAGAGAGAAGGTCACAGAATCAAGATTAACAATGTGTACCCTAAAACAGCAGACAAGAGAGAAGGTCACAGAGTCCAGATTAACAATGGCTGCCCTTTAATGGCACTTGAAGAAGGATGAGTCATAGCGCCAAAGCGCCAGCGACAAAGAGCAACTGGAAGGCCAACTGAAGGACCTGAGAACACAGTTCTAAACCATGGAGGAAGGAAAAGTCAAGACGCAAGAAACACAGATAATAGCCGCTCAGGCATTCTGGACGAAACGAAGCAAGTTCAGCAGAAGATTGAGCAGGATGTCGCTCGAATGGCTGTTATACAGGCTGAGACAGAAGAAAGGCTAACAAGCAGGGAGAAAGAAAATGACAAGAAGCAAGAAACACAGACAACGACCGTTCAGCGCATCCTCGACGAAATGAAGCAAGTTCAGCAGAAGATAGAACAGGATGTCGCTAGAATGGCTGCTATAAAGGCTGAGACGGATGAACAGCTACTTAAAATACAAGACACTTTTCATGAGATGCTCGACCTGCTCCAGACCAAGACCCAGACAGCCACACCCGAACCAGAGGATACAAGGGCACAAACAGAAGAAGAAGCAACAGAGGAAGTACGATATCGCTCACCACCAAGACCAGACTGGCGAACGCAGAGAAGATTCGACGACAAGTCAAGACGGGGAAATAGGAGGAACACCAGGAGAGACGACAACTGGTAAAACTCCCTGAAGGAAACAGCACCATATGACGGGGTGGGTACCCAATTACTCCAGGCCTCAACAAGTGCGCAACTCTGTCCAGACATGAAAAACCTCATCAAGAAAGTAACGAACGCAATCAACCCATCAGAAGCCGGGAAGCTGACAACAAGCAGCCCAAAGTACGAAAGACATTGCACCGGGTTGCCACTTTCGGTTCACGAGTGCAAGTCGAAACCCGAAGGCTGAAAGGGGGTACTCGTACCAAAATTTGGATTGGATTGGATGAGTCACAGAGCCAAGATTGATAATGTCTACCCCAGACATGGCACCTCAAGAAGTCACAGAGTCACGAGACAGGGCACCTGTAGAAGGGAAAATCACAGAGCCACGACTGACAATGTCTGCCCCAGAAAGGACACCTGCAAGATCTTCCACAGCACAAAGACGTGCAAAAGAAAACGGAGTTAGCTATTGATTTTCTTCTTCCTGCTCTATCTGGATGCATGTTAGCAGATGTTCTTTCTCTTCCCCTTTTTCTTCTTTCTCCTTCTGTGAGAGTGTGTCACACCCAGTTATGCACGCCAAAGGTCAGTGTGTTCGACATGGACGTGCACTTGTCTAAGCTTTGCTTCCTATAGACAGACTCCATCCAAGAACACGGGCTCTATCTACCGGTTGATTGATATTCTTTCCTAACAATTTTGTCAGGGAAGCGGCCTTACGACCTAACCTTTGGGATTTCTAGCTGCCGTAAAATTGTATAAGAGCACAACATGCTAAAGTAACAAAGCGTCATTCGTTGATTAATTCATCCAGTAGCATGTCCCTTGCAAAACTTCGCTCCCATAGCGACTTTACGGAAAACTTCTCAGCAGGGTTGCCATTCTAAATATTTTATATCCAGATCTAGAGGTTTTTGCCGGCGTCTGGATGCTGGATGCATTTCTAGATACTTTTCATTTGGAGTTGGATATTTTGGATACTTTCTAAATTTTACTTTTCTTTCGGTGTCATTTTCCCATTTTTTGTTTAGTCTGGACGCGCGTAAATTATGGTAACTGTCATTATTTAAACTGTGAACTGACTTGGGTCAACGCTCAACAATCTGGCAACCCCCCCCCCCCCCCCCCCCGTAATGAGTAAAAGGGCGCATAAATTATAATAACATTATTTGAACTGTAAACTCACTGTGCTGCTACTTATTGCTGTGATGCCGACTTTGTGATTCTTTTCATGTGAATTTGGCTGCAACTGGTACAGATTATGCTTTGATAATAGTTGGTATCAACCATGGCGTTTATGCAAAATTGAAGGAAGATATCTCATCTTTAATCCTCACAAAATGTGCGTATCATTCCTTGCAGCTAGCATTATCACATGCCTCATCAGAATGTTTACCAAGGAATTTGGAATTCCTTATTGCTGAAACACATAACTGGTTCTCCAAATCATCTGTCAGACAACAGCAATATAATAATGCATATAGAGCATTAAATGATAGTTCCTCACCACTGAAAATTCTGTCATATTGCAAAACTAGATGGTTATCAATTCAACCAGCTGTTGAAGTAATTGTGAACCAATGGTTGGAGTTGAAGACACACTTCGATATAACAAGACAAAGCGAAAAGTGCTACACAGCTGAAATACTATATGGAATGTACAGTGATGAAACAAATTTGGCATTCCTTCTCTTTTTACAACCCATTTTAAGTGAAGTGCAAAAAGGTAATAAACTGTTTGAATCTCAAAATGCTGATAAAGTTAAATTACTTGACTATCTCACTGTGCTATTTCACTCAGTTAGTAAAAGACTTATATTGCCAACTTGTAAAGCGGACTTGTTCACTTGCACTATAGAGAGCTATTTGGCTCCCAAGCCGTACCTGGGATACCAAATAGAATCAAACATTGATGGTTTAAAAACAAAAGGACTGTTAACAGAAAATGAAGAGAACAACTTAAGAAAGCGCTGTCAAGATGTTCTTCTCTCATTATTCAAGCAACTGAAGCAGAAACTTCCTGAAAATTTAGATGTATTGAAAAATATTTCACTCTTTTATTTTAACAACATACCTCAGCCAGTAAAGGACATATCAAAATATTGTCAAGTTATGAAATTTTTATGGGCTACTGATAATAGTGTAGCGGAAGCAGAATATCAGTTAACCAAAATAAATTTGGTTGACTGGAGAAACAAAACAGAAACTGAAGCCTTTTGGAGTGAAGTAAGACAATTTAAAGATGCCTCAGGTAACAGTCCATTCTGTGAGCTCTTTGAATGTACGATGTCTACCATTTTACTACCCCATTCAAATGCTGATATGGAAAGAGTTTTCAGTACTATGAATTATACAAAATGTAAACTAAGGAACAGGATGAAACTTGACCTCTTAAATGCTATCTTGACAATAAGATTTAGCCTGATGAGAGCAGGAAAATGCTGTTCAACGTATCATCTCCCTGATCGTGTATTTAAAAAAATTGGAACAGCTAAAGCATACCAGAGTCATTTTGAATCTGAAGCTTCAACTTCATCATCCAAGCTAAGTGCATATTGTGAGACAGACATCAGTGAAGATGACGAGATGATTCTATAGTGTAAGTCACATCAATTTTTTTTTAAATGTTGCATATCCCTTACAGGACGTTGCAATCATTATTTTTCAGCTTCTGTTGATGTACTAGGCAAGATTACGCTCAGTAGTTTGTCATTGCTTTCTGAGCGACCTGCTCACATACTCCCGTAAGTTACCAGCGCGGCTCGAACCGCTGCCGGTTCGGGCGCAGCTGCGTTACTCACGAGAATATACGGGGTTACGGCGAAAGCCGTAAATCCCTTCGCCAGGGAAATCGGCAGTTACATCAATATATATGTAATTTCTTACTTTCTCAATCAGGATATTTTTCCTAGATACTTTCCAACGAAATCTATATATTTATGGATGTTGTTTGGGGCGTTTATAGATGTTTTTGGTCCCCCCAAATTGTGGCAACCCTGCTTCTCATAAGCAAGATGTCCCACGTCCGATACACCCATCTGGAGATCATCCGCTACATCCTGCACCCATCTTCTCTTTGGCCTTCCTCTTCCTCTCTTCCTGCACATATCTATTATTGTTCTCTTCAAACTTTCATAAAGTATCAATTGACTAAAAATATTTCAATTTTCTTTGTTTCATCGTCTTTAGTAGCCGACCTTCTTCAATATCCAGTTCTTGTCGTATGGATTAATTTGTTCTTTACTGTATCCAAGATTTTCTTATAACCCCTCTATAACACCTATATTCCATGGCAAAAGTGTCGGATAGAACAAATTAAAGCAACATAAATTTAGAATAGTTCTTATTTCATCTCATCTAGTTCCTCTTGTACCTTGCGGTGTCGAGGTGAAGCATAAACAGCGGGAGAGAGTACGTTTATGGGCTTCATACATCGGGATTATTAGAAAAGATCAAGTTAACATTATAACACGCTTAAATAATGATTAATAGTAATAATAAATCATTAGTTAGTTAGTTAGTTATCAGTTGGGGTATCTTCGTTGCACTCCGGACATGTCCATAGGTGCTCAGATCCTCCCCCCAGCATATGCATCAGCGTCCGGTGGCTAATAGTGCCAGTTCTGTGTTGGTTGACGAGGCGCTTTGTTTTCCCGATGTACCTCTCGCGTCTGGCTGTGCCGATTCTTAATCCCAGGTCTTTCATCCTGGAAAGCTATGTGGAATCACTGGCGTCAAAATCCTCTGTTCTCACCATATCTTTAAGGGCGTTAATAACATCGGCACGATCCATGGGCTGGCCATCTACAGGGGGTGCAGTGCCAGCCAATTTATCAGCTCGTTCATTTCCCTCGACTCCCGCATGTCCCGGGACGAAGATGAAGGTGACTTTGCGGACAACAGACTTCCGCAGCGACTCAGTCCACTGTCTACGTACAGATCCAGCTTCGACCTTCTGAATCATGCTCATTGAATCACTTAGTACACACACGTTGGTATAATGCTGTGATTCCAGCCATATGAAAGCCTGTGTAACTGCCATCACCTCCATCGTCATGCTGCTCGTGGTCATAGAGTGGGCACCACTGGATTCTTGAACGGTTCGGCCCGCTGAACGGGCTGTAAATGCCCACGCACTTCTCTGCTGCTTTACAACAGATCCATCTGTATAGATGAGCACTTCGGGGCTATCTGAGTGATCATAGATGAGCGCGTTAACCTCTGCATTGACAGCGGCAGGGTTCTGCTCTCTGCGCCGTCTGTCGAGTGTGATAATGCAGGAGAAGGTACACTTAAAAGCTGGAGGCACCGGCACCCATTCCTTGCCGGGGTTGATACTGGTAAGACTGCAGACCTGTCCGACGACATCTTCCGCCCGACCCATCCATGATTTGCCCCTCTTTAGCCTGTCACCCTTTTCTCTGAATACAGCGTCATGCAGAGGGTGCTGCTCATCTGCACTTATTTTTAAGTATGCACGAGCTCTCCAGATCTTGATCCTGTGTTCCATTGTCGGGAAGTCAAGGAGGTATCTCATTGCTACACAGCTGGTGTCTCTCGTGCAGCCCAAAATGATGCGCATGGCTTCGTTTTGTACCTTTTCAAGTCTTCCAATCTGTGTAGGGCTGACAGTGAGGATGGCCAGGGCATACTCGATGCGTGAAAGCACAAGTCCTTGGAACAGAAGTAATAGCAGTCTTTGCTCGATATTGGCAGTCGCCATGACTCTCATTGCTGCCAAACCTTTTCGAGCCTTCGTTATGACATAATCGACATGATCTCTGAAGGACAGGTTACGATCAAGCCTCACGCCAAGATATGTCATTGACTGGGTTCTACTCAGAATGCTCCCATCCATTCTTACTGCCGGCAGGTCTGTTTTCATAATATGGTTGTTTAGTGAGAACCATGTAACCGTTGCCTTTGCAGGGTTGACAAGGGCATCGGCATCAGCACACCATGAGGATATTCGATCTAGTTCGCCCTGCATATAGTTGGCAACCGCCTGTCTATCTCGACCCTGTCGATACACGAGGATGTCGTCAACGAATGATAGAGTCCTACCCCTCCCATCCAACTGTTGTTCAGTGATCGGCACCGTATACACGTTGAATAGTACTGGTGACAGTGGTGAACCCTGCGGCAATCCTGGACATATCGTTATCGGCTCAGAAGACCAACTCCCGCATCTTAGCACCACCTTCCTTTGGAGTAGAACTGCAGCTATCCATCGTACAAGGTGAGGGTGCACTTTCAGTCTGAGGAGGGTTTGCATCAAGTGCTCGAAAGATACTCTGTTATATGCGTCCTCTAAGTCTATGGCGGCCGCACATGTCTCTTCTCTGACCTGAAATCCTTCGTAAACATCTTGAGCAAAGACCGCCGCATTCAGCCATGACTCTTTGTTACGTCTGTATCCTCCAAGTGTGGGCGGGAAGCAGCCGAGCTGTTCCAAGTCCCAAGCAAGTCTGTGTGCTACAATTTTCTCCAGTAGCTTGCCAACAGTATTCTGCATCGTAATGATTCTGTAGCCGCTTATCTTGGAGTGGTCTTTGTTCGGTTTTGGCAGCGGCAGCAAGTAGCTGTGTAGCCATTCTTCTTTGACCTGACCCCTCTGGATACTGGTGTTGAATTCTCTGGCCAGTTCTTCCATGTCATCATCTGATATCACCATTAGGTCACCATATCGGATGCCGTCTGGGCCTGGGGCGGTGTTAGGTGATTTCTTGAGCATCGCACGCAATATGTCAACTGTGATTGTCCATTCTTCGTCTGTCCCGACCCCCTCGCACAACTGAGAGAGTGTTGTTGTGGTCCTCTGTCTGGCGGGCTCGTCTTTCTGGTCAGTCTGTTCTATGTAGCGTGCAAGAAGGGCCTTACCTTTATCCGCATCCGACTTTTTCCATGCGAGGTCTGTGCCTTGAAAGTCTGGAATACCCCTACGTTGTGCAGCACCGTTCATGCTCTTGTGGAGGCGCCAGAATGTCGTAAGAGATTGCTCGGAGCACACCTTCCTGCAGAACTCGTCCCATTTGTCGGCCTTGGCCTGTTTGGCGCAGGATTTGAATAAAGTCGTCGTCCTAACGACCTCAGTCTTCAGGTTCGCCAACTCAACCTGTGGCATGTTAGCCTTTCTGGCCTTTTGCCAGTCTTTGACAGCCTGCCTCTTTCCCAGCCACACCTTCTCGACCTCTCCATTCCACCATGGTGGCTGCAGCCATCTTTCTTGTCTCCTACGGGAGGAAGTTAGTTTCCTTCTTCTGATCTTGCTTATGGCGTCTTGACCAGTGGTGTCGTACGGGAAGGCATTGGTCTTGTTTCTTTGACTCATGGCCCCGTCTTTCTTGATCAGGATGACACAAGGGTAGTGGTAACTATCGTGGTATCCCAGTGTGCCCCACCGGCACCTTGGTGCGATGGTGGGCGACACCAGAGCCAAGTCAATGATGCTGTCAGAGTCGCCTGGTCGAGTGGCCATTCTAGTGACCTTCCCATCATTCAGACAGATTAGGGCAGCAGATGCCAGGGCGTCCTCCAAATCTTCTCCCTGTCTATTGGTGATGCAATTCCCCCATTGACTGCCTCTGGCATTGAAGTCCCCGCAGTAGATGATATGCCTTTCATCCATATCGAACAAACTCTGCCATTGTCGCACGTCGACCTTCCCATTTCGCGCATAGACGTTAACGATTACAAGCTGCACTGGTGTCATTATTCTTAATGCCTGCACTTGCAGGGCATCGCTGTTCCAGGCGGACATATCGATCTCAGACACTAGTATGTTGTCGCGGACCAGAATGGCCTGTCCGAGGTGCCGCCTGTTAAGGAAACCCTGAAATCCCGCAACATTGACTGTTCCGTCGGTGAGCTGTGTTTCTTGCAAGACTACAATATCGTTTCCGTAGAGTAGTTTTTCAAATCATTAATATTAATAGTAGTAATGATTTATGATATAACAAGTTAATGTAATAACGATTTAGGAGGAAACAAGTTCAAGTAAAAACGATTTAGAATAGAACACGTTAAAGTAATAACGATTTGCAATAGGACACGTTAAAGTAATAACGATTCCGGATGAAACAAGTTAAAGTAAAAGAGTTTTAATAAAGAACTAGTTAAAGTAATAAAGATTTATGATGAAACAAAAAGTAATAACGATTTAGAATAGAGCAAGTTTAAGTAATAAAGATTTAGAATAGAACAAGTCAAAGTAATAAAGATTTAGAATAGAAAAAGTTAAAGTAATAACGATATAGAATGAAACAAGTTAAAGAAATAACGATTGTGGATACAGAATAAGTTAAAATAATAACAATTTAGGATGAAACAAGTTAAAGTAATAACGATTTTTGGATAAAGGACAAGTTAAAATAATAACGATTTCCGATAAAGAACAATTTAAAGTAATAACGATTTATAATGAAACAAGTTAAAGTAATAACAATTTTGGATAAAGAACAAGTTAAAGTAATAACTAGTTAGGATGAAACAAGTTAAAGTAATAACGAGTTTGGATAAAGAACAAATTAAAGTAATAACGATTTTGGATAAACAACAAATTAAAATAATAACAATTTTGGATAAAGAACAAGTTAAAGTAGTAACGATTTATGATGAAACAAGTTAAAGTAATAACGAATTAGAATAGAAAAAAAAATTAAAATAATAAACCTCAAAGACCTTATAGAATGAAATAAGTTACAGAAATAACGATTTTGGATAAAGAACAAGTTAAAATAATATTAAACTAGTTAACGTAATAACGATTCTGGATAAAGAACTCTGGATAAAGAACAAGTTAAAATAATAACGATTATGGATTTTTTTTTTAAAGTTAAAATAACAACGATTTAGGATGAATCAGGTTAAAGTAATTACTAATAACGAGTTTGGAAAGGAGAGAGAGAGAGAGAGAGTGAGAGAGAGAGAGAGAGAGAGAGAGAGAGAGAGAGAGAGAGAGAGAGAGAGAGAGAGAGACAGACAGACAGACTGACAGACAGACAGACTGACTGATAGAGTCATGGAGCGAAAGAATGGGTAAATGACACAGTCAGTGAATGAGAAGAGAGAGTGAAAGAATGAGTTAGAGAGATGGAGCACAGAAAAAGCGAGAATGAGAGAGAGAGAGAGAGAGAGAGAGAGAGAGAGAGAGAGAGAGAGAGAGAGAGAGAGAGAGAGAGAGAGAGAGAGTTAACACATTTCGTCTATCCTCTGTAATCACAACAAATCCTAGGTAACGAGTACACGGGTCCCGCAATTTTCTTACCGTGAAAATCTGCAGAAAACGTATAATCGAATAACACGTCCCTCCAATAGTAATTTAACACTCAAATAGTCCGCTACTCACAGACCCTGGGCATTGCCACACGAACTGTGTGAAAGACAAGTCTCGTTTTACATAACGGAACGATGTCAAGCGCGCACACACACCCACATACACACGCCACACGCACACAGACACGTGCGCAACACGATCCCTTAAGTAACCAAATCATGTGGTGGCATTCTTGAAAACTCACACAGAACGCGCATTGATCTGTGCGCGCGAACCAACCGTTGCCCGTCCGGTTGTCTCCGTCTGTCCTGCTAACAGTTTCAAATCTTCAAACACAAGGGGCCGGATGGCGATGAGGGTAAGGGTGATTGAGGAGGAAGAGGTGGAAGAGGGAGGGAGAGGGATCTGTTCCCTTGTCACATAGGAACTCCGAAGTATGCAGCTGGAGAGGAGAGGGATGGACATTTCGTCTGGGAAGATTATCTGTTATGGTAAAAACAAAAAAAAACAAAAAAACAAAATCGCATACGAAATGTATGCCTGCTTGATGTTGCTTCTTTAACAAAATGCACTTGTTTATTATGTTAGCGCACAAACAGAACTGGTCACTAACATCTGAATAAAGAGTCTACATTCGTTGGGCATTCAATAGAAAGTTCTAATTAATTTGTCAGTCCTCTCTGACATTCAGTGATAGTGACTTATTGCATATCTTTCATTTTGTGAAATGCAACTTCCGCTTCATAAATTCTTCTCTTAAATCACAGACACAATTTCTGAAATTTGAAAATCGAGAAACAGTTCTATTGAATTAAATATTTAATTGACTGGGGGAAAAAAAACCGGACAATTGGATGTCCTGAAAGCAGTTTAGGAACATTGTGAGTTATCCAAATAAAAACATAAAATATGCCTAAGAAGCTCTACAAATGGGGAAACACACAAAAACGTTGCGACTGCTGCCTTTACCAGCGGGATAACAAAAACAAAACAATAATACTCAGATAACACGAATACTTTTCTAGTCAGTGGCGGTCCGATCCGCCAAACCTGTGTGTGTTGTCTGTGTGTGTCTGTGTGTGTTGTCTGTGTGTGTGTCTGTGTGTGTTGTCTGTGTTTGTTGTTTGTGTGCGTGTCTGTGTATGTGTCTTTGGTGTTCCCGTGTGTGTTGTCTGTTTGTGTCTGCGTGTGTGCCTGTATGTTGTGTGCGTGTGTCTCTGTGTGTCTGTGTGTGTTCTCTGTGTTGTCTGTGTGTGTTGTATGTGCGTGTCTGTGTGTGGTGTCTGTGTGTGTTGCCTGTGTGTCTTGTCTCCGTGTGTTGTCTGTGTGTGTTTTATGTGTGTGTTGTCTGTGTGCATTGTCTGTGTATGTTGTCTGTGTATATTGTCTGTGTGTGTTGTCTGTATGTGTCTGTGTGTGTTGTCTGTGTTTTGTCTGCGTGTGTTGTCGGTGTGTGTTGTCTGTGTGTTTTCTGTGTGTTGCCTGCGTGTGTTGTCTTTGTGTTGTCTGTGTGTGTCTGTGTGTGTTGTCTGCGTGTATTGTCTGTGTGTGTTGTATGTCTGTGTGTGTGTATGAGTGTGTTGTATGTGTGTGTTGTCTCTGTGTGTAGCCTGTGTGTGTTGTCTGTGTGTGTGTTGTCTGTTATTGTTGTCTGTGTGTTGTCTGTGTGTGTTGTCTGTGTGTGTTGTCTATGTGTGTCTGTGTGTGATGTCTGGGATTTATTGTGTTGTTGCCAGTTGTCGTTAGTATGCACTGACCAAATGTTTGAGGCACGCGGGGAATAGCCTGTCACATATCAATCTTTTCTAGCGCCTGGTGCGTTTGGATTCGTCGGGCTACATTATTATTATTATTATTATTATTATTATTATTATTATTATAAGCATCATATTATTATTATTATTATTATCGTTATTGTTATTGTTATTATTGTCATTATTATTATTACTGTTATTATTATTATTATTATTATTATTATTATTATTATTATTATTATTATTATTATTATTATTATTATGGCGGGGGACAAAGAGGTCACGAGGTAAGACAATTCTTAAAGGGATTGTCCGAAAATGGGATGTTTCTATGGTTCAACAAGCACAGACGCCGATAGGGGTTGTAGATTTTGTGACCGAGACACCGGGATGTTTCTCTGAGAACCACATACAGGGGTAGCAGACCTTGTCGCTGAGATACCGGGACGTTTCTCTGAGAACCACAGATTGGGGTGGCAGATTTTGTGACCGAGACACCGGGACGTTTCTCTGAGAACCACAGATTGGGGTGGCAGATTTTGTGACCGAGACACCGGGACGTTTCTCTGAGAACCACAGATGTTCCACAATTTAATATTATTACTCGACATGATCATCACCAACACGTGCCCTCTGGTCTAGCGCAGGAGTCCATGCCTCTCCACTGATCTCTGTTCTTGGTGCTCCTGATCAACTCTGTTCATGATATTCCTGCATGCCACCGATTCATCCCGCATCATTTCTCCCTGTATGCTTCTGCTTCTTTCAGTGGTTGTTTTCCAATGACTCTCTTCCCCTTCTTATTAGACGACCAAAAACACCTGTGTGCTCCACTTTTCATATTGGGCAGAGAGAGGCATTTTGTGTGATATTCACTGGCACAAGAACGGAGTTGCCGTGAGTTGGAACCGCGACAAACTAACTAAACTAACTAACTAACTAACTAACTAACTAACTAACTAACTAACTAACGAACGAACGAACTAACGAACTAACGAACTAACTAACTAACTAACTAACTAACTAAACTAACTAACTAACTAACTAACTAACTAACTAACTAACTAAACTAAACTAACTAACTAACTAACTAACTAAACTAACTAACTAAGTAACTAACTAACTAACTAACTGACTGACTAACTAAATAACTAACTAACTAACTAACTAACTAACCAACTACCCAACTACAAACTACCCAACCAACCAACCAACCAAACTAACTAACCAAACAACCAACCAACCAACTAACCAACCAACCACCCAACCACCCAACCAACCAACCTAACCAAACCAACCAACCTAACATACTAACCAACTAACCAACTAACTAACTAACTAAATAACTAACTAAACCAACCAGCCAACCAACCGACCAACCACCCACCCAACCAACCAACCAACCAACCAACCAACCAACCAACTAACCAACTAACTAACTAACTAACACCATGCGTATCTCTTTTTTATAGTTGTTTACAATTTTCTGCTTTCATTAGCCTTTTTCAAGCAATTGTTAATTTTTCTGGCAGTCCAAGGTATTCTCAACATTCATTCGCAACCAGGCACCACTCGCCATCGATTCCAAGCTCTTTCTAGATTGTTCATTCACGTTCCATATTTCAATTCCATACAGCAAAACGGGTTCTATCACATAACAGTACTCTCTGTCTAACATTCAGTGATAGTGACTTATTACATCAGACTCATTTTATGAAATGCAGCTTTTGCTTGATACGTTCTACTTTTTATCAGTCACAATTTCTACCAACTGAAAATCGAGGAAAAGTTCGACTTAATCAAATATTTTATCTGACGGGGGGAAGGGGCGGGGGGGGGGGGGGGTGTAGGGCTGTCAGATACGTGGGCACCAAAAGGAGGACATAATAAGTCGAAAAGGAGGACAAAGGAGGACATAATTAGACAAAAAGGAGGACAACGGAGGACATATTGAAAGTCTCATTTAAATCAGTCCAGATTAAACCCACAATCAGTACAATTTTATTACAATAGCTGCCAATAAGTGTCTCTTACTGTATCTCATCTAGTTTTAGAGTGATAGAGTAATTGCTGATAGCTAATGTTGACATAGTCACAAAAATCCTTTAAAGTTTCTGTTCTGACAGTGTATATAGAAAAGTAATTGAATATCTTCAAGACAATAGATTCAACGTCAATCTGCATTAAATCTGCGCCGTGTTGGATGCAGTTGTGCAGAACATGAGCAGAACATCCAACGCCTACTAATGGCTTGCTCAAGGCTTCCTTCAAATGCGAGAACAAATTTCTACATTCTCTTCGGTTAATGCCTCCAAAATTCACATTGGCATTGTCACCAGCAAAAGCAACACTTTTGGAATACAAATCATGCTTTTGCAGTGTTCTCAAAATATACTGTGATATAGTTTCTGAGGCTTCATTTGGTGTGTTGTCTAACTCGAGAATCTTAGTTTGGATTACACCTGCTTTCCAGTCAAAGTACTGAACAACGATCGGAAATATTTTCTGCGAACCGTGATTGCTAGCATCTGTCGAAAGACCGAAACATGAAATACCATTACCACTTAAAGATTTATCCAATTCATCAATAGTGTGGGGGGCCAATTACCTGGTTTATTATTGCTTTAGTCTTTGCTTTTGCACAAGCAATATTTTTAGCAATTTCTGAATCTTCAAATAATATGTGCATCAAACCAGCTGTGCAGGTCATCGAGTTGTAAGGCTGATGATGACAAACTGTAAGAAATGCCAAAATTGCTTCAGCCTCATGCGCTTTCAGCAACACATTTGAGTACTTAGGCTGGAAAAAAAAGACGTCAATGTGCTAGATGACGCGGACACTTTGATTAGGTTTCTATGTCTCTCACTGTCAACATGGCACTCCAAGTCAGTAGTTCTTTTGTTGGCAAAGGACAAGTAACTATCGCAAACCGTGCACTTTGCCTAATTCTCGTTGCGTCCTTCAACGAAGCATGGAAACTTATTTTTCATAGTATTCGAGAATTTGCATGTGCTCTTTGCAGAAGCCATTTTCATAAACATAGACGGCAAAAATTACAAATTAAAAAAACAAGTTTAAGTGGCGTCTCTGCTACCGGAACCGGAAATAACATTAACATTTTCACCATAGAGACTACAGCATTGTTAGTGTTGCCGAATAGAGCAACAGTTAGATTCAAATTATACAAATAATTGATGTTTCATATTTGGTATAACTAGGAGAATTAAATAAATATTATTACGCAATGGGTTTTAATAAAGAATGTAAACACACGGTAGAGTGTATATACATTATAAGTTGTAATAACAATACATAAAAATGAAAACATAAAATATTTAAAAAGCCGGACATTTTAAAGGTTTTTAGCTTTGCCTGCCGGACGGAGGACATTAGGCTAAAAAGGAGGACATGTCCTCTCTTTGCCGGACGTCTGGCAACCCTGGGGGGGGGGGGGGAAGAAACGGGCACCTAACGGACTATCCCCCCCAAGAAACGGGGCGTCTAACAACCCTATGCACTGAGGGAGATGTGGAAAAACAGACAGGTTGACAGACACACGCAAAACGAGAGAACATGTCTGTTGCACCGCAAACTGGAATCCAGTTGAAACAAGTACTACTATTAACGACCAGACAAAGCCAAGACAAAGATTACACATTAGGCCATATACTAACTACAGACAGAAGGCACAACTACGGGACAATAAGTTATTTCATTAAGAACCGGGACTGTCCCGGAAAACCTTGGATGTCTGACAATCCTATGCACAGACAGATAGACAGACAGACGCAAAACTAGGGAAAACGTCTATTGCACCGCAAACAGTGAACCAATTGAAACAAGTACCACCATTAACGACTAGACAAAGCCCATACCAAGATTACACATTAGGGGATGAACTGACTACAGACACAAGGCACGACTATGGCATTAAGACATATGCCCCGAAGACCAGAAGCAGAAAGACGCCTACTAGGAGAATTACCATGTCTGGTGTCTAGACAGCCAGGCCAGTATATGTCAACTTGACACAAAGGCAGGGATAAGTAACATATTTAACATACCATAATGACAGTTACATATATTGAAACAGACACAAGTAACATATTTAACATACCAGTATGACAGTTACATATATTGAAACAGACACAAGTAACATTTAACATACCATTACTACAGTTACATATATTGAAACAGACACAAGTAACATTTCACATACCATTATGACAGTTACATATAATGAAACAGACACAAGTAACATTTAACATATCAGTATGACAGTTACATATATTAAAACAGACACAAGTGTGTGACTGATGTTTTTCGTTCCCTTGCTTTGAACTCGAGCGTGATCCAGACGGGTGTTACTACTACTATAGTGTGTGTTTTTTTGGGTTGCCTCAATATAAAATTCAATATCTCAGTAACCAATTGAGGGAAAATGATAAGATTTAGCATATAACCTTATAATTATGTCCACCCAACAAAAAAATTTTTGTTCTGGAGATTGTACAGCAAATTTCAATGTTTGGTTATATGCGGTATATATTTTTTTGCCCCCGCACTCATTCAATCATTTTAAGAGTATTACCGTTTCAACAAGACACACCCCCAAATCTATCTATCTATCTATCTATCTATCTATCTATCTATCTATCTATCTAATCTATCTATCATCTATCTATCTATCTATCTATCTATCTATCTATCTATCTATCTATCTATCTATCTATCTATCTATCTATCTATCTATCTATCTATCTATCTATCTATCTATCTATCTATCTATCTATCTATCTATCTATCTATCTATCTATCTATCCATCTATCCATCCATCTATCCATCCATCTATCCATCCATCCATCCACCCACCCATCCATCCATCCACCCACCCACCCACCTATCTATCTATCATCTATCTATCTATCTATCTATCTATCTATCTATCTATCTATCTAGCTAGCTATCTATCTATCTATCTATCCATCTATATATCTATCTATCTATCTATCTAATCTACCCACCTACCTGCCTGCCTGCCTGCCGGCCGACCGACCCACCGACCGACCGACCCACCGACCGACCGACTCACCCACCCACCCACCCAGTCAGCCAGCCAGCCAGCCAGCCAGCCATCCACCCACCCACCCACCCACCTACCTTTCTGCCTGCCTACCTACCTACCTACCTACCTTTCTGTCTGTCTGTCTGTCTGTCTGTCTGTCTGTCTGTCTGTCTGCGCTATTAAATATTGATAAAAGTTACTGGAAAAAAAGTCAGGACCATGTGTTGAAAGAGGAAGAGGACTATTGGAGAAAGGATGGATTGAATTTTATGCAACCGAGAGCAATCATCAACCTACTGGAATCGTCCGACACAGATTAAGGTATGAGCAGATCGCAGACCTTAATCTACGTACACACTTACTGGGATATTTTGCTCCAACTATTCAGACGAATTGCAGGCCCTAAACATTACAGCATCAGCATCAGCTGAAGAAACAAGAAGGCAATGAAAAATAAGGTAAGAAATATATTCCTTCTACTTTCATGTTAATTTACAAATTATTTACCCCGTGCCTCTGTAAATTCTCTGTCTTTACTAATATTACACATTGCACCCCTCTCGGGATTCTCCGTGGTGAAGTCTGTCTGTCTGTCTGTCTGTCTGTCTGTCTGTCTGTCTGTCTGTCTGTCTGTCTGTCTGTCTGTCTGTCTGTCTGTCTGTCTGTCTGTCTGTCTGTCTGTCTGTCTGTCTGTCTGTCTGTCTGTCTGTCTGTCTGTCTGTCTGTCTGTCTGTCTGTCTGTCTGTCTGTCTGTCTGTCTGTCTGTCTGTCTGTCTGTCTGTCTGTCTGTCTGTCTGTCTGTCTGTCTGTCTGTCTGTCTGTCTGTCTGTCTGTCTGTCTGTCTGTCTGTCTGTCTGTCTGTCTGTCTGTCTGTCTGTCTGTCTGTCTGTCTGTCTGTCTGTCTGTCTGTCTGTCTGTCTGTCTGTCTGTCTGTCTGTCTGTCTGTCTGTCTGTCTGTCTGTCTGATCAGTGGCAAGAAATCAAACGGGCGCGTCAACAGCGTGAAATAACAATGGATGACAGTGCAACTCATGTCGTCATTGGAGACTCTCTGCTCAAGGGAATCTATAGTGACCGCATGTCATCTTCTGACAGCGAAACTACCTCGATCTACCCGCTACCAGGAGCTGACATTGACAGACTGACCTCTACACTGCGGAAATTCAAGGTGAATGATAGAATTAGAAGAACAACAGTCCATATCGGTGTCAACAATATTATGAACAATCACACCATAAGCACCTCACAACTCGCTACATTGGAGGTGTTGTTGCGCAAGAAATTTCCTAAAGCATCTATTTTCTTTTCATCAATCATACTGCCATGTTATGGATTCCAGCGCCGCACTGCCGATGCTGGCAATCTGACTCTACATAAATTTTGTCAAGAAACTAATAATGCTTTCATTAATAATACCCCGTATTTCACATCGCCGTCCGGGGCTCCCAAGAAAAAACTATATAAGGATCAATTACATTGTTCAAAACTAGGAACTAGCATACTAGCGAAGAACATAAAATATCCTGAACGTACACAACAATTAGAACCAGTTTCAGTTACAGGAGTAAACCGATCTTCACCTCCGGCTGTAGCCATCTCTCAGTGTTCAGAAAACACTCCTTCTCTTCCCACACCACCCTTGCCTGTACCCCAGGAACACAATGTTGTGAATAGCAACCCAAGCTCCAATCCAAATGTTGCTAAATATGATACTTTGTTTCCTACCTTGCCCGTAAAACAGTCTCCCTCTATGATGTCAAAGAAGACACCGTTAAACAATGGTGCTGTACCGTCGATGCCTGCTTCCAATGTAGGCACTTCCAGTGACACTCATAGCAATCCCTCGCTGGACGGTAATCTACAACCCTATGAGTGGAACCGTCAACTTCAGCAGCTAATGCGATACAATCCTGCAGCCCTGCACCAAGCATTCATGATATCACTCCAGCAAAGACATTTTCCTGCCCCCTCTAACAGCCTTAACTATTTCTAAATAAAGTTTCGAAATCCCTGCAATTTGTATACCACAAGCGACATCTTCCTTTTAGTTTGTAATGTTCGCTAATCACGATCAGTGGCTCAACAAACATGGTCTATATATAGGCCATCTCAACATCTTTCATCTGCTCAACAAATTACCTGAGCTCTCGGTAATACTGTCCAAACAGTTCCATGTGTTTGGAATCACAGAAAGTCGTCTTAACGACAAAATAACCGACTCCGAAATCTCACTTAAGGGGTTTAAAGTAATTCGGAAAGATGCAAATCAAAAATTAGAGACAGGTATTGCTGTATACATTTCCAATTCTCTCAACTGGTCCCGTAGAAGTGATCTCGAGACAGTAGAGATAGAATGTGTTTGGTTAGAGGTGAAGCCAGCCAGCCAACAACCGTTTCTCATTGGATACCTATATAGGAATCCTTGTGCCGGGTACAGTTGGTATGACTGCTTCACTACAATGATGGATAGAGTGTTTACAGCAGGTAGAGAAGTTATGATACTAGGTGACTTCAACATAGATATTAGTAAATCCAACCAGACATGGGACGATATCATTCTTTCTTACAATTTCAAACAACTAATAAACCGTCCCACAAGGGTTACTGACACATCCTCAACTACAATTGATCATATATATGTTACTTGTCCAGATAATATTATTGAATGTTCTGTTCCTGTTTGTACAGTTAGTGACCACTACCCGGTATGTTGTACATGGTCAAGAATTGGGTTCAAACCTCTTAAACATAAACATGTAAGTATCAAATTTAGGAATTATAAAGCATTCAACCAAGATTTATTTTTGCAAGACTTAAGAAAAGCAGCCCTTGATCACGTTTACCAACTTCCTGACCCGGACGATGCATTAGCTTTCTGGACGAAGACAGTGTACAATGTGTTCGATAAACACGTGCCAATCAAAGAAGTTCGAGTCAAAAATCAACATAAATCCCCATGGGTCACTAGAGAAGTGCTGCAAATCATGAGAGAGCGAGATACAGCACACAAAAATAAAGACTTCATCAATTACCGCAGACTAAGGAATAAAGTTAAATATGAAATTCGTAGGATTAAAAAAGATCATTTTAAAAATTTGATTGTAGATAATTCAAACAGTACAAATATATGGAAGGCTATTAACTTGCTAACCAATAAGAAACGTCCTACAGAATCAGCAATAGCAAATTCTATAACATGCAATGAATTCAGTTGTTTCTTTCAATCGGAAATAGAGAATCTAAAGTCTTCAATACCAGACTCATCGTGTAATTTAAGTTCACTGACATCATTCTGTGAGGAGAAGTGCACCAGAAATATTCCCGCTGAGATTCCTTTAATGTCTGTTGCAGACGTTTATAAATATCTCTTGAACCTCAAATCAACAAACTCACACGGCCTAGATGGTATCAGTAATAGAATTCTTCGTTGTGCTGCACCAGTCATTAGCGAGTCCTTAACGTTCATATATAACCAGTGCCTGGCCAAAAACTACTTTCCATCTGCATTTAAAATTGCTAAAGTGTTTCCGCTAATTAAAAATGGCTCAATCGATAATAGTGTTTTGGGTAATTATAGACCTATTTCCTTACTATCGTCGCTATCAAAACCACTAGAAAAACACATTCATAAAATAACGTTACACCATTTAATTAACAATGATCTAATAATTAACAGTCAATCTGGGTTTCGACCTAAATATTCTTGCCATAGTGCTCTAACAAAAATGACCGATAACTGGCACTTAAACATCAACAACGGTAGAATTTGTGGAGCGGTGTTTGTAGACTTTAAAAAAGCTTTTGATATGGTAGATCACGATATTTTAATTAGAAAACTAAAGCAAATGAAGACAAGCACCAACATGGTGAACATAATTACGTCATTTCTATCCGACAGGCAACAAGTCGTGTCCTTCAACAACTGTCTATCAAGACCCACACAGCTTAATATTGGTGTGCCTCAGGGCTCAATACTAGGTCCGCTGCTTTTTGCAGTTTATATTAATGATCTTCCTTTATATATCAATACAACTTGTGATCTATTTGCAGACGACTGTACTATATATACTAGTCAAGAAAACCGTAGTGAATTAGAGAATTCTTTACAAAAGGAACTTGATAATCTTACTAGATGGAGCAATGAAAACCGCATGCAAATTAACATCGACAAAACCAAATCCATGCTAATAACGACCAGACAAAAACTACAGACACTAGCCATAACCGGATCACCGCTCGAACTCCGCATGGGCACGTTACCCATAGTTAATGTAACTGAACATAAAACACTAGGGCTTTTAATAGACAGCCATTTGAACTGGAGCTCTCATGTTCACGCTCTTACCAAGAAAATAGCACAAAAAGTTTACCAACTTGCTAAAATTCAGCACTTCCTGGACGAAAGCACACGAAAAATATTCTATACATGCTATATCCAATCACATCTCGATTACTGTTCCACAGTTTGGGATGGTTGCCCTAAATCTAATTTAAAACGACTATGTTCTCTACAAAACCGAGCTATTCGTCTGGTTTCTGGCATAAAGCACGTTGAAAGTAATAATTTGTACAGTCATCTAAGACTTCTACCACTACAAAAGCGCTTCCTTTTCAACAAAGCCAAATTAGTGAATAAAATTATATCTCAAAATACCCCAGAGTATCTTCTGCCGCTGATTCAATCTAATGCAATGAACAGCAAGCGCCTAAATTTGTTACATGTCTCAAAGCCTAGATTGAACCTATACAAAACATGTTTCGCCTATTCTGGTGCTCACTTATGGAATGATCTGCCTCCAGATCTGAAAACTCCAATGAGTCCCTACACATTTAACCGAAAACTCTTTCAATACTTAATCCATACCGACTATATGCCACCATAATTCATTTACTGGTATAATTGTTCAGTATAATTGTTCATTATAATTGTTTAACTATAATTGTTCACTATATATGTGTGTGCGTGTGGGAGCGAGAGAGAGAGAGAGAGAGAGAGAGAGAGAGAGAGAGAGAGAGAGAGAGAGAGAGAGAGAGAGAGAGAGAGAGAGAGAGAAGTGGGTGTTAGAGAGAGGGAGAGAGTGGATGCGTGTGTGCGCACGTGCATGCGTGTGTGTGGAGAGAGTGATTGAGCGAGAAATGGTGGGGGAATGTGTCAGTGCATGCATTCGTACGTGTATGTGTGAGAGTGAGTGAGGGAATGTAGGCGTGCTTGCGTTCATGTGCATGCGTTCATGTGTATGTGTATGTGTGAGAGAGTGTGATTGAGAGAGAGTGTGTGTGTGTGTGTGTGTGTGTGAAGGATTGTGTGTTAGAGAGTTAGACAGTGGGAGAGTTGATGTGTTAGTGTATGTGTGTGAGCGCGTGCATGCGTGTGAGTGTGTGTATATGAAAGAATACAGAGAGAGAGAGAGAGAGAGAGAGAGAGAGAGAGAGAGAGAGAGAGAGAGAGAGAGAGAGAGAGAGAGAGAGAGAGAGAGAGCTGAGCAGATGCATGTCATGTAACACGCATGTTATGTAACACGCGAATCCATATGTTTGTGTATTCTCATCTGTCATATTATCAGTTAAATACCATTTGATTTTATCATGCATAATATAAACTAATGTTCATTACTGTAGTTTGAGTGAGAGAGTCAGTGAGTGTGAATGAGAGACAGAACGAGTGAGCGTGAGAGTGAATGAGTGAGCGGGAGAGTGAATGAGTGAGCGGGAGAGTGAATGAGTGAGCGGGAAAGTGAATGAGTGAGCGGGAAAGTGAATGAGTGAGCGGGAGAGTGAATGAGCGGGAGAGTGAATGAATGAGCGGAAGAGTGAATGTGTGAGCGTGAGAGTGAGTGAGTGTGTGTGTGTGTGTGAGAGAGAGAGAGAGAGAGAGAGAGAGAGAGAGAGAGAGAAGAGAGAGAGAGAGAGAGCATCACTATTTTTACGTCACATACATTTTATGTACACATTTTTCTCCATGTTTAACATTTTTATGAGACTGCTCATGACAAGTGTCAGTGTATATGTGTGAGTAAAGTGTGAGAGTTTCTTCATACTAGTTTCAATACTATCGTGAGACATTTTGTATGTGTCTAGATGTGAGGAAGTGTGAGTGTATGTGGGGGATATGTGTGGGTAGTGGGTGTGTGTGTGGGGGGTGTGTGGGTGGGGTGTGTGTGGGTGGGGGTATGCGTTTGGATGGGTTGGGGTGTGTTGGTTTTGGTGGGTAGTGGTATTTGTGGGTGTTGGTGGGATGTGTGGATGGATGTGTGGGGGTGAAAGTAGGGGTGTTGGAATGGGTGTGGGGGATGTGTGTATGGGTGGAGGATATGTGTATGGGACGGATGCAGGGGATGTGTGTTTATGTGGGTGGAGATGTGTGGACGGTTTGAGGAAGTATGTGTAGGAGGCGGGGTTGTGTGGGTAGGGGATTGTGTTGGGTGGATTGGGGATGCAAGGGCGGGTGGGGAGAAGTGTATGGTGTGTGGGTTTGAGATATTTGTGCGGTGTGTTGGTGGGGGATGTGTGAATGATGTGTGGGTGGAGGGTATGTTTGTGGAGGTATGGGTGGAGGATAGTGTGTGGTGTGGGGGATGTGTGTGATGGGTGCGGGGAATGTGCGTATGAATGGGGTATATGTATGGGTGAGTAGGGGATTGTGGTGGTTGGGGGAAGTATGTGGGGGAGTGTTGGTGGGAGATGTGTGTGTTTGGATGGGGAATGTGTGGGTGGGGGTGTGTGAGTGAGTGGCTTAGGGATGTGTAAGTGGGTGAGGGAGTTGTATGTGTCGGGGTGGGATGTGTGAGTGGGTGGAGGATGTGTGTGGGGTAGGGGTATTGTGATCGAGAGATGTTTGGTTGGGGGGGGGGGGGTGGGTGCATAGTGGAGAATGTATGCGTGAGTGAGTGTGTGTTGGTGGACGGGTAGGGAATGCGTGTGTGGGTGGGGAGAGGTGTGTGGTGTGTTGGTTGGGGATATTGTGTGGGTGAGGTATGTGTGTGTGGGTGGGGGATTTTTGTGTTTTGTTTTGTTTTTGTGTTGTGTGAGTGGGGGTATGTGGGGTGGATGGGTAAGGGTATCTGTGTGGGTGTGGGTGGGAATATTGTGTGGTATCTGGGTGGGGGATATGTGTGTGGTGTGTAAGTGGGGATGTGTTGGTGAGGGATATGTGTGTGTGTGGTGCGTGGGTTGGGAATAGTGCATGATAGGAGGTGTATGTGATGTGCGGGTGGGGGATTAGGTTAAGGCATGTGTGGGTGGGTGGAAGTTGTATGTGTGGGTGGTGGGGTGTGTGTTAGTGGATTGGGGATGTATGGGTGGTTAGAGAGATGTGTGTGTGTGGGGTGGGGGTAGGGACATGTCAGTTGGTGGGGATGTGTGTGTATGGTTTGGGAATGTGTGAGTGGATGTGCGATGTGTGGGTTGGTGGGGGATTGTGTGCATGGGTGGGGAATATGTTGTCGATGGAGATGTGGCTGGGGGATGGGTGGTTTGAGGTGTGGGTGGGGAGAGGATGTGTGGGGTAGTATGTGTATGTGGATGGGCGTAGGATGTGTGGGTTGGTGGGGGAATGTTTGTGGGTGGCGAGTGTGTTTTGGTTGGGGGATCAGGCGAGGGCAGTGTGTGTGGGTGGGGGATGTGCGGGAGGGGGATGGATCGGTTGGTGGGGTATGTATGTGTCCCTTGGTGTGCGTGTGTGTCGGTAGGTGGGGGTGTGTATGTGTCCCTTGGTGCGCGTGTGTGTGGGTAGGTGGGGGTGTTGTGTGGGTGGGGTGATGTATGGATAGGTGGGAGATGGGCTTCATAACATGGTAATTAGCCTTGTTTATGTTTACAACATTCATTTCACAATGTTTATTTTATCTTCCTATGTAAATGTATAATGCTCTTGATGAACGAAAGACGAGTGATTGGAAGGGCCGAATGTAAGACGGGCCTGCGCGCCCAATTTGTGACCCTAATAAAGTTGATTTGATTTGATTTGATTTCTGTCTGTCTGTCTGTCTGTCTGTCTGTCTGTCTGTCTGTCTGTCTGTCTGTCTGTCTGTCTGTCTGTCTGTCTGTCTGTCTGTCTGTCTGTCTGTCTGTCTGTCTGTCTGTCTGTCTGTCTGTCTGTCTGTCTGTCTGTCTGTCTGTCTGTCTGTCTGTCTGTCTGTCTGTCTGTCTGTCTGTCTGTCTGTCTGTCTGTCTGTCTGTCTGTCTGTCTGTCTGTCTGTCTGTCTGTCTGTCTGTCTGTCTGTCTGTCTGTCTGTCTGTCTGTCTGTCTGTCTGTCTGTCTGTCTGTCTGTCTGTCTGTCTGTCTGTCTGTCTGTCTGTCTGTCTGTCTGTCTGTCTGTCTGTCTGTCTGTCTGTCTGTCTGTCTGTCTGTCTGTCTGTCTGTCTGTCTGTCTGTCTGTCTGTCTGTCTGTCTGTCTGTCTGTCTGTCTGTCTGTCTGTCTGTCTGTCTGTCTGTCTGTCTGTCTGTCTGTCTGTCTGTCTGTCTGTCTGTCTGTCTGTCTGTCTGTCTGTCTGTCTGTCTGTCTGTCTGTCTGTCTGTCTGTCTGTCTGTCTGTCTGTCTGTCTGTCTGTCTGTCTGTCTGTCTGTCTGTCTGTCTGTCTGTCTGTCTGTCTGTCTGTCTGTCTGTCTGTCTGTCTGTCTGTCTGTCTGTCTGTCTGTCTGTCTGTCTGTCTGTCTGTCTGTCTGTCTGTCTGTCTGTCTGTCTGTCTGTCTGTCTGTCTGTCTGTCTGTCTGTCTGTCTGTCTGTCTGTCTGTCTGTCTGTCTGTCTGTCTGTCTGTCTGTCTGTCTGTCTGTCTGTCTGTCTGTCTGTCTGTCTGTCTGTCTGTCTGTCTGTCTGTCTGTCTGTCTGTCTGTCTGTCTGTCTGTCTGTCTGTCTGTCTGTCTGTCTGTCTGTCTGTCTGTCTGTCTGTCTGTCTGTCTGTCTGTCTGTCTGTCTGTCTGTCTGTCTGTCTGTCTGTCTGTCTGTCTGTCTGTCTGTCTGTCTGTCTGTCTGTCTGTCTGTCTGTCTGTCTGTCTGTCTGTCTGTCTGTCTGTCTGTCTGTCTGTCTGTCTGTCTGTCTGTCTGGCTGGCTGGCTGGCTGTCTGTCTGTCTGTCTAATCTATCTAATCTATCTATCTATCTATCTATCTATCTATCTATCTATCTATCTATCTATCTATCTATCTATCTATCTATCTATCTATCTAATATTATTGACTTTTCGTCTCCCCCCTCCCCAATTATGATTCCATTTATATCTTCTACATTTCTGAAAATATTTTCACTGTATAGGGAAAACAGATCTGGAGACATTACACATCCTGTCTCACACCTCTCTTAATAGATATATTATATTTCATTATATGTTTTTTTTAATAAGTCTAAGGTCCTTCCGATCAATTTGTAGATCTGCAAGCATCTCTACAATGTTGGCATGTCTTACTTTATCGAAAGCCTTTGTGCAGTAAATAAAGCAAATATGTAGATCTTTGTTTACTTCTGTAGATGGGACGCATAGGTGTTTCCAAGGCACCAGGGCCGGGTTATATATATACTGGCCAAGACCTATTGACGCGTCCTCGTCGAGCGTCCTAGGCAACAGGTCCCTTCGGGGTCCTGGCTAAAGTCAGTAGGATCGCCGATTCCTCCGAAGTCGGAGAGTGTCTACCTGTACGGCGAGGAACCACCAGTCTGCACACCAATAAGCCAGACATGGGACAACGGAAACTCACACAAACCTCAGGTCCTGTATGACATCACACTGATGTTGGACAACACGATGCCTTCATCCGACATACAGGACTTCGCCTTGGAGCTCAAGTCAACGAACACAAGCAAGCAAACAAGCACTTCTGTAGATCGTTCCATTATTGTTCGCAGCACATACACAGCATTTACTGTACATATGAGAGTGTATGTGACCCTAAAACTGAATAAAGATCTAGAGATTGTTCCGCGAGTCATGATTACAGCGACTTTCTGCAAAAGACTTTCTACCTGGTGATGGTCAGTGTGTTTGATTATCTCCACTCCTTTCCTCCTCTTTTATGACCGCAGCTCAATACCTGCGAATGTATATTCCGTGCTTTTTAACCAGGATAGAAAAAAACATTAATATCTTAAGTGAACATGGCCGGTCTCCCTGGCCTAGGTGTTAGCGACTTTCTCCGTAATCCCGTATACTCTCGTGAGTAACGTGGCGTGCGCGAGAATCGGTGGCGGTTCTAGCCGCGTCTGTAACTTACGGGGTATGTGAGCCGGTCGCTCAGAAAGCAATGGCAAACTACTGAACGTAATCTTGCCAAGAGATCAACAATCAGCTGAAAGATGCTGATGTTGACAGCGATGTCCTGTAAAGGATATGCGAACACACACCAAAAAAAAAAGTTAACATGGGGTGTCCTGTATTTAATTACGAAATCCAGAAAAGAACTTCAATGGATGTGCAAAATTATATTTCATTGTAAATTTCATTATGTAATGCATCGATATCTTTTACCATGCATATTTGCTTTTGTGCATAGTTATTGTACATATAGTTTAGTTTAGTCGTTGGATCAACATCACGGCACACGGATTAACCCATAAGTGCTCCGTTTTCCTCCTAACTCAAACCTGAGTCTGGAGAAACTCAGCTCAATGTACGAACTCCGTTGCATCGGCGAGGATCCTGAAATACTTTGGGTAGATTTTTAACTCGAAATTTTGTCGGGCAACTCTTTTTCGATTTCCAACTGCCAAGGTTTTTATTTTACGTGCGCAACAATACACACGGGTGTCCGATCTCACTACCCAGAGACCAGGGGACATTTTATTACTGGACGTCCAGGTGAATTGTTTAAATAAATCCCGGTCCTCACCGGGGCCTGAACCCGGGACCTACAGCACTCGAGGCGGACACCATGCCTCGAGACCACTCAGCCCCCTGACATATGTGCTTTTGTGCTTAATAACCGTACATATGTGATGCTGTGCTTTGTTACCTACCCTTCTTATGTGCTCTTGACCATAGTTATTCTGTATATGTGCATTTGTGCATAGTCACCGTACAAATGTGGTTTTGTGCATATTTACCCTAAACATGTCCTTTTGTGCATAGTTACCATACTTATGTGCTTTTTACATTGTTACCCTAAACATGTGCTTTTGTGAATAGTTACCCTACATATGTGCTTCTCTGCTTTGTTACCCTAAACATGTGCTGTTTTACATTGACATGGCTTATATTGATACCCAGAAATAGAAACAGACATGAACAATATGGGGCGGACATGGACGGAGCTGCATGGGATAGCTAAAGATAGGAGGGCTTGGAGTGAATTGATTGAGGGAGGGGTGGGGATGGGGTCTATGCCCCAGTGGGGGATAGAGAGCAAAAGAAGAAGTAGTTTGCCATTCAGTTTCTCCAGTTGTCCCTCTGATAATGTCCACAATTTGATAACTGTTTCTGACAGCTTCCCTTTTGTTAACCGTCCTCGCGATATGGTAACTCGGTAATATTGTTATCATTTTCTCCCTCGCCATGCCATCTCATTCCGCTTGATTGCCAGCCTACTGCTGTTCATTCGATCCCTCTCCTTAATGGTGATTACATCTTCTCGTCCAGTGTAACAGCTCGGGTATTTCAGCTTTCAATATTGAAAATGCTTTAAAAAGTGCTCATACAACGATATAATGGAAGCCGCGGTGGCGTAGTGGGCAGCTCGCTTGCCTGTCTATGAGAAGAGACCTGAGAGAGATACAGGAAAGAGATGGAAAAGAAAAGGAGATGCGCTGAGAGAGAAAGGGAGACAGGAAAGAGGAACGAACGAACGAACGAACGAACGAACGAACGAAAATCTTTATTTTCAAAAGGTTAAGAATTGGGCACGCAAGCCCATCTGACATTCTGCCCTTCTTGTCTATTTCCTCTCATACATTCTTTCATTCAACATCTCTTATGAAGCAATTCTTTAACAACAAAAGAACAATAAGCATTAAAACGATTGAAAATAATCAATAATACATGACTCGTTGAGGCAATGTTTAACATGGGCATCATCAATACCCAAGGTGGGTGTAACGTGCCACACATATGGGAATTTTTTTTTTTTCTGGCTGGTTGTCGTTCGAGATAATGTACCATTATTATTGTCTTTGTTGCTGTTTTTTTTTTTTAAAGGGGGCATGTAGTCTGTCCTGAGGTAGTGTTCAAACAGGTTGCGACTGTATGTATAATGATTGGTGGTGTCTTTGATTTCTTGTGGAAGATTATTCCACAACTTAATGGCAGAGTATGCTAAGCTTGTTTTATATAAGTCTATCCTAGGTTTAGCGACATGAAGTATATTTAGTCGTTCGCTACGTCTTGCGTTATATTTAAACAATGCTCCCGCGTGTTGCCGGGGTCCATAAGGGAAGCAAAGAATAGCAACACTGTAGCCTACCATGCATGTCGTAAGAGGCGACTAAGGAGGCTATGGTTCCGCCGCCCTGCTACTGAGTGAGTGCGTGGTGCGACACTGTGAGCTGTGAGTTTCGTGTGAAATGCTTTTGAATCTGCCCGAGGTTTTTTGGAATGCGACTGCATGTTCGGAGCGATGGCAGCTGGCTATGTCCCAGAGTTGACCGGTTTTTGCCTTATGCAGAAATGCGTGGCTGCTGGGCTTCTGGTTGACTGCCATTGCCATCGACGATGAACTGTATTTTCGTGGACTGTGTGGGTGAACATCTAGGAAACATCCAGATGGGAAAATGACTGCCGATTCCATCAGAGATAAACTGGATGTTTCGTGGGGGACTATTGTGTTGACATTCTGGCGGCGGCATTATGCACAGTGTATCTGTGCGGGCTGTTGTTTGTTGAGACTCTTGTCTTTTCCACTTTTCACATTGGGCAGTGGGGAGCGTTTTATGTGATATTCGCCGGCACAGAAACGGAGCATAATGGGGACAACCCGTTGCTGTGAAGTTGGAACCGCGACTAACTAACTAACTAACTAACTAACTAACTAATTTAAACAATGGCCAAAGATAGCTTGTGGCATTTTGAAATAGTATTTTGTGAGTTAGTTTAGCCTTATTAAAAAGTAGGTGTTTGTGGAGTGGCAGTAACTGAAGACGTTCATGTAGGTTAGAATTGTCTGTAAACTTATCACCATTGATTAGACGCACTGTCCTTTTCTGGAGTGAATACAGGCGTTTTGTTATTGATTTGGAGCATACATCTCAGATTGTGGAGCAATAATCAATATGTGTTTGTATGTGGGAAGTATAGAATATCTTTCTTGTGTTTTCGTCGAGGAAGTTGTTAATTTTGGCAAGTTGGTATACTTTTTTGGCTATTTGTTTAACAAGAGCATGAACATGGGAATTAAAGGATAGATTTTGATCTATGATAAGACTTTCTATAGGCGTGCTACCAATGGGCAGCTGAAGAGTTCTCTGCAAGTTTAGAGTGTGAAGTCTTTGCCTGGTTCCTATTAAGATAGATTTTGTTTTAGAAATGTTAATTTGCATGCGGTTTGCATGACTCCAGTTAACTACACTATTTATTTCCTGTTGCAAGGATAATTCTAGCACATTACGATTAATAGCGTTTGTATATACTGTGCAGTCGTCTGCAAATAGATCGCAGGACGATGACAGATATAAGGGAAGATCGTTTATATAAATGGCAAATAACAGAGGGCCAAGTATAGACCCCTGAGGTACTCCAGTATTAATGGTAATGGCTTGGGATAGATATTTATTGTGTGATACTACTTGTTTTCTGTCTAATAAGAATGAATTTATTAATGTCACTATATTAAAGCTTACTTTTTTTGTTTCTATTTTTTAAATTAGGATAGTATGATCTATCATATCGAATGCTTTTTTAAAGTCTATAAACATCGTTCCACATAGAGTATTGTTGTTAATATTTTGATGCCAGTTTTCTATCATGTTTGTTAGGGCCGTATGGCAGGAATATTTTGGCCGAAATCCTGACTGACCGTCAGCTATTAGTTTGTGGCGAACTAAGTGCTCTGGTGTTGTCTTGTGGATGTGCTTTTCTAGCAGTTTGGATAAAGAGGATAATATGGAAATTGGCCTATAATTACTCATGACGCAATCGTCTAATGAACCAGCTTTTAAATGAGGATACACTTTTTAAAGGCGATTTTAAAGGCTGATAGGAAGTGACCTTTGGTGAGACATTGATTGTATATAAAAGTTAGTGACTCGCAGATCGCCAGTGCAGCATAGCGAAGGATCCGATTACTGATACCATCTAGTCCTGATGAGTTACTGATTTTTAGGTTACTGAGATGAGTAAATACTTCAGTGGTCGTCATTAGCGGTATGTTTGTGGGAATGTCTCCATAGCATTTGCTCTCACAGAATGATGATAATAAAGATATGTCATGAGGCACATCTGGTATTGCAGCCTTCAGTTGGTTTATGTCAGACTGAAAGAAACTACTGAATTGATCACATGTAACCTAATTTGATGGTAACGATTATGATGATTTGTGTTTGTTTGTCAAGGTATTTATTGCTTTCCACATATCTTTAGTGTTGGTTTGATCTATTATTAAGTTCTTAAAATAGTTTTTTCTTTTCCTTTCGAATAACATATTTAACTTTGTTTCTCAGACTACGGTACATAGTTAGATCTCTATTTTTATGTGCCCTGTCCCGGTCTCTCATAAGTTCAACTACCTCCTGTGTGATCCACGGGGGCTTAATATGATGTTAAACACGAACTTCCTTAAATGGAACATGCTTATCAAATACGCTTAGAAAGGTCTTCAGCCAGTGGTCCAGTGCATCATCTGGGTCAGGAAGCTGGTAAACATAGTCCAGAGATGAGTTGAAAAAGTCTTGTAAAAAGGCATCTTGATTGAAGTTTTGTAGTTTCTATATTTTATACTTAAAATGTTTGCGTTTCGGAGTTTTGGTACCTCTTTTAGACCATGTACAACATACTGGGTAGTGATCGCTCATTGCATTAATAGGTACAGTACATTCAATGATATTATCAGCACACGTAGTATAGATATGATTTATAAGTGTTGCAGATGATTTTGTTATTCTAGTGGCTTGTTTGACTAACTGTTGGAAGTTATATGACTCAATTATGTTTTCCCATGTTGTGTTTGATTTGTTAGTGTCTATGTTGAAGTCGCCTAGCAGTATTATTTCTCTAGCATTACTAAAGACTACATCCATCATAGTGGTGAATATTTCATACCAGATGTTTCCTGCACTGGGGTTTCAATAAAGATAGCCAACTACTAGGGGTGTGCTATTTTGAAGCTTAACCTCAAGCCATACACACTCAGTCTCACAGGTTTCAAAATCTAGCCTACGGTGGGCGTTAAGCGAGTTAGAAATATAAACTGCAATACCCGTCTCTTGTTTCTGATAGGGATCTCTTCTAATGGTTTTAAAGCCTCTGATAGCGATGCCGTCATCTGAGATGTTGCTATTTAATCGACTTTCGCTAACCCCGAACATGTGAAAATTTTGATTAACTATAAGTGATAGTTCAGGCAGCTTCCCTAATAGATGGCAGATATTTAAATGCCCAATTCTGATCCCATTATTACTGAGCCAGTGTTCGTACTTATTAGACATTTTAACAATGCGTAAGTGTGATATATTAGATTTTCACAAACGTAACATCACGATTAAATATTTCCAGGACGACAAAAATCGGCGTTCACCGCAACGGATTTATTTGTTCCATAATGGTACGATCCAAGATTTAATATACCCGTTGGGAATGAAAAACATTAACTCGGAAAGGACCGTATAAATAGCAGCGCGCAGAGCGACATGGCCTGTTTGTACATCAGCCAGCATGAGACATAAGAACTGAAGCAGCGGAAGGAGTGAGAGAGTTTCAAAATTCATTAGAAAAGAACATCCTCAGCCTACGAAATCGCTGTGAGAAATTGCATCTCATTCAGATCATGAAACGTGTCGACATGTTGAGGTCATTCTGATAAATAAGGTAAACACCACATTTAATTCAGTTAAATTGTAGTTAGTTGTGAGCCTATTTTCCCAGAAGAGAGTTGGTAAGTAGACTCGGTTGAACACGTGTGGTGAACGAAGAAGTTAATTTAATTGTTATAGTTTATAGATAAACTATTAATTAAGAATACCCATATTGAAGTTTATTTTCTCCCATTAGTAAACACCTGACTTAATGTATAAAAATCATTAATCCAAGTTGTACATTTAATTCTTAAGCAACTCAATCTACAATGATTTGGAATGGTGAGTTCTTAAAGAATAGTACAAACTAAATAATATTATACTCAGTTATAGTCACAAGATAAACTGTACAAGAGGAGAAGAATACAGTGTTTATTTTCTCCCAGCTAAGCAACTTAGTTAATGTATAAAACATTAGACACATGTTATACATTTTATTTCTTAAGCATGAAACTGAATCTACAATGAATTAGAGTGACTTAAGGAACTTCAGAATTCTTAGTACAGTGGTAAGGACATAAAGTATATGGCCCACTGGTAAGATTAAAAACTAGTTTACATGTGCCAGCACTAATAGAGAATTTAGTGGAATGTGTATAGTCAAGTAGATGGAGCACATTAGTTAGTAAATTAATTTTTTTACATGAGCACATGGACAACCAAATAGTTTCTTTTAATTCATGAGCACATGAGAACCAGCCAGAGCTCTACAGGTCTCATAATTTGTGTGATGGTACAGCCACTTGGGGTAAGGCAAATATATAAACATGGCTGTTAACCATGGGCAATAATAATATTTGTGCCTCATAATAGTTCGTAACCAACCGCCATGCAAGAAGTATTTTAATTCATAATGCCTGAATATGAATTGGATATATCACCTAAATTGTATGTATTTCATGAGAACATGTGATAACTCCTGGACTCCATGTTGCTAAATCCTGGATGAATTGCCTAAGTGTGTCTAATGATCACAATGATCACTATGACATTGTTGATAACATGTCTGTGAGGATTCATGTGTGAGTTCATCATTGTTAAACAGATGTGAATGTATCATTTCATAAAATCCACCAGCAAGCATGACTACAAGTTAGGTTGAAGGATGAGATGCCCTTGTAATGTCCTTCTGGGTGAATCTGTGAATGTATTCTGTGTAAAGCACCTACATATGCATGATTGTCATCCATATAGATATGATTGTGTCTGATGAATGGGTGAGACCTCATTGTGATGCCATATGGTGTAAACATGTTATGTTGTCATTTAGAAATCACATAAGTACCCACTTTACATGACAGTATGAAGAATGTGTGATGAAGGATTCCTATATGATCACCCATACCCATATGAATGTGTCTGTGGACTGAGTGAATTTATCAGCCATACATATGAATGATGTCAGAGTTGAGTGAGTGAGTGAAGTTACATGCTGAGTGAGAAAGAGGGAGTATAAGCCAACAGTCAATCTAATGATAGCCAGCAACTTTGATGTGGAATGCCATGCCTATCACTAGAGAAATGCTTCGGTGTACCCCATAAACTAAAAACTAATTTAGTACACTCCGGTGCATAACACCACTTTGTATAAAGTATCATTCATATCTCTATCATCTAGTTTTGTGCGCTAAGCACGACACAAGCCATGTCATACATTACGCATAGCACCAGCATCTGTGTGTGTAATTTAAGCAAAATCCCACTTTGTAGTTCATGTTAACACATATGGTCTGTTGTAATGATAATAATGAATTTCAAAGATGATGAGGATGACTGTAATTTAATGAAAATGATATAACCATGATTATGATGAGAATGTTAGAATAATGTAATGATTTCTAATGTCATAAACATGATAATAATGATGATGATTGTAATAACAATGTAATAATTATGAAAATAATGATAAGGATTTTAATTACAATTATTATAAAAACCATGATGATGTTGATGATAATAATCAATGTTACATCCATGAGAATGGAAGAAATCTTCTCACTTGAAGCATTTAATGAAGAAGAATACACCTGAAGGCTATACAAGAATAATACCAAATGTACTTATCTTGTTGATAAGCAAATACTCATGGAAATGGGACCTGACTTTTAAAAGCTCTTAATGTGTAAGACCTTTTTCTTGAATAGAAAAAGATGAAGTAGAGAACAAAACTAGATACAGAAGAGAATGGTCAACATAATTGCTAAATTCCCAATCACTCAAGGTATTACTTCTAGAAACCTGAGGACAGGCATAGGTGATGATGAAACTGCGCATCTGTTAGTAAACCTTGAACATTTGATAGTGGAAGATTGGATTGAGAGCAAACAACTGTGTTGGTGATAACTACATGAAAACACCATGACTATCTTTCTTCTATGTTATTTTCTCTAAAGACCAGGATCCATTTTATTGTTTTCCCTGGTTATGTTCTTAGGCTTTTACATGTAAATCCTAATGTCATATTTCTGATATTATTCGAATTATGTGATTGATGGAATTTCAGGTAGTGGTCTTATTCATGTCAATCCAGACCTGACTTGGTGAAGTTTGAAGGCAGCACCTGTTGAGTGAGCACATGGTTGAGTGATGCCCTTGACAGAGTAGCGTCGAACCTTATCTACCTGCAACCATTCCATTTGTCTCATAGGAGAGGTAATCTTTATTTAAAATAAGTACCTGCCAAGACAAAGGAAAACAAGAGCCAAATTATGTTCTACTACACCCAGGAACAATAAATAATACTACAATTGATGATAGCCAGAGTGATTCCCAAAGCTGGAAGTGGAGAATCCTGATTGGAGACAGTTCTTTTTTTCAGATCATCCAGACCAGTAAAAGATTAGCTTTACAGGCCACTGCGAAAAATCTAAATGGTTAATTATCTACCTGATCATGGGCACATCAAGTCTGTAATATTTAATGTATATGTATATGTCCTTATTTCTATGACAGGAAATTGTAATTTTGAATGCACTTTACAAAATCCATATTTATGTGTATTAAATCAACAAAGAAAAATAAGGTCATGTCATGTATTGATTGTATTTTACTTGTCATAATCAAATTGTTTTAAATTACCCTAGATAGAATTAATTAGTTGGTAGAGGAGAGGCAAGGAACCACATAGGGAATAAATTGGGTATAAAAGGGAGTACAACTTTTTCAGTATTTCCTAAAGGTATTCCTTGGTTCTCTAAAACTCTATTTCTGGTCTCAACAATTGAGTCAGGACAACAAAATTAATTAAACGGGCAGGATCACATGGGGAAAAATGATTTTTCATCATTTATCTCTGTGGGGTTGAGCCATCAATCAAACCCATATCCGACAAGTTGGGGGCTAAGTCCGGGTATTTCTTTAATTAGAAAGTAGAATATAGCAGGTTAGGATAGTAACATTCACCTAGTCAGAGTTATCATATCATTAGATATTGATAAAGTAGGTAGATAACTCTAATCAGACATACGTGCTTTGCTTAAAGTCTATTCTCCAGGTATACAGGCGTATTCACCTTCAGAGAAGACAAGAAAAAGGTAAGAATGGCAGACACCGCCAGACTGAGAAATCTTTTCATGGAGACTGGTAAGCAGTGCGACCTAACAGGTAAGGAGTTAGCTCAGTATGTTAGCGAGGAATTCGAGAAACATGAACGTCTACAAGCTGAGAAGGAAAAGGAGGAAAGACGTCTACAAGCGGAGAATGAAAATAAGGAGAAGGATAGACAGGCAAACAGAGAACAAGAAGAAAGAAGACAAAAACATGAACTGGAAATGAGGAAGTTGGACAATGAAACCGAGTTACGACGACTGGAAATCATGAACCAACAGAATCCCTCAACAGATCAAAGTAGATCTTCAGCTGAACCACCAGGGGAAGCAGCTTCAGTTCAAGTGAACGCCATGTCTTTTCCATTGGAACCTTTCAATGAACAAACAGACATCATCGAAAATTATTTATCAAGATTCGAGAGGATGTGTGTGATGTGCGGACTGGAGGAGACCAAATGGGCAGTTAAATTGTCACAAGGACTTCGCGGAATTTCTTACGAAGTATTTTCTAGGATACGACCGGAGGAGTTGGACAATTATAACATCCTAAAACAAGCCTTATTAGCCAGATTCGAGATAGACGGAGAGAACTACAAGAAACAGTTCAGGACTGCTCGGAAGGAAGCTGGAGAGAACTTCTCTCAATACGTAGAAAGACTAAGATCCTACCTAAACAAATGGCGTACCATGTCTAGATTTGAGGAAACCTACCAAGATCTAGAAGAAATGATTCTGATAGATCAACTCAAACAGAAAATGTCTCAGGACATGAGAGCATTTTTAACACAGAATGGAGCTGAGAGATTGAAGTCTATCATTACTTTGGCAGAGAGATATGAAAAGTCGCAGAAAGAGGCGGGAGGTAATCAACGAAATACCAATAATCTTCCTCGCGAATTCCCTCAGAAGACCAAAGATAAAGGAGAACCGAAATCCAGCAAACCAAATGGATCGAATGGATCAAATAAGACCACTACAAATCAGAACCAGCAGTTCAAGTGGGAGAAGAAGCTCTACTGCAGCCATTGTAAAAATCATGCTCATAACACAAGGGATTGCAAAAAGAAGCCTCAACCTCTTACCACAGCCTGTGCAATAAAACCTAAAGCAGCGAGAAGGAACCAGAATGCTTATTCCAATATGGACACGCAACGGAACACCAACTTCAAACTGCCAGTCATAGAATCTGTCAACCTGAATGGATGGACAGTGGAATGTCTCTATGATACAGGTTTATTTTTCGACGCAATTGTACAAGCCTCATTGGTAAACCCAGAGCAAGTTACAGATGAAACCGTCGAAATACAGGGATTTCTGAAAAGTTCCGTACCTATGACACTTCCTGTTGCCAAGGTCAGCATAACTTCACGCTATGTTACGGGAGAAATCAGAGCAGCGGTCATGGAAGATCCAATCTACCCTGTCATGCTTGGATGTCGATACGTCTTTTTAGGAGAACCAGTACAGCCAATGATAGCATCAGCGGTGACTACGCGCCAACAGGCCAAGGAAACTCCAACGACTACGACACCTGCAAATCTTCAGCCCGAAGATTTAAAACAAGCCCAAGCAACAGATAGTTCACTTGGGACGTGCTTCCGTAAGTTGCCAAAATCACATACACCTCCTGGGAAGGGTGATCTCTACATGAAGAATGGAATTCTTCACAGAAAGGCAGGAAAGTTAGGACAAGAGTATTCTCAACTGGTTGTTCCAACTACTTACAGAACACAAATACTGGAGATGGGACATAGTATGCCGTTTAGCGGACATATGGGAATCAACGCAACCATGCAACGAATCTCAACTCACTACTACTGGCCTGGAATAAACGCGGACATTCAACGATATGTCAAATCATGCCCAGAATGTCAGAGAGTAGCCCCAAAGCACTGGACACCACCAGCGACATTAGGGGAAATGCCCATCACTGGCACACCATTCCAGAAAGTGGCTGTGGACATAGTCGGACCTCTCACCCTGACAAAGAAGAGGAATCGATTCATACTAACACTAGTAGACACATGCTCGATGTGGGCGGAAGCTGTGCCGATGCCTTCGAGTGATTCCAAGCATGTAGCAGAAGCTCTACTTGGAATATTTACAAGATTAGGATTTCCAATCCGGATCCTGACTGACAACGGATCTCAGTTCAAAGGAAAGTTGATGGAGGAAGTGTTTAGAATGTTCCAATCTAGGCAGATATGTACTTCTCCATACCACCCTGCTTCAAACGGAGCTGTGGAAAGATTTAATGGGACACTAATAACCATCTTGAAGAAACTAGCTCAAGAAAAACCAGAGGCGTGGGATACATACATTCCGGCAGCACTTTTTGCGTACCGCGAGGTACCACACAAATCTACGGGAATTGCACCAGCAACACTGTTGTTTGGTCGTCCAATTAAGGGACCATTAGAAGCTTTACTTCGTACCTGGACTGATGATTCTGTTGATGAAACTGTTGTGACTGCATCCGCATATGTGGAAGAGTTAAAACAACGACTTCAACTTGGCTGGAAATTAGCCGCAAGCAACCTACGACAAGCACGACGTAGAATGGCCCTAAATTTCAACCAGAAAGCGAAAGATAGAGAGTTACTGGTGGGAGAAAAAGTACTATTACTTCTTCCCACAAGTCAAAACAAGTTGCAAATCGGTTGGAAAGGACCTTATGTAGTAAAGGAGAAAATTTCCAGAACAAACTACAAGATCGCTATAAAGGGGAAAGAGAAAATCTTTCATCTCAACCTGTTACGGAAGTACAACGAGAGACCCCCCACCGAGACAGCACATTTGATAGCAATGGCCGTAGCAACAGAAGTTGAGCATGGAAACTCAATGGGAGTGGAGTATCCACTGCAATTCAACGAGACTTATCGAGATGTGGACATTAGTTCAACATTAACGACGGATCAGCAGCAGCAGATTCGAGAGTGCTTAGAGAATTATGCAGAGATACTAACAGACAAGCCAGGATTAACAAATCTTGAAGAATTCGACATGAAGTTGAAGGATACAACACCTGCGCGAGTCAAAACCTACCCTGTTCCATACGCCAAAGCCAAATCTCTCAAAGATGAAATTCAACAATTGCTTTCAGCTGGGATAATATCACCTTCTGAATCACCTTACAATGCAAGTGTAGTTTTATTGAGGAAACCCAATGGTGAACATAGATTATGCATTGATTATCGGCAGCTGAATGCGGTGACAGAGTTCCAACCGGAACCACTGCCAGATCAGAATCAACTTTTCACCAGCCTCAACAGAGCAAAATACTTCACAAAGATAGATCTCAGCAAAGGATATTATCAAATCCCAGTGAAAAAGGAAGTTAGACCGTGGTTAGCCTTCAGCACTCCTGATGGACACTATGAATTTAACGTTCTTCCTTTCGGATTAAGCAATGCACCTAGTGTCTTCACTCGCATGATGAGGAAACTTTTAGGACCATTGGAAAATCCACGTCTTAGCAACTTCATGGATGACATCCTGATTGCTACAGAAACATTCGAGGAACATCTTGAGACATTGAAGATACTGTTCAACCGCCTGAAAGAAGTGGGGTTGACTGCAAGACCAAAGAAGTGCCAGATTGGGTTCAGGCAATTAGACTTTTTGGGACACACAATATCTCAAGGAAAAATGCAACCTCATGATGGTAATGTGGAGAAACTAAGAAATGCACCGCGACCCAGAACCAAAAAGGATGTTCGATCTTTTGTATCTCTCTGTGGATTTTACCAAAGATACATCCCAAACTTCAATTCCCTAGCATCTCCGTTGACAAATCTCACTCGGAAAGGGGAACCAGAAAAGGTTGTTTGGTCTGCTGACTTCGAGAAAGCGTACGCGGAGTTAAAGAAAGCTTTAACAGCAAAACCAGTTCTTCATCTACCAGATCTAACACGTCCATGGATACTTAGGACGGATGCAAGCAACATAGGAATTGGTGCCACCTTATTACAAGGAATGGATGAGGATAAATCAATGCTCTTTCCAGTTGCCTATGCCAGTAGAAAATTGAATTCAGCCGAACGCAATTATTCTACCATTGAAAAGGAATGTTTAGCTTTAGTCTGGGCAGTAGAGAAGTTTCAGGCGTACCTGTATGGGAAACACTTCACAATACAGTGCGATCATCAACCTCTCACGTTCCTGGCAGCATCCAGAAACTTAAACGCTCGACTAATGAGATGGTCGTTACTTCTACAACCGTATTCATTCCAAGTTGAATATGTTCCAGGAAAGATGAATGTAGGAGCAGACTTTCTCAGCAGACATCCTATTGAAGATTCTGTACAAGAATCAAAGGACAAGAAAGGATTAGAGGAAATATAAGCTTGTTATGCTTGCTCAAAGCTACTGTTCTTCAGGCGAACAACAGTCTGAGAGGGGAGCCATGTGATATATTAGATTTTCACAAACGTAACATCACGATTAAATATTTCCAGGACGACAAAAATCGGCGTTCACCGCAACGGATTTATTTGTTCCATAATGGTACGATCCAAGATTTAATATACCCGTTGGGAATGAAAAACATTAACTCGGAAAGGACCGTATAAATAGCAGCGCGCAGAGCGACATGGCCTGTTTGTACATCAGCCAGCATGAGACATAAGAACTGAAGCAGCGGAAGGAGTGAGAGAGTTTCAAAATTCATTAGAAAAGAACATCCTCAGCCTACGAAATCGCTGTGAGAAATTGCATCTCATTCAGATCATGAAACGTGTCGACATGTTGAGGTCATTCTGATAAATAAGGTAAACACCACATTTAATTCAGTTAAATTGTAGTTAGTTGTGAGCCTATTTTCCCAGAAGAGAGTTGGTAAGTAGACTCGGTTGAACACGTGTGGTGAACGAAGAAGTTAATTTAATTGTTATAGTTTATAGATAAACTATTAATTAAGAATACCCATATTGAAGTTTATTTTCTCCCATTAGTAAACACCTGACTTAATGTATAAAAATCATTAATCCAAGTTGTACATTTAATTCTTAAGCAACTCAATCTACAATGATTTGGAATGGTGAGTTCTTAAAGAATAGTACAAACTAAATAATATTATACTCAGTTATAGTCACAAGATAAACTGTACAAAAGGAGAAGAATACAGTGTTTATTTTCTCCCAGCTAAGCAACTTAGTTAATGTATAAAACATTAGACACATGTTATACATTTTATTTCTTAAGCATGAAACTGAATCTACAATGAATTAGAGTGACTTAAGGAACTTCAGAATTCTTAGTACAGTGGTAAGGACATAAAGTATATGGCCCACTGGTAAGATTAAAAACTAGTTTACATGTGCCAGCACTAATAGAGAATTTAGTGGAATGTGTATAGTCAAGTAGATGGAGCACATTAGTCAGTAAATTAATTTTTTTACATGAGCACATGGACAACCAAATAGTTTCTTTTAATTCATGAGCACATGAGAACCAGCCAGAGCTCTACAGGTCTCATAATTTGTGTGATGGTACAGCCACTTGGGGTAAGGCAAATATATAAACATGGCTGTTAACCATGGGCAATAATAATATTTGTGCCTCATAATAGTTCGTAACCAACCGCCATGCAAGAAGTATTTTAATTCATAATGCCTGAATATGAATTGGATATATCACCTAAATTGTATGTATTTCATGAGAACATGTGATAACTCCTGGACTCCATGTTGCTAAATCCTGGATGAATTGCCTAAGTGTGTCTAATGATCACAATGATCACTATGACATTGTTGATAACATGTCTGTGAGGATTCATGTGTGAGTTCATCATTGTTAAACAGATGTGAATGTATCATTTCATAAAATCCACCAGCAAGCATGACTACAAGTTAGGTTGAAGGATGAGATGCCCTTGTAATGTCCTTCTGGGTGAATCTGTGAATGTATTCTGTGTAAAGCACCTACATATGCATGATTGTCATCCATATAGATATGATTGTGTCTGATGAATGGGTGAGACCTCATTGTGATGCCATATGGTGTAAACATGTTATGTTGTCATTTAGAAATCACATAAGTACCCACTTTACATGACAGTATGAAGAATGTGTGATGAAGGATTCCTATATGATCACCCATACCCATATGAATGTGTCTGTGGACTGAGTGAATTTATCAGCCATACATATGAATGATGTCAGAGTTGAGTGAGTGAGTGAAGTTACATGCTGAGTGAGAAAGAGGGAGTATAAGCCAACAGTCAATCTAATGATAGCCAGCAACTTTGATGTGGAATGCCATGCCTATCACTAGAGAAATGCTTCGGTGTACCCCATAAACTAAAAACTAATTTAGTACACTCCGGTGCATAACACCACTTTGTATAAAGTATCATTCATATCTCTATCATCTAGTTTTGTGCGCTAAGCACGACACAAGCCATGTCATACATTACGCATAGCACCAGCATCTGTGTGTGTAATTTAAGCAAAATCCCACTTTGTAGTTCATGTTAACACATATGGTCTGTTGTAATGATAATAATGAATTTCAAAGATGATGAGGATGACTGTAATTTAATGAAAATGATATAACCATGATTATGATGAGAATGTTAGAATAATGTAATGATTTCTAATGTCATAAACATGATAATAATGATGATGATTGTAATAACAATGTAATAATTATGAAAATAATGATAAGGATTTTAATTACAATTATTATAAAAACCATGATGATGTTGATGATAATAATCAATGTTACATCCATGAGAATGGAAGAAATCTTCTCACTTGAAGCATTTAATGAAGAAGAATACACCTGAAGGCTATACAAGAATAATACCAAATGTACTTATCTTGTTGATAAGCAAATACTCATGGAAATGGGACCTGACTTTTAAAAGCTCTTAATGTATAAGACCTTTTTCTTGAATAGAAAAAGATGAAGTAGAGAACAAAACTAGATACAGAAGAGAATGGTCAACATAATTGCTAAATTCCCAATCACTCAAGGTATTACTTCTAGAAACCTGAGGACAGGCATAGGTGATGATGAAACTGCGCATCTGTTAGTAAACCTTGAACATTTGATAGTGGAAGATTGGATTGAGAGCAAACAACTGTGTTGGTGATAACTACATGAAAACACCATGACTATCTTTCTTCTATGTTATTTTCTCTAAAGACCAGGATCCATTTTATTGTTTTCCCTGGTTATGTTCTTAGGCTTTTACATGTAAATCCTAATGTCATATTTCTGATATTATTCGAATTATGTGATTGATGGAATTTCAGGTAGTGGTCTTATTCATGTCAATCCAGACCTGACTTGGTGAAGTTTGAAGGCAGCACCTGTTGAGTGAGCACATGGTTGAGTGATGCCCTTGACAGAGTAGCGTCGAACCTTATCTACCTGCAACCATTCCATTTGTCTCATAGGAGAGGTAATCTTTATTTAAAATAATTACCTGCCAAGACAAAGGAAAACAAGAGCCAAATTATGTTCTACTACACCCAGGAACAATAAATAATACTACAATTGATGATAGCCAGAGTGATTCCCAAAGCTGGAAGTGGAGAATCCTGATTGGAGACAGTTCTTTTTTTCAGATCATCCAGACCAGTAAAAGATTAGCTTTACAGGCCACTGCGAAAAATCTAAACGGTTAATTATCTACCTGATCATGGGCACATCAAGTCTGTAATATTTAATGTATATGTATATGTCCTTATTTCTATGACAGGAAATTGTAATTTTGAATGCACTTTACAAAATCCATATTTATGTGTATTAAATCAACAAAGAAAAATAAGGTCATGTCATGTATTGATTGTATTTTACTTGTCATAATCAAATTGTTTTAAATTACCCTAGATAGAATTAATTAGTTGGTAGAGGAGAGGCAAGGAACCACATAGGGAATAAATTGGGTATAAAAGGGAGTACAACTTTTTCAGTATTTCCTAAAGGTATTCCTTGGTTCTCTAAAACTCTATTTCTGGTCTCAACAATTGAGTCAGGACAACAAAATTAATTAAACGGGCAGGATCACATGGGGAAAAATGATTTTTCATCATTTATCTCTGTGGGGTTGAGCCATCAATCAAACCCATATCCGACAGTAAGGATGATTTTTTTAAAACACAAAATGAATACAACTTATGTCCCTTATAACAATACACACTCTAAAGTACAGAGAAACAGTAATATCTCTATCAATATACACGCACACACACAAAATATGTATAAAGATTAGTAAGGATGATCAGTGAAGACCCCCTCACTCACAGTATAAACGCGATAAAAAGTATTATAAAAGATATCCAACTAAGTGTCAATCTCTGTGACTTCAATACAAGTCAATGTTTATAGCCACGTACAATCTAATTCGTTGCTATATAAGACAATAACCAAGTATGCACATAAACTTCCTAATATAGGCTCTTTCTTGTACCGAGATCCGGTGTTGCTTTGTGCTGAATTGCTAGTAAATACCAGGCTGTGTTGGTCCTTGGTACAGCGACATCATAAGTGCCTGACGAAGTGAAGCTGGGCTAAAACGTGTCAGGTATAACAACTCTGGGTTACAATGGCATGGATACTGTTGATTTCTCACGGGTGTATAACGACTTCCAACTACAGGTTCTGATTCGTGGCTGACAGGAGGATGTGGTGGGTCGTTGTTGTTACTGCTGGATTGATTCTTGCTGTGGAGAATAGGGAACGTATCTTCATAATTATCACCCTCCTGTGTGAAAGAGGGCGTATTGAACGGATTTGGTATGGTGGAAATGTTCAGTCTGGCTTGGATATCAGGTGCCGTGGTTATGAGTGGTCTACTCTCTTCTGGCCTATTGATACTTGATGTGGCGGGAGTATGTCGTCTGGCTTGAGTTTGAGGTGATATAGCTAAAAGTGTCCTACGCGCTCCAGTATTGGATGTAGGTTGTGTACGTTCTGGGTATTTGATATTTCTGGCGAGCAAGCTGGGGCCCAATGTAGACAAATGTACTTGTTCCTTATAAAGTCGCTTTTTAGGTGCTGCAGACTGTGAAGTAAACACCGGTGTGTTGTTGATGAACTGTATGTTGTTGTGAGAACAAAACTTCTGCAATATGTTGTTATTTATGTCAGCTAGACGACGCTGGAACCCATAACTCGGTGATATGATGGAGGAGAAGCAAATGGACGAGTTAGGAAAAGTGTGACGTAATCCGTTCAAGAGCGCCAGCAGTTGAGATGCTGTTATTTGCTGGTTGTTCATGGTGTCATTAATACCAGTATGAACGCTTGCCTTTTTAACGTTACGATTTACAGCCAACCTCCTAATCTTATCTGTTAGCCGGTCAACACCAGCCCCAGGCAATGGAATTATGGAAACAATGTCTTTGTCTGAAGTGGCCATCCGGTCACTGTATAGACCTTTCATTAGAGAGTCGCCTATTATAATGTGTGTACAGTCGGGTCGTGCTGTCTGCAAATGTTGGTTGTCAGTACGCCTTGCCCGTTGCTTCTCCCATTTATCAGCAGTCTGTAAGTCTCCATGTGACTCTACCTGTGTTTCCTGGAGGCGTGTGTTGTCTGTTGGCAGTGCACTATAGCACTGTACGTTTTCTGACGAATTTTCTTGAAGAACTTCGAATCTGTTGCTTATTTTTACACCAATGGGATAGACTTCTTGTAGCGTTTTATCTTCCTCTGCACATTGAGGTTTTTTCGCGTCTTGTTTAGTTATTTGTTTTTGGTGAAACTGGGCTTCAAGATTCTTCGCAGTTGATACTTCTGCTTGGGAGTTACACGCTTGTTCAGTTAGGTTGGTGGTGGACTCGTGCTGTAAAGTTTCTATTGTTTTTCTTAGCAACAGATTTTCCTCTCTCATGAGCGTGATTTCTGCTTTGAGAGTAGTGTAGTCAATGCTGGTCTTGCTATTAGCTTCAATTTTCGCTGTAACAGTAGCAGTGAGCGCCTTTAAGGATTGTTCTATTACCTCAATGCACCTATGGCAATCGCACGATTGTCCATTGATAGTTGGCGTGTTATCTAAGGCTGGTATTTCTTCTGCTACTCTTACGTTGGTCTCTACATTGTTTTGGAGGTGCTCCATTGGATATTCAATGGCCAAGAGCACTGATGGGGTAGCTGGCCTCGTGTTGATGGTATTGTCCTGTTCATTCATTGTATGTGTTAGTTGAGAAACATTGTCTGCTGTGATGTCCACAGCTGTAGTTGTGGGCTGTGTAGATTCAGATTCCTCATTCGAGACGAGCGTGTTGATGATATCTTGTGTCTTTGATATGTCTCTACTCGTGAATGTATGTATTGAGTTCTCCAGTTCGACAAAGTCTAATTTTAGCCAAGAGTTAATGTTTTCAACGCTGCCCTGAGCTAATAATTTGCTCTTCGAATGATACAAGTGTATTGTAAGGACTGGCGTCGTAATCAGGTCTTCAACGTAGGCCCCGCTCCTATCTTGTCTGTGTTGAATTCGATCAGGGAGAAGATACATCAATAACATTAGATATGCAGATGATACAGTCTTGATTGCAGACAATGAGCATGATCTGCAACAATTAGTAGATGCGGTTGTTGCACACAGTGAACCGCTAGGGTTAGAATTGAATTGTGAGAAGACACAGATTATGGTCGTCACTGGGAAGAACGAAATACCATAATGTAATATACGAGTAAATGGAAATATTCTTCAACAAGTGAATCGGTACAATTATCTCGGAACAGTCATAACATCTGATGGGAGATGCCATGAAGAGATTAGAACAAGAATTGCCATGGCGAAAGTAGCCTTTTGCAAGATGAAAAACATACAGACCAATTAAAAGATATCAATTGAAACGACAAAAATAGAGATGTGGAGCTACATAGAACCTGTACTGTTGTTTGGATGTCAAGCTTAGACAATGAGCAAACAAGCTGAAAAACATCTGATGGCTGTGGAAATGTGGTTTCTGAGGAGAATGCAAAGAATACCATGGACAGACAGAAAAACCAATGACCAAGTCCTACAAGAAACAAATGAAAATTGTACACTGATTAGAGAAATTAGACGCAGACAGTCAACATTTTTTGGACATGTTATAAGAAGAAATAAATTGGAGAACTTGGTGATAACTGGCAAGATCGAGGGGAAGAGAACAAGAGGAAGACAAGGAAGTAAATACCTGGATAAGAACACTGAGCTGATCCACTACTCTGGTGATCGAGTGAAATGGCGAATCATGACCGCCCACGCTTATCGGCGTGGCACATGGTGGATGGATGGACACATTCATGCTCATGGTGTCTGTAATGTCCCATGTCCTTCTTCGTGTTGGTCTGCCCCCGCCTCTTCCTCCATGAACCATGCATTCCATCGCTGTTCTGTGCAAGCAGCTGTGACATTTAATGTGGCTATAGTATTTCATTTCCATGTCCATTTTAAGTATTGTTTTTAGATGCATAATATGATAGTTTTCCCTTGCTTTCCACATTCACATAGCTATAGACTACGTTCAGTCTACGTTCATAGAATTCACAAGGAGGTTTCTAGGACAACACACGAACTCCGTAGTACAGGGAAGGATCCAAATGTGTGTATACCAAAATCACACACGACGTATTTTATTTGTGGGTCGGTGTACTAGTTTAATCAAATTTTTTGGGGCATGTTATCAGAAGAAATTAATTGGAGAACTTGGTGACAACTGGCAAGATCGAAGGGAAGAGATCAAGGGGAAGACCGATAAGTAAATACCTGGATTCCTTGGCCACGTGGCATGGTCAAGACATGAATACGGAGCTGATCCACGACTCTGGTGATCGAGTGAGATGGCAAAACACGACAGCCCACGCTTATCGGCATGGCTCATGATGGATGGATGGTACTAGTTTTAAAGGTAAAATATTGCTATGGCAACACTCTTTTCACCCTTGTCAATGTCCGACTCTCCAGGGATCCGGATGGGCGCAACGTGCACACGGCCCACCTGGTTCTTGACGTCCATCAGAGAACAGTAGGCGTCATTATGTGAGAGCCAAAGAGATTTCTCAGTATTATCTTAAGGCGAATGATATTTCTCTGTATTATCTTAAGTCGAATGACATTTCTCTATCTTACATTAAGACATATGATACATCTCTGTATGATATTTCTCTGTATTATCTGAATGCGAATGATATTTCCCTGTATTATCTTAAGGCGAATGACATTTCTCTATCTTACATTAAGACATATGATATACCTCTGTATGATATTTCTCTGTATTATCTTAAGGCGAATGATATATCTCTCTACAATATTTATCTACATTATCTTAAGGTGAATAATATTTCTCTGCATTATCTTAAGGCAAATGATATATCTCTGTGTAATATTTCTCAGTATTATCTGAAGGCGAATGATATATCTCTCTATAATATTTCTCTGAATTATCTTAAGGTAAATGATATTTATCCGTACTATCTGAAGGTGAATGATATTTATCTGTATTAAATTAAAGACAATTATATTTCTCTATATTACATAAAGGTGAATGAATGATATTTCTCAGTATTATTGGAAAAGAATTATATGTCTCTGTATTATAGTTTAGTTTAGTTTAGTAGATGGATCAACATCACGGCACACGGGTGCAACCCATAAGTGCTCCGTTCTTCTCCTAACTCAAACCTGAGTCTGGAGAAACTCAGCACAGTGCACGAACTCCGTAGCACCGGCGAGGATCCTGAAATACTTTGGGTAGATTTTTAACTCGAAATTTTGCCCGGGCAGCGCCGTTAGGCTACTCTTTTCGATTTCCAATTGCCAAGGGATGTTTTACGTGCGCAACAATACACACAGGCGTCCGATCTCACTACCCAGAGACCACGGGAAATTTATTACTAGAAGCCCACGAGAAAAAATCCCGGCATCACCGGGGCCTGAACCAGGGACCTCCAGCACTCGAGGCGGACACCATACCTCGAGACCACGCATTATGTTGAAGCGAATGACATTTCTCTGTATTATAAGAAAGTGAATGATACTTCGCTGTATTAAATGAAGGTGAATGAATGATACTTCTCTGCTTTATGTGAAGACGACTATTTTTCTGTATTATGTATAGATGAATAATATTTCTCTGTATTATCTGAAGACAAATTATATTTATCCATATTATCTGAAGAAAAATGATATTTCTCTGTATTATAGGAAAGTATTATCTGTATTATCTGAAGGCGAATGACATTTCTTTGTATTATCTTAAGGTGAATGATATTTCTCTGTGGTTATGCTAATGATATTTCTCTGTATTATCTGTAGGCGAATGATACGTTTCTATTACGTTAAGACGAATCACATTTCTCTACATTATCTGCAGTCAGCAGCTCGACCCCTGACACCAACACCTTTATGCAGATGTAGATAGGAGATATGTAATCGACTCTCACCCGCCCCAACAGCCCAGTAGACTTAATTAAGTGTTGTTTTTATTCATTGAGTGATTTACACTGCCTCGCTCGCGTTCCGAAGCCGTAGAGCAGGAAGTGGAGGGAGTCGCGGAGAGAGCAGACCAATTACTTTTAGACTGGTGGGTGAGGTGGGAGGTGGGGCAGTGCCTGTCGTGGCTATGTGACCTCAATCACGGATATCCTTGAACCTTTATGGGGTAGGAAAATACCAGTTTAGCGGTTACGTGAAACTTCAAGTTAACTACTAGAGACACGGGCGCCATTTCTGTGACCTATGTATTGTAATTGTGTATGGCAATTTTTAAAAGTGTTTGTTTCGTTTTTCAACTGGTTATACATTTAAAATTTTTCATTCATAACAATGAAGCGGTCCTTGTGGAGATGTGGTTAAGCCGCCCGCCTCACGCTCTGAAGGTTGTGGGTTCGATTCTGGCTCCGTCATTTGATTCACGAGTGCAAATTTCCCCGGAGACTCCAGGGCGTCGTTGCTGTTCACCATCATGGCAGATTATTCTATTCTGAACCAACCAATTCACCATCATGGCACATTAATCCATTCTGTACCTAACAATCATTACGGCAGATTAATCCATTCTGTACCAACCAATTCACCATCATGGCAGATTAATCCATTCTGTACCTAACAATTCACCATTACGGCAGATTAATCCATTCTGTACTTAACAATTCACCATTACGGCAGAGTAATCCATTCTGTACCTAACAATTCACCAATACGGCAGATTATTCCATTCTGTACCTAACAATTCACCAATACGGCAGATTAATCCATTCTGTATCAACCCAGGTCGCCAGTACCGGTTATACACATCCAGCTGGTTGGAGATTAGAAGCAGAGCTCTGCAAGGTATTCCCCATGAAAACGGTGCATCGGTAACGGGCTGGGAGACGAGCTTCTACGCCAGCTGAACGGGTTGGGAGACAAGCTTCTACGCCAGCTGAACTGGTTGGGAGAGGAGCTTCTACGCCAGCTGAACGGGTTGGGAGACAAGCTTCTACGCCAGCTGAACGGGTTGGGAGACAAGCTTCTACGCCAGCTGAACGGGTTGGGAGACGAGCTTCTACGCCAGCTGAACGGGTTGGGAGACAAGCTTCTACGCCAGCTGAACGGGTTGGGAGACAAGCTTCTACGCCAGCTGAACGGGTTGGGAGACGAGCTTCTACGCCAGCTGAACGGGTTGGGAGACAAGCTTCTACGCCAGCTGAACGGGTTGGGAGACAAGCTTCTACGCCAGCTGAACGGGTTGGGAGACAAGCTTCTACGCCAGCTGAACGGGATGGAAGAGACAAGCTTCTACGCCAGCTGAACGGGATGGAAGAGACAAGCTGAACTCCCATAGCAAGTCCATTTCCGTGCTCGACCTGAACTCCAATGCGCCGGGCTTGAGAGTTAAGACTCAGTCTTTCAGAGGATACAACCAAGCTGTGTTGTGATGCGAAGAACGCTGAAGATCCCTCTATCCATTAAATTATCATTCGTGGTAAGCCTGAGACCAAAGAACTAGTAGAATTTCACGATGTCTGCGTTTGTCCTTTATTCCCCCATTGGGACACATAGAGCTTCAACCAATTCAATCCACGTCCTCATATCCTTAGCAATCCCATGCAGCTTCGTCCACGTCCTCCCCATATTATATCTCCACTCTTCTTCTCCATGTGTTTCTGGGTCTTCATGTATTTATTGTGTCTTTCTGATGGCCTTGTGTACCACAAACTTTCAACACATGCTGGGGTTGACTGCGACGTCATGTAAAAGTATATGTAACTAACTAACTGTGAAATCCTTTCGGCCAAGGTGACTTCTTTATCTGGTTACATCTTACAATTCATCTCTGCGGATGTGAAATTCCAGCACCTCTTTTGCACAATCCGCTGCTTTCTGGGGTAGGAACGGGCTCTCAATACAGTCATCGTAGAAGTAGTACTTTGGTACCACGACGGGATAAATCGAGCCCAACCTCACTCATATGTATACAAGCTCTTTTCAAGGCTTAGATGACCTGAACGCCAACGCAACAGACTTCTTTTCTCCCCCCATTGACCTCAGTGAGGTGTTGGCGGGAGATGTACAGATCTTTTTTTTTTTTCGCTCGCTAGCTTGGAACTCAAACGTAGTCCATACACACTACTTCAAGTAGTGCTGGACTGAATTTTACGTGTTGATTAGCTTTACCTATTAATAGTGTCCCTCGCCACCAGGCGAACCCACTCCGACTTCAGAGGTACATATAATTTACGTCCCACAGTCAGGGACGAGAGGTCAACATTTTAGCCCAATTGTCTGGTGTAGGTGTTGAAGCCCTTACTTCAGCATCAGCCCACAGGATGTTTAGGAACACGCGTTCTTATCCATTCGGCCACGCTGACCTCCTTATGCGTTCTCTTTAATGCTCTCTGTAAGTTGGTATTCATTTCGCTAAAGTTGTTCTTGATACATCACTCCGTCTTTTGTATGGTCTTCCCTTTGTTCTGTATCCATTATATTTCTTCAGTGTGGCTCTTTGTAGCAGATGGAACCAGGGCATTCTTGTAAGGTGGCTAAACCATTTAATCTATTGTTCTTTAATGAAGTGCATGCCTTGTTTCAAACTTAGTTGTCTACAAATTTCCTCATTCCAATTCTGTCTGTGACGGTTATTCCCGCAGCTCTTCTTAGGCATCTCATCTCTGCTGCATAAGACTTAACTGATTCAATGCCAAAGGATGATATATCGCCAAATGTGACCTCCCATTTGGACAGAAGAGCGATGTATCGCCATACTAGGCTCATCGTGTTGTTTTGTTTCGCGGTATCCTCCGCAATTTAAATGCTCAGTGAGCGGAGATGTACATTATAACACTTGTTCATTTAATTGTGCACCATGTATGGTCCAAGCCAACCTTTTGTTTGGCTCTGAATCAGTTAAAGAGTTAAAGGTCACAGCTTTCTGGAGGATTCACAACCATCCAAACATAAACTACTGACAGCTAAACAATAATCCGACAACACCCTCTAAAACACTTTCTGGACACTCTGGGGGTCGCGAGTCAGAGTTTGGGAGACCCTTTAGGTTAGGGAATCCCAAACGTAAAGAGTAAAATCACATGCGCCCATCTACAGACAGTTTGTCTTTGACATACTTGACATCCAGGGTCAAGGTAAAACACATCAAAAGGCAACAAGAATGCCAAGGTAGACAGCAACATTATACCGCAGAAACAGCCCTTTAACAATCGCTAATTCTTGTCTTTGTACAACCGATAAGATATCCATAAAAACAAAAATTAATCATTCGCAAAGATTAAAAAGGCATCTAAAAATACTTATTTGTTTTGGTAATAGGTTTTTATTAAAAAGCCGCGAAAGACCGGCGACAGCAATCATGGGCTGTATTCAAAGTAAGGCCAAAACAAAGCAAAACAAAAACCTCTTTTTCTGGGAGACGAAGATCTGAATTGATTATATTTGTTGTCGCGACGTTCAGGAATTGCTTAGCTTGGAAGCAGTGCAGAGACAAGATGGCATCGAGGAGAACAAAGAAAACCACCAAGTGTCGTTAATCAACGTTCCAAGGACACAAACACAATGGTGGCTTCAGCGTTGCTTTATGTTCATCCAACTTTTGATCGTTTTGTGTAAAACCGCCCTTCTGTGGTTGATCCATTATGATTATGTGGTCATACATTTATAATTGGTGGAAATCCAGTTCCGGAACTCAGGTATGCAGATGGCCCGGTCCTGCTCTCAAATAATGCCAAGGGATAAGAAGAGTTAATTATAACTGTCGAAAGACACGGTGAAGAGACACATCTTTTTGTGAACTTTAATTAAAAACAAATTTAATTATCTTACACGAAACTATATCGAAAACAACAATCAGCAATAACAAAAATAACAACAACACAGGATTCAAAAGACACGAGCATCCATTTCATTGCACTGAGTTTTATCCCATATTGCTCGGCCTCTTTAAGCAGGCAGGCCACCCGAAAGCGTTGCACAACACACCAACTCCATAGCTCCAGCGACGACTCTCCGTGAACCGAATGACGTGTGCCAGAATCGAACACACAGCTTGCGTAGCGCGAGACAGGCGTGGTTAACACTTTGCCAAGGAGACTCCATTCACAATCAACAATGAAGACACTGCTTTCTGTAACTCTCTCTCTCTCTCTCTCTCTCTCTCTCTCTCTCTCTCTCTCTCTCTCTCTCTCTCTCTCTCATTTAACCCACACACACGACACCCAAATAAAGTCACGATGCCACACAAACACTGCTACTAGACTAGTCGAGGTCCCTCTTAACTTCTGCCCTTCCCAAACACGCCCCAGCCCACAGAACCCCACAACAGAACGCCTCTGCCAACAAACGATCCTGACCTTGGCACTATCAGGAGGACAGACTTCTCAAGGCAGAGCCAGCAGAGAATCGATAGCGAGGCTCAGACAGACGAGAGATGCCGGCTTTAAGCTGCAGAACTGGACTCATCCGAAGAATCAATATTCCTACATGGGTCCTTCTATTGTGAAGACATTGTGGTGGAGCTGTAGAACATCTAGCTATACTTGTGGGTGCCTTGTGTTCCAACAGCCTACTGAGAGACGCTTCGTTGGTTGTAGCGTGGCGAATCTAATATTGCGTGTGAGAACAGCCCGGCTGATCTTACGCCAAAGAACGTATACAATTATGGCATAAGAAAACTTGGTTCTACAAACATTGTATCGGGACGTCATGAGCCTGAGAATACCTACTGCTTTTATGAGAGACAATGCCCAGGTCTGAGTGCGATGTACGAGGAGGAGGAGAGAGAGGAGACGCGAGTAGCAGAGGAAGCAGAGAAAACGGATAAGGTATGGGGAAGGGGAAGAATGGTAGGATGGAGAGGGGGAGAATGGTAGGAGGGAGAGGGGGAGGAGGAGGAGGAGAAGAAGAAGAAGAAGAAGAAGAAGAGATAATGTTTGTGTACTATGTGCCTGTATGTGCATGTACACGCGTGTGTCTGCGTTCTTGTATATGTTTGCCCGCGGTTGTATCTGCCTGTACACATGTTAGTTAGTTGCATATCTTTTACAGGACGTCGCGGTCAACCCCAATATTTTTTGGCTGTTTGTGATTTCTTTGCAAGTTTGTTTATGTTCAGTAGTTTGCCTTTGCTTTCTGAACGACCGGCACTCTTACCATTGTATGAAAATCAACACAAGTCGGTCTGCTGCAAATCGCCCGCAGCTGTGTTTTGAGCACGGTATGCGGGATTACGAATTGCGTCCGTAATCCCTTCACCACAGGACGAAGTGCGTGTACGAATGGATATTATGTAATTGTGTGTATGTCTATGGATATGTGAGTGTATGTTTGTTTTACGTGTATATGTGTAGCATTGCTTAAATGTGTGTTCATATGTGTATGCGCGAATGTATGCGGGTTGTGGTTACGTTTCTGCGAGGTGGGTTCAAATAAAAAAAAAAAACTTAAATTGTTATTTGTTTGCTGAATACATTCTGAAAAAAAAATAAAGAACAAATGTTTCATTTTTCGATACTGTCACCACTACGTTCAATGCAAGTCGTCTAGCGCCGATAAAGTGCCTGGATTCCTGTAGAAACATCGACTCTGGGGTGCCTGACCCGGTCGTGAACAGTCTATCACAGAAGTCACGCCGTTTTGAACTGCCCTACTTCTCTCATACACTTGCTGTACTGACAGACGTGCATCACCATACTGGACCTTCATTCGCCGAAGAATAGCTATAGGTTTAACCTCTTCATGGATTTTTTTTTTTTTTAAACGGATAACAGCCTTCCTCCCCTTTGCTGCTTGTCAAAAGTGGGGCGACCATATTTAAACTGTGCTTATGACGTCACCGTGTTTATCTGCAGCGTGGTGTCACGTGCTTAACACTCTTGACATCCTTAACAACAATATTGACAGGTTACAAGAAAATGTCATGGTTCTTGTAATTTCTATCACACTTCTAAGGCTTTCATTTGAAGCCACACCCCTACCCTCTTGTAAAGCTAAACGTGAATCACACGTGTCTATACACGCGAATGCAGTTATGTCCATCATTATTCACGTGTGTATGTGCGGGTCTCTATGTGCGTAGGTGTGTGCATGCGTCTGTGTGTGTATATATATATATATAATTGAGTGCGTGTTTGTGCCTGGCTATACACTCTCATGTATTTGTGCTTGGCTACCTGTGTATTTCAGAATGTGTGTGCGTGCATGTGTTTGTGTGTGTGTGTTTGTGCGTGTGTGTATGTGTGTTATTGTCTACAGAACATAAACACGCGTATATATGTTTATATGCTCATATAAAAATCATTATGTGCATACCAACGTTATGTGACATAGTTAACGCCCGAAATTGCCCTGAAGTTTCCTGCCATTGGTCTGTAATGCGACAGCACCATCGCATTCTGTAGGCCTGGATGCACGGAGGAATACGTGGCCCAATCTGTCGCTCACTGTCGCAGGCGACGAGCCCCGCATCCTACCGTGCTCATTACATTATCAGAGCAGTTCCCTATCTACTTTGCCAAACTCGCCCGCTATTTGATGCATGCTTAGTTAATAAAAAATTCTGAGACCTATGGTGGGTGATATGTCAATGATTAGATACGACTTAACTGGTTTTGCCAACCAGTGAGAATGAACCCAATGCCGCTAGCGGCAAGAGCTTACAACATGAACATTGAAACATCAAGAGGCAGGGGAAGACCACGAAAAACGATGGATGGACGGAGTCATGAACACCTTAAAAACCGACAACATCTCAGCATACCAGGCGACCGAGCGAGCCCTAGATCGTAAACCAATCAAACAAGCCTGCGACGTCTAACGGCATAGAACTGCGAAGGACACAAGAAAGACAGAAAGAAATAAGATACGAATTGTGACGATAATCCATAGTTGTCGTTTCAGACAGATGATCGACCTGGTTGTATTTATAACTCTACAGGGATGTCCAGTTAACCTGGCTTCCAACTACACGGTGTTCCTTCGGCGAGGCGCTGGAGTCGTCATCTGGCGGAAATGTGTTCAAATCCCGTTATGGTAGCTTTCAATTGGAATCCTCCGTGGCGAAGTGGTTACGCCGCCTGCCTCACGCTCCGAATGGTGTGGGTTCTTGCACATCGTTCGGTTCACAAGTGCATCTTTCTCAAAGACTCCTACGGGCAATCGCTGGAGCTACGGAGTTCGTATCCGGCACGCCCCCCCCCCCCCCCCCCTTGCGGAAAGAGACCAAGCCATATGGTATAAAAACTCTTACCTTTTACAACCCTCTTTAGCTTAGAATTGCATGTTGATGAGCATGTCCTCTAATCTCTGTTTCTTTGTTTTACTTCTTCTATCGCCAATCAATACCTGCGAGTTTATTTATGTGCCGTCGGAGTGATCTTTTAGTGCACACACCTTTCTCCCGACTCACCACCAAACTACCATCCTCCATGTGACTGTAATGCAAAAGTCTCTTTTCCCTCTCCAATCTCAAAATACCAGCGAGTTATGCAAAACATTGGTATCTACACTGACAAAGTCAACCACAGCAAAATTAGAATGTCTTCCCCTGGAATCTTCAAAGTAAATTAAAAACAGAAAACTCAAAAGTGCCCAATGAAACTTACATGATGACCAGAAAACTCACAAAGTGACCAAGGAAGCTCACTGGGTGACCAAGGAAACTCACAGGATGACCAATAAAACTCGATGTGTGACCAAGGAAACACAAAACACAAAGAAGAAGTTAATTACAGACAGAAGACAAATAATATAGGACAGACATGGGGATAGCTACTGCAAGAAAACTGGAAATATGGAAGGTCTTGACAGGTATGATTAATAGCCACTGCTTCAATAGGAGATAAAAGACAAGAGAACAGAAGATATAGAGCAGACATTTAACTCATTCGGTGCCAAACAAAAATGTAGGCGTGGTACAAACATCGTGCACAATTTAAAAAAAAATATATATAATGTTAATTTCCGTTCACTGAGCATTTAAATTGCGAAATATACCACGAACAGAACAAACAACGCGATGACCCTAGTATGGCAATTAGCGTCCTTCTGTCCAAATGGGGGGGGGGGGGGGGGTCACAATTGGTGATATATTGTCCTTCTGCACTGAACCAGTCAATAGCCTCAGCTTCGTTAGGGGAAAAAGACAGCAGAGAACTGGAGATATAAAGCAGACATCAGAGAGCAGCAGATATAAAGCAGACATCAGAGAATGTGAGATATTAAGCAGATATAAGTTAACAGGAGATATAAAGCAGACATCAGAGAACATGCGATATAAAGCAGACATAAGAGAACATGAGATATAAAGCAGACATCAGAGAACAGGAGATATAAAGCAGACATCAGAGAACAGGAGATATAAAGCAGACACCAAAGAACAGGAGCTATAAAGTAGACATAAGAGAACAGGAGCTATAAAGTAAGAGAACAGGAGATATAAAGCAGACATAAGAGAACAGGAGACATAAAGCAGTCATTGAACATTCCCATCTTGATGTTCATTGGCACACCCGTTCTCACTTAATGTTTCCCTAAACAGAAGAGCTAGGGAATTCGTCGGATCCAGTTAGGAAAGACACCGCCATTGTTTCATTACACAAATGACATTAAAAGGGACATTTCATAGGGGACACCCTTCTCTCGCGGAACCATTACAAACCGGAGATCAAACTGAAATTATTTATAAAAAAAAGTGTCAATTCTTCGCTGTACATTTAGAATGGCGTGATATGAATATGAAGATGTCAATTGCAACGAGAAAAAGAGTATGCTGCAGAGGACCTGTACTATTGTATGGATGTGAAACGTGGACAATGAGCAGAAAAGCTGAAATATATCTAATGGTAGTGAAGATGCGGTTTCTGATGAAAATACAAAGAATACCATGGGCATACAGAAAAACCAATGAGCAAGTCCTACAAGAAGCAAATGAGAACCGTAAACTGATGAGAGAAATTATACGTAGACAGTCAAATTTGTTTATGCACGTTATAAGAAGAAATATATTAGAGAACTTAGTGACAACTGGCAAGACTAGGGGAAAAGAGCAAGGGGAAGAAGAGAAGTGAAATATCTGGATGACTTGACCACGTAGCATGATCGAGACAAAAACACAGAGCTGATCCACGACTCTGGTGATCGTGTGTGATAGCGAAACATGACCACCTACGCTTATTGGCATGGCACATGGTGATGATGATGATGATGATGATGATGATGATGATGATGATGATGATGATGGTGAAGATGATGATGATGAGATTGATATGATGATGACGACGACGACGATGATGATGATGACGATGATGATGATGATGATGATGATGATGATGATGATGATGATGATGATGATGATGATGATGATGATGATGATGATATGAATACGAATTTCGAATGTCAGATATGTCTGTATAGTTGTCAGCATTATTATCGTCATTACAATTACCATCATCATGAATATTAACATCATCATCACCCGGGAAGGTTAACCCGGTCAACAAATGCCCGCAGAAGTCGGATGTGTCGGCCTAACGGCGCAAGAACGCAGCTCTGCTGTAAACAGGTACAACGCAGTCACATCCGGAAAAAAAAATCCGGATGAACGAAGAAGAAGAAGAAGAACATCATCATCAGCATCGACGTTTTTGCATTATCTCAGCAGCTACACGTTTCTGCAGAAGCGACCCTTTACAAATGAATTTTTTTCATGGGCTTTCTCATCTATTGTCTTCGGAAACTCAGCCCCGGGTAGAGGTCCTTATCCTTGCGGCTTGTTCTAGCGCTGTATGGCCTCTTGTTTCTTGTGTGCCTGTTGAACTCAAGTCCTGCAAACTGTGTTTACACTGTTTTCTGCTCACGTCATGTCATGACCACCTCTCTCTCTCTCTCTCTCTCTCTCTCTCTCTCTCTCTCTCTCTCTCTCTCTCTCCCCCCCCCCCTCTCTCTCTCTCCCCCCCCCCCTCTCCCTTGCCCAGAAGATGTTGTAAGGATGAAATATTGTATGAAAGAGAAGGGTAGAAGGTTAAGAGAAGGTTAGAAATAGAAGACATGCATGTGCACAGACGGTTAAGAAACTGTTAGAAATAGAAGACATACAAGTGCTCAGACGGTTAAAAGAAGGTTAGAAATAAGAAGGGTAGAATATTTGACGGGCCTGCGTGCCCAAATCTGAGCCTTTTGAAAATAAAGTCTGTTCGTTGGCTCGTTCTCACTCTCTCCCTCTCTATCCTTCCCTCCCTCTCCCTCTCCCCACTATACCCTCTCTCCTTCTCTCCCTTCCCTTCCCTTCCTCTCTCACTCTCTCTATCCCTCTCCCCCTCTTCATCTCCCTCCCCCGGCCTCTCCCTGTCTCCCTCCCTCTCTCTCTCCATTATCCCCCAAGCAGGAAGTAGCTATAGGCCTGGGATGTGTTAAGACTACAAATTGTGTAGGTCTGAGTGCACGGAGGCATAGGTGGCCCGTATTAACCTCACTCTAGCAAGCGACGAGCTAAGGCGTAGACCCCTCGACCGACTCCTCTCTCGACATTATGAGCGTAGCTCCTAGCAACTATACTAACACACCCTCTTCCTTCTCCTCTGTCCAAATCTAATTGTGTTGTTTGCTCGTGGCCTTATTTGTCATAACATTACAAAGACGATGACTGCAGAAAGTTGTCTTGCATACAGTAGACAACAAGTGAGCAGACACAGAATATACCCTACCTACAGTAGATAAACATAGAAACATGCTTTACGTTTCAATACTGACAGCTTCCTCTGGGGACAAAACACATTCAAAGAATCGATTAATAGAAACTCCCGTGTGTTGCCGGGGCCCAAAAGGGAAGCAAAGAATAGCAAGACTGTAGCCTACCACGCATGTCGTAAGAGGCGACTAAGGAGGCTTGATGGTTCCGTCGCCCTGCTACTGAGTGAGTGCGTCGCGCGACACTGTGAGCTGTGGGTTTCGTGTGAAATGCTTTTGAATCTGCCCAAGTTTTTTTGGAACGTGACTGCATGTTCGGAGTGATGGCAGGTGGCTATGTCCCAGAGTTTACCGGGTTTTACCTGATGCAGAAATGCGTGGCTGCTGGGCTTCTGGTTGACTGCCACTGCCATCGACGATGAACTGTATTTCGTGGACTGTGTGGGTGAACATTAGGAAACATCCAAATGGGGAAAATGACTGCCGATTCCATCAGAAATGAACTGGGTGGTCTGTGGGGGAATATTGTGTTGAGATTCTGGCGGCGGCATTATGCACAGTGTATCTGTGCGGGCTGTTGTTTGTCGAGACTCCTGTCTTTTCCACTTTTCACATTGGGCAGTGGGGAGCGTTTTGTGTGATATTCACTGGCACAGGAACTGAGCATAATGGGGACGACCCGTTGCTGTGAAGTTGGAACTGCGACTAACTAACTAACTAAATAACTAACTAACTAACTGATTAATAGAAAAAGAAATATAAGACATGCAAGAGGTCAGACGATTAAGAAAAGGTTAGATTTAGAAGACATGCAAGTGTTCAAACGGTTAAGAAAAGGCTAGAAATAGAAGACATGCAAGTGCTCAGACGGTAAAGAAACGGTTAGAAATAGAAGACATGCACGTGTCCAGACGGTAAAGAAAAAGTTAGAAATAGAAGACATGCACGTGTTCAGACGGTAAAGAAAAGGTTAGAAATAGAAGACATGCATGTGCTCAGACGGTTAAGAAAAGGATAGAAATAGAAGACATGCAAGTGCTCAGACAGTTAAGAGAAGGTTAGAAATAGAAGACATGCAAAGGCTCAGACTGTTAAGAGAAGGTTAGAAATAGACATGCAAGTGCTCAGACGGTTAAGAAAAGGCTAGAAATAGAAGACATGCAAGTGCTCAGACGGTTAAGAAAAGGTTAGAAATAGAAGACATGCAAGTGCTCAGACAGTTAAGAGAAAGTTAGAAATAGAAGACATGCAAGTGCTCAGACGGTTAACAAAATGTTAGAAATAGAAGACATGCAAAGGCTCAGACAGTTAAGAAAAGGTTAGAAATAGAAGACATACAAGTGCTCAGACGGTTAAGAAAAATTTAGAAAAATAAGACATGCAAGTGCTCAGACGGATAAGAAACGACTAGAAATAGAATACATGCAAGTGCTCAGACGGTTAAACAAGGTTAGAAATAGAAGACATGTACGTGTTCGGACGGTTAAGAAAAGGTTAGAAATAGAAGATATGCATGTGCTCAGGCGGTTAAGAAAAGGTTAGAAATAGAAGACATGCAAATGTTCAGATGGTTAAGAACAGGTTAGAAATAGAAGACATGCACATGTTCAGGCGGTTAAGAAAATGTCGAATGAACGAACGAACAATCTTTATTTTCAAAGCGTTAAGAATTGGGCACGCAGGCCCGTCTGACATTCTGCCCTTCTTCTCTATTTCCTCTCATAAGTCTTTCATTCAACATCACGTATGTAGCTAATCTTTGACAACAAAAGAACAATAAGCATTAAAACGAATGAAAAATAATCACTAATACATGCCGTAAATATCGGGACGTTTATTGGCTAGTTGTCGTTCGAGATAATTTACCCTTATTATTGTTTTTTTTCTTTCTTTTTTTCTTTTTCTTTTTATGGGCGCATGTAGTCTGTAACACCAAAATCACAATATACAAAACACTGATCAGACCAGTTGTGCTGTATGGCTCTGAAACCTGGAGTACAACGAAAGGAGACGAAGCCTTGTTACAAACCTTTGAGAACAAAATTTTAAGACGCATCTTTGGACCCATTAGGGATACACAAAGTGGAGAGTGGAAAAGAAGAAGTAACAAAGACATTTATGATCTGTTTACGTCGCCGCTAATCACTGGTATCATGAAGGCTAATAGACTACAATGGCTGGGGCATATAGAAAGAATGGAAGATAATAGGGAAACAAAACTCGCTTACACTCAGGAAATAAATGACCCCGAGGTAGACCAAGAAGGCGTTGGAGAGATAATACATATACAGACCTACAAGCACTTGGAATCAACGACTGGCAAGAGAAGGTCCACCAGAGAGACGAATGGAGACGGATTGTATCTGCAGCAAAGAACCTCAATGGCTCGGAAAGCTGAAGAAGAAGAAGATGTTGTCTGTATTGGGGTAGTGTTCAAACAGGCTGCAAATGCATGTATAATGATTGGTGGGTCTTTGATTTCTTGTGGAAGAGTATACTAAGCTTGTTTTATATGTCTATCCTAGGTTTAGGGACATGAAGTACATTTAGTCGTTTCTTTGTCTTGCGTTATATTTGAACAATGACCAAAGGTAGCTTGTAGCATTTTGAAATACGATTTTGTGAATTAGTTTAGTCTTATTAAAAAGTAAACGTTTGTGGAGTGGCAGTAGCTGATGATTGTCGGTAAGCTTTTCACCATTAATTAAACGCACTGTCCTTTTCTGGAGTGAAAAAAGGCTTTTTGTTATTTATTTGGAGCATCCATCCTAGATTGTGGAGCAATAATCAATATGTGTTTGTATGTGGGAAGTATAGAATATCTTTCTTGTGTTTTCGTGAAGGAAATTTTTAATTTTGACAAGTTGATATACTTTTTTTTTTTTTTTTTTTTTTTTGGCTATTTGTTTAACGAGAGCATGAATACGGGAGTTAAAGTTTAGATTTTGATCAACGATGAGACCCAGTGCCTTGTTCTCGGTTACACTTTCTACAGGCGTGCTACCAATGTGCAGCTGAAGAGCTCTCTGTGAGTTTAGAGTGTGAAGTCTTTGCCTGGTTATTATTAACATAGATTTTGTTTTAGAAATGTTAATTTGCATGCGATGTGCATGACTCCAGTTAACTACACTATTTATTTCCTGTTGCAAGGATGATTCTAGCATATTACAATCAATAGCGTTTATATATACTGTGAAGTCGTCTGCTAATAGATCATAGGACGACGAAAGATATAAGGGAAGATCATTTATATAAATGGCAAATAACAGAGGGCCAAGTATAGACCCCTGAGGTACTCCAGTATTAATGGTAATGGCTTGAGATAAAGACTTATTGTGTGATATTACTTGTTTTCTGTCTAATAAAAATGATTTGATTAACGTCACTATATTAAAGCTTACTTTCATTGTGTCTAGTTTTTATTTATAAAAAAAATTTAGAATAGTATGATCTATCATATAGAATGCTTTTCTAAAGTCTATAAACACCGCTCCACATAGAGTATTGTTAATAATTTGATGCCAGTTGTCTATCATGTTTGTTAGGGTCGTATGACAATAATATTTTGGCGCACACCCTGACTGACTGACTATTTGTTTGTGGCGAACTAATTGTTTTAGTGTTGTTTTGTGAATGTGCTTTTCCAGTGATTTGGATAGTGAGAATAATATGGAAATTGGCCTAAGAGTTACTCATGAGACGATCGTCTAATGAACCAGCTTTTAAATGAGAATACACTTTAGCGATTTTAAAGGCTGATGGGAAGTGACCTTTGGTGAGACATTGATTATATATATAAGTTAGTGACTCGCAGATCACCGGTGCAGCATAGGGAATGATTCGATTACTGATTCCATCTAGTCCTGATGATTTATTGTTTTTTAGGTTACTGAGATGAGTAAAAACTTCAGTGGTAGTCATTAGCGGTATGTTACAGGAAATGTCTCTATAGCATCTGTTCTCACAAAATGATGATAATAAAGATATGTCATGAGGAGAATCTGCTATTGCAGCCTTCAGTTGGTTTATGTCGGATTGAAAGAAACTACCGAATTGATCACATGTAACCCGATTTGTTAGTAATGATTGTGATGACTTGTATTTGTTTGTCAAGGTATTAATTGCTCTCTCTATATCTTTAGTGTGGGTTTTATCTATTATTAAGTTCTCAATATAGTTTTTCTTTTCCATTCGAATCAATCAATCAATCATGTGCCATGCCGGAAAGCGTGGGCGGTCATGACTCGCCATTTCACTCGATCACCAGAGTCATGGATGCTAATTTTAATGTCTCTGTCCTTGTCTTGCGATGATCAGTCTTTAGGCGAATCATAATGTACTAGGCACTTTTAAAAAGGTAGGTTGCCGCTGCTTTACTCTATGGCAGTGACCATACTGGCCAGATGACCGCAACCATTGTCTCTCGAAAGAGATCCTCTGCCTGCCGTCGCGAAACTTGAGACCATAACCAACAAATATCTGTCGGTTGCCTTCAAAGTTTCATCCACCACCTGCCTTCCGTGGCTTCTTTTGAACACTTCCAATAAACGAATACAAAATAACACCACAAACGCGTCACGTTGTCGCCATTTCCTTTCGAATAACATATTAGACTTTGTTTCTCAGACTACTGTACGTGGTTAGATCTCTATTTGGATGTGCCCTGCACCGTTCTCTCAAAATGTCAACTAACTCCTGGGTGATCGACGGGGGCTTAGTGTAATGTTTAACTCGAACTTCCTTAAATGGAATATGATTATCAATTACACTTAGAAAGATCTTAAGCCATTGGTCCAGCGCATCATCTGGGTCAGGAAGCTGGTAAACAAAGTCCAGAAATGAGTTGAGCAAGTCTTGTAAAAAAGACATCTTGATTGAAATTTTTATAATTTCTATATTTTATACTTATGTGTTTGTGACATATATGTCATCATCTCTCAGTCTTTTCCAGCAGACGTTGCTAGGACGCGCTACCTGAAGAGTAGGCTAGAGGCTATTAAAATTTCGACGGGAGAATTAACAAAACGAACTTTCGTTTTGTATTAAGGGCATTGATTGGCCGCGCCCCGGAAACACAGGCTTAATCGAGACAAAGGCTTGGTAGACAAAGCGGTCTGGTCAATCGCCATGTTTCTCCAACGTTAGCGGGTGACCCATTGTTAATGGGTTAATTTAAAGCCCACTTATTCTCTGCGTTTTAGGCGCTAGAGATGGCGGTGGAGTATTGGCCTAGTCACCATGCTTGGAACTGAAATTATGGTAAACTTGTTTGGATTTAGAGGCAGGAAACTGGGATATCAGCCTCCTCTAATATTCTACAAAGAGTGCGGGTTACTGCTACACACCCTGAACGTCAATGCCTGGATAATTACTGGATTTTGAATATGCTGAAGTGGATTCCCTACCTCTGGGAACTTACAGATGGTGTTAATCTTTTCAATGTCTGCAAAGACATGAGGCATGCCTTGCCTAGATGGTTTTCAGCGTATACCCTCTTCTAAAAGTCACCGCCTGATTCCACGTTCAACTGTCATATTCCAGAGGCTCACGGATAGTCTGGAATTCACCATCATTTACCAGTATGGATTTACCAACTGATTTTGTGAACTCCCAGCTTCCTTTGAATCTTCTCATCCATCATATCCCAGACATGGACAATCAAGCACTATACCAACTCCCGGTCAATCAAGTCGTATATTCAGCCGAAGAAAGAATAACCTACATCTTAACCAAGAAAAGGGCTGAAATATTCAGGCCCAATTCAAGTTAGTTCTGTCAGGAAATGCTAATGGATTATGTGATGTCACTCCTCATCCAAAGATATACTGAAAGTGTTTGTGCCTGATCCTGATCGAATCAATCACATGGACTCCTGTGTGTCACGCCACGCCAGAACGTTTCCGACTCATATCTGTCGGTTATATCACATCTAAATGCTCCTCGTCTAGTTACTTAGCAGCTGTGACTTGAGAGATTACAGTATATCCACAATGGATTCATATGGATTACTCCTACATGTTTTTCGCAATGGATATATGATCCAGAAGTGGAAGCTCTGTGTGTGTGTGTGTGTGTGCAATCCCAAATTTTCTGAATAGGTGGATATATGCAAAGCAGCTGTTTTCCTTGGATTATAGAGAGTGTGGTTATGGCCAGACTTTTCTAGTGGATATTGAAGGAGAGGGAGTCATCATCAGACCCCTAGGATATTTCTAGAGACAGATTAGATAGATTTTCTTTATCTAGTTCTTTGTATGGATTATTTACTTTATTTTGTGTTTGACACAGGTATTCGATGGGAACCTTTTTTGGGGATTTCTGTTATGGCTGTATACTTTGTGTGCATTGCCTGAAATATGATAACTTTTTCATGCATGTGACCATATTGTAACCAACAGGGTTTGTCCAGAACCCAAATGTTTTCCACAATACAATTGTTTGTTTGTTTGGTTTAACCAAGCCTTGCAGTTACTTCATTGTTAACCTGTTGTTCCAAAATTGATGTTTATAGTCCAGTTATTGTTACTGTTATGTGATACAGTGAGTTATTGTACTGTTTTTGTCTAACAATGGCTGTTTTCCTCTGTCATGTAATCCAGTTGTTGCGTCTAACATTGGTTGTTGTCCCTCTGTTGTATAATACTGTGGATGTGCATGACAGTGAATATTTGTCATTGTTTATATATATGTGGGAGATTAAATGTGGGGCGGGGCACTTACACATAGACACACCTTCTGGGTAGAGTGATTAGTACTCGGGTGTCTGTGGTAGAACTTCCCGGATCTCCCAGCCTTCTATGGGAAACATTTCTTCTATGTTAGTGTTGAACTTGCACCCTTTTCTGCCTTGTTAAATGCTTGGGGGTTTTACGAGCCAATATATTATTTCCTATAGAGGGCGTGTTTGGGATTTAAACCCCATTCATACTGAATACCCCTAGCGAAACTTGTCCTTATTCTAATTTATTATATTTACCACCCCACAAGTGATCGCTCGTCGCGGAATTTTGAACCCTTACCCCATGCCATGAGTGTGGGCGTTGCCCAGAAAATTTGAACCCATCTCTACCTCTCAAGTTGAGACTTTACAACTAATTGGTGGCTGGTGTTCACAAGTATGGGCTTAGACACAAGTTTTTTTAAACCCATGGTGTCTTAATCACTAGTAATGTTTATTAGTGTGTCAACTAATGTTCACAGGTGATGTCTTTATTCTATAAATTGAAACCTGTTTTAATGTTTGTATATGAGAATGGTTAACTCATGTATTTTGTATCCTTTTGGTGGGAGACCTGTTCCTTGTATAGGACCTCATAAAATAAGGTCTCTGGGATTGTTAACCCATATAGGATTATTTCTGGTGGGATGTCATTAATTCTTGATTGATTTTGTGTGATGTTGATGTTAAATGATTATTGTTACTCTGGGATGTTCTTGATTAGTTAAATTTTGGTAGTATGATAAATATATTACTGTACTATATGTCCTCATTTTTGGCATAGACCCACATATGAATCCTGGGCTGTTTAACTATGTTGTCATATATTGCCATTTTATTTTGTGCATGCTCTGTTTGTTGGGGTCAGGTACTATTGAAACTTACCCAAAGCAACAGAGAAATCCAAGATTTTTTTTAATGGCTGAGACAGATAGGATATAGCCCCCCAAATTTTTTTAAAGAGAATTCAGTGAAGATATCTTTATTTAAGTGGGACATGATATGCATTTGAGATTTGAGGAACATCAGGGGGAAAATAACAATAAACAATTAAGTTGACTTAATGTTAGGGCCAATACCCCACCTGCAATTTTATCCGACATGTATAATGGAATTAGTATGAATATTGTTTAAATTGCAGTATTCGTAGCCGCCAGGCGGGAAACAGTGGATTTTATATTCCACACCATATGCATAACATGTTCGGAAATACTGAAAGTAGATAGATTGACACTGATGATTCCTATTAGGACATAAAGACGCCTATTCAACGCTTTCAGTTTAAGGGTCTGGTATTCATAACAGATCTTTTATTGTCCATGTGTCAGAAATGGCACTGGTCAATTTTATTATTCGGTTGTTGTAACTCTGTAGTGAACAAGGATCCATTTACTATGTGAGAGACAGCAGTTAAATTACAGGGCCCCTTTGATAAGCTAGTCCCTCTGGCATTACCAGTGACAGATAAAGCATACGTCGTTGTGTGACTGGCGAACGAAGGGTATGGTCTCGACCGTAAATTTACCCTGTTGTTTTTTTATTTTGATGTCATAGGAATTTTAAGAGCTACCGGAAGAAACCTGTAAGTATCTCAACTTTTTGATGTCAGAAAACAGGAAATTGGTCCTCATCTGCGAGATTCCCAATTTTATTCTCATCAGAGAATTAGTAACAGACTCGGGCAGCATTAGCTCCCATTTTGCATGTTGCTTGTACTGACTTGAAAGACTAGGGACAGTTTTCTAGTTGTCACATTATGTTCTTAAAGTCAGGATTTCTCTCCAAAGCATCAAACTAATTTGGTGATCGAGGAGATAGCCCGATATTTATACAACTATTAGCTAGTGGTTGTTGTTGACGTACCTCTCGACAGAAGAAGAGTAGGACGCCTTTTTCTTATTTTTATTCATAGACCATGCTAGATTAGGCTATAGCAAGGACTATACTTTTCAAGCACTTGGAAGCCTTTGGCTGAGAGTTGCTTGACTTTTTACTAGATTAGTATTTCCTCTTGGGAGTCTCTAGTAATATATTTCAGTTCAGAAGGAAAAAGCTTTCAAACTCTTCCAGTTTGAACAGATTCATTGTTCTCCGTATTAATCGGTTACGAACAAACCTGGAGAGAAACTTAAAGGTGCCCTGATTTTTTATCTTGAGGAAGTTAACTCAGGAAACACCAGAATAGAGGGATATATTTATACCTGTGGCTTTCATTGCTTACAAGTAAGGTAACCCATCAGTAAACTGGGAGTGTACCGACAACTCGGTTGTTCGGATGACTATTACAGGGACCACCTACGGCTTTAAATTCATATATAAACTGAGTATAATGTGGCACTGAGAGATTATTCTACAATAGTGATTAAATGTAAAGCATAATTGGAGGACCTGGAAGACCAAATGCATCAGATTAAGAAGGCGGAAGACTGGGGATAACTGTATCAGCTCTACTTATGTGGATAGACCTGTCTAGGTGGGAGACTTGTGACATATATGTCATCATCCCTCAGTCTTTTCCAGCAGACGTTGCTAGGACGCGCTACCTGAAGAGTAGGCTAGAGGCTATTAAAATTTCGACGGGAGAATTAACAAAACGAACTTTCGTTTTATATTAAGGGCATTGATTGGCCACGCCCCGGAAACACAGGCTTAATCGAGACAAAGGCTTGGTAGACAAAGCGGTCTGGTCAATCGCCATGTTTCTCCAACGTTAGCGGGTGACCCATTGTTAATGGGTTAATTTAAAGCCCACTTATTCTCTGCGTTTTAGGCGCTAGAGATGGCAATGGAGTATTGGCCTAGTCACCATGTTTGGAACTGAAATTATGGTAAACTTGTTTGGATTTAGAGGCAGGAAACTGGGATATCAGCCTCCTCTAATATTCTACAAAGAGTGCGGGTTACTGCTACACACCCTGAACGTCAATGCCTGGATAATTACTGGATTTTGAATATGCTGAAGTGGATTCCCTACCTCTGGGAACTTACAATGGTGTTAATCTTTTCAATGTCTGCAAAGACATGAGACATGCCTGGCCTAGATGGTTTTCAGCGTATACCCTCTTCTAAAAGTCACCGCCTGATTCCACGTTCAACTGTCATATTCCAGAGGCTCATGGATAGTCTGGAATTCACCATCATTTACCAGTATGGATTTACCAACTGATTTTGTGAACTCCCAGCTTCCTTTGAATCTTCTCATCCATCATATCCCAGACATGGACAATCAAGCACTATACCAACTCCCGGTCAATCAAGTCGTATATTCAGCTGAAGAAAGGATAACCTACATCTTAACCAAGAAAAGGGCTGAAATATTCAGGCCCAATTCAAGTTAGTTCTGTCAGGAAATGCTAATGGATTATGTGATGTCACTCCTCATCCAAAGATATACTGAAAGTGTTTGTGCCTGATCCTGATCGAATCAATCACATGGACTCCTGTGTGTCACGCCACGCCAGAACGTTTCCGACTCATATCTGTCGGTTATATCACATCTAAATGCTCCTCGTCTAGTTACTTAGCAGCTGTGACTTGAGAGATTACAGTATATCCACAATGGATTCATATGGATTACTCCTACATGTTTTTCGCGATGGATATATGATCCAGAAGTGGAAGCTCTGTGTGTGTGTGTGTGTGTGTGTGTGTGTGTGTGTGTGTGTGTGCAATCCCAAATTTTCTGAATAGGTGGATATATGCAAAGCAGCTGTTTTCCTTGGATTATAGAGAGTGTGGTTATGGCCAGACTTTTCTAGTGGATATTGAAGGAGAGGGAGTCATCATCAGACCCCTAGGATATTTCTAGAGACAGATTAGATAGATTTTCTTTATCTAGTTCTTTGTATGGATTATTTACTTTGTTTTGTGTTTGACACAGGTATTTGATGGGAACCTTTTTTGGGGATTTTTGGGGACTTCTGTTATGGCTGTATACTTTGTGTGCATTGCCTGAAATATGATAACTTTTTCATGTATGTGACCATATTGTAACCAACAGGGTTTGTCCAGAACCCAAATGTTTTCCACAATACAATTGTTTGTTTGTTTGGTTTAACCAAGCCTTGCAGTTACTTCATTGTTAACCTGTTGTTCCAAAATTGATGTTTATAGTCCAGTTATTGTTACTGTTATGTGGTACAGTGAGTTATTGTACTGTTTGTGTGTAACAATGGCTGTTTTCCTCTGTCATGTAATCCAGTTGTTGCGTCTAACATTGGTTGTTGTCCCTCTGTTGTATAATACTGTGGATGTGCATGACAGTGGATATTTGTCATTGTTTATATATATGTGGGAGATTAAATGTGGGGCGGGGCATTTACACATAGACACACCTTCTGGGTAGAGTGATTAGTACTCGGGTGTCTGTGGTAGAACTTCCCGGATCTCCCAGCCTTCTATGGGAAACATTTCTTCTATGTTAGTGTTGAACTTGCACCCTTTTCTGCCTTGTTCACTGCTTGGGGGTTTTACGAGCCAATATATTATTTCCTATAGAGGGCGTGTTTGGGATTTAAACCCCATTCATACTGAATACCCCTAGCGAAACTTGTCCTTATTCTAATTTATTATATTTACCACCCCACAGTGTTTCTGTTTCGGAGTTTTGGTACTTCTTTTCGACCACATGCAACATACTGGGTAGTTATCGTTCATTCCATTAATAGGTACAGTACATATTGTGATGTTACCAGCACATGTAGTATAAATGATATCTATATGTATTGCAGATGATTTTGTTATTCTAGTGGCTTGTTTGACTAACTGTTGGAAGTTATATGAATCAATTATGTTTTCCCATGCCTTCTTTGATTTGTTAATGTCTATGTTGAAGTCTCCTAGCAATATGATTTCTCTCGCATTACTAAAGACTACATCCATCATAGTGGTGATTTTTCATGCCAGATGTTTCATGCACTCGGGTTTCGAAAAGATAGCCAACTACTAAGGGTATGCGATTTTGAAGTTTTACCTTAAGCCATACACACTCAATCTCGCAGGTTTCAACATCTAGCCTGAGATGGATGTTAAGCGAATTAGAAATATAAAATGCAATACCCGTCTCTTGTTTCTGATAAGGATCTCTTCTAATAACTTTAAAACTTCTGATAGCGATGTCATCATCTGAGATGTTACCATTTAGTCGAACATATGAAAATTTTGATTAAGTATAAATGATAGTTCGGGCAGCTTCCCTAATAGATGGCAGTTATTTAGATGCCCGACTCTGAGCCAATCTTTACTGAGCTAGCGTTCATACTTATTAGACATTTCAACAATGCGTAATCATAAGTTTACAAAACACAACTTATTAAGATATAAGTGATGAATGTGGAACCTGCGGAATTGTTGTTTTATAGAAGAACGATACTGGCATGTCGTGACTGCATCGGACTCATAAAGTATGATGAGAGAGGCGCAGACGGGCATGCTTCAAGAAGAGTGGCAGGCTTCCATTGGACAATAATAAAATGGAGAGCATCTGTTGGATCCCCCCCCCCCTTTCCCCCACAGGACATGCTGGTGTGATGGGACACGAGCATGCGGATAGGTTGGCTGGCTATGCACCACTTGGTAGGGTACGGGTGAATGATAAGACAGATTTAGTCGGGGCCCTTTGGAATCGTGTGTATATTATGGAAGACCAAATAGATCAACACGACTTGGAGAGAAGGCTGCTGCAGGGAGTGACCAGAGGGTCTGGCCGACACTCAGGACTCCGAGGAGAGGTCAGACGAACACATAATCAAAATACTACTGGTATCATTAGTATTTGAACTCTTCACTTGCTGTAGTAGATGAGGACAGAGCACATATGGTGATGCCCCGAGTGCTGAGATTTCGGTTCTTGACTGAACTCAACTCAACACAGAAGAGTGATCAGAAGACCGTGGACAGATAGAAAGAACAATGAAGATATATTTAAAAAAGTTAACTCACAGAAAACACTGGTTATTCGCATTAGAAGAGACAGTCTATTTTCTTTGGGCATATATATGCATATCCTGCCTTTCTGTCTTTTTCTCGTATATAACACCCCTCCCTCCTTTATTTCTGCCTGCCTGCCTGCCTGCCTGCCTGCCTGCCTGCCTGCCTGCCTGCCTGCTGTCTGTCTGTCTGTCTGTCTGTCTGTCTGTCTGTCTGTCTGTCTGTCTGTCTGTCTGTCTGTCTGTCTGTCTGTCTTTCTTTCTTTCTTTCCTTCTTTCTCGATTTCCTTCCTTCATTCCTTTCCTCCTCTCTTCTTTCCTTCCTTCATTCCTTTCCTCCTTTCTTTCTTTCTTTCTTTCTTTCTTTCTTTCTTTCTTTCTGTCTGTCTTTCTTTCTTTCTGTCTTTCTTTCCTTCGCTTCCTTCTTTATATAACCCATTTACGGCTCTGGCCGGAGGGAAAATTGTGAAGGAAGAGTCTGATGCTTTTGCTTTGACCACAAGTAGCCTGACTATGGAAGTCGCGGTAGTAAGCAAAGGAATAATATGGCTCGAGATACAGACATTCAATCAGGCATGTGTCCTTAGTGACTCAATGAGTATGCTCAGGAAGATAGTTGGGGTCTGTCCGAAGAGAGTGGTTGCTGTCTCTGTTGGCAAAGATTAGTTTGATTTTCGTGCCAGGGCATGCGGGTGTACAATGAAATGAGCAGGCTGACAGGCTTGCAGGTAGGGCTACTGTGGAAGGCGGGCGAGCCATGGACCAGACAGACATTCTGAATGCTTTACAAGAAGTAAGTCGTTTACGAGAACCAAACGATGACTGTGAATCTACAACCATGATCAGACTGCGAGAACTGCAAGTTAAAAAAGGTGTGGCCAAAAAAGAACTCTACGCGGGAAGCCAAAGAAGATTAATAAACCAACACAGAACTGGTGTCGTCAGCCGCTACACGCTGCGGGTTTCACTGAGGAGGGGATCTGAGCACGTATAGACTGAATGGTTCGATGTGCAATGAGGATGATCTGTCTACTAACTAACTATATAACGAAACACCGCAAGAGTCAGAAAAGGCCATAACGAAGGCAATATGGGCAACGAGTCAAACACTTCAGAAACTCTACACGTTCTTCCGCCTTTTCTTTCTCTCATGTATCCACTCCCTGCCTATATACCCCTCCCACCCCCAGCTTGCCTCGTGATCAGATTTCATATCACAAATTTAGGCGCAAATGTGATTATGCCACTCGAGTCAATAACAGCCTCTTGTCCGCCGATGTCACCCTGACACACGCCAACACCGATTCATCTGGCTGCAGGCAGGCCCGCCTGGTCAGATCAAGTTCAATCGTTGGCCAGTGGTTCTAACAATTTTCAGAGGCCAGACCCCGATACAGATGTTAAAAAGTTAGTTGCTTATCCTTTATAGGATGCCTCAGTCAACACCAGCAGTTCTTTTGGTTGTTGTTGTTGTTGTTGCTGTTTGTCATCTCTTGGACTGTTTACGTTAAGTAGTTTGTTATTGCTTTCTGAACGACCGACACCCATACCATTTCGTAAAAACCAACGCAAGACGGTCTGCTGCCAAATCGCCACCCACAGCTGTGTTTCGAACGCTTTATGCGGCATTATGAACTGCAACCTTAACCACTTCGCCACGGAGCGTGCACGCATATTGTTATTTCTGGTAAATAAGCCTTCATTTCCAAGTTAATACTTAAATGCCGCGAGCGTTATCAAATATCGGCCCGTTGGCTTAGATTAAAATGTCCTGCCATTAGGACAGGGAAGAGCTAACAAAATATAAAATCGAACCACTGACCACGTCAAACGGGCCTCGGTGGATGTCAATGCACCAAAAGGCTCACACGTAGGATTATGAGTTAGTTGCATGTCCATTGCAGGACGTCGCAGTCAACCCCAGCATTGTTTTGGCTGTTTATGATTTAGGCAAGTTTACGTTCAGTAGTTTGGCATTGATTTCTGAACGACCGATGCTCATACAACTGTATGAAAACCAGCGCAAGGCGTATTGTTTCCAAATTGCCTGCAGCTATGCTTACAGCGCGATATGCGGGACTACGAATCGTGTTCGGAACCTCTTCGCCACAGCGGAAGGGGGGAGGAGAGGGACTAAGATCCCCTCCAGAATCAAATATTTAGTCGAGGCGGAACTCTGTCTATGATCTTTCATCTATAGCTGACAATGAAGGGCCAGTGTTCAGATGGATGAATTAATGTTATACATGGTGGCCTTTGGGCATTGGGCTGGAGTTTGTTGACAAAGGAAACCTCAATCCTCTGGAGGAAACATGACCAACCTGGGCCCTGTCTCAGCCAGGCCTCAAGTGCTGATTCGCCACGCAGTTACATCCTAATATTGAAAACAATGTATTCCCTTAGATTGCTTAAATATAGTGAAGCATTAGCAATTAAGCAGTTCCAGCCGGTTTTATGCAAATCTAAAGAGTTCGTGTTGAATTTGAAATTATCGTGGGGATAACAGATGTTACAATACCTGTGACTGTGTGCTTCAATTTTTCAGCTAAAGTATTATTCATATATTCACTTCATGATATATATCTCGGCAGTATGCACCAATCTCCCGACGGCGGGACAGGGGTTCAATCTATACTTCGACATTAAGTTGGACTTCAAGGTTGAATTCTCGTTTAGAAAACAATGGCAAAACACTGAATTAAAACTGGCCTCAATGTGGTACTACTCTCTGAAGCATCAACGTGGTACAATTTTCTGAAGCAACAATGCGGTACTACTCTCTGAAGCCTCAATGTGCTACTACTCTCTGAAGCCTCAATGTTGTACTACTCTCTGAAGCACCAGTGTGGTACTAGTCTCTGAATCACCAATGTGGTACTACTCTCTGAAGCACCAATGTGGTACTACTCTCTGAAGTCTCAATGTGGTACCACTCTCTGAAGCACCAATGTGGTACTACTCTCTGAAGCCTCAATGTTGTACTTTAGTTTTTTTTTTTTTTTTTTCCGCATATCCTTTACAGGACATCGCTGCCAACATCAGCATCTTTCAGCTGATTGTTGATTTCTTGGCAAGATTACGCTCAGTAGTTTGCCATTGCTTTCTGAGCGTCCGGCTCACATACCCCGTAAGTTACCGACCCGGATAGAACCACTACCAATTCTCGCACACGTCACGTTACTCACGAGAGTATACGGGATTACGGAGAAAGTCGTGTAATCCCTGTAACTCTTTCTCCGTAATCCCTAGACCATGGAGACCGGCCAGTGTTGTACTAATCTCTAGAAAATCAGCCTGAGCTTGGAGTTGATCGCCAAGGTCGCGCAAAGGACATGCAATTTTGGAAATCTATGTCCCGAACAATGTCTCTGGTCTTTACTTCCTTCTTTTACTTCCACAACTCCCCAGTAAGGACTGTAAACCAACTTGAACAAGGCAGAGGCAGGCATTTGTGAGGCTACGACCTCCAGCATGAGAATGGAGGTGGAAGCAGTAACAGCTGCATTCCGTTGGTTAGGGGGGAGCACTGCAGCACACACTGCATTCAATGCGGACTCAATGAGTATGCTAAGTAAGGTGGAGAAAGGAACGTGCAGTGTGGAACGGCTCACCTCGCTTCAGTGGTCAAAGATTGTGAGAATTGTATGGATGGTTTTGCGTGTGTGTGTGTGTGTGTGTGTGTATACGTGCGTGTGTGTGTATACGTGCGTGTGTGTGTGTGTGTGTGTGTGTGTGTATACGTGCGTGTGTGTGTGTGTGTGTATACGTGCGTGTGTGTGTGTGTGTGTGTATACGTGCGTGTGTGTGTGTGTGTGTGTGTGCCCTGGCCACGCGGCAGTAAGGGGGAATGAACAGGCTGATAGGCTGGCAGGGAATGCACATCTCGGTGTTAGATTACCTATGGGCGAGGGAGAAGTGGTCGAGCGCCTGTGGGATCAGGTGGAGAAAGTGAGGGAACATATTGACAAACAGTATGTTTGTTGATAGAATGACATGGTGGGGGTTCCGCAGGGCTTCTGGGAGAATCTCAAAACTGAGAGGGAAGACAAGGAGAACATTCAGTCAGATAACGATGGGAACGATTAGTAGTATGACTCTTCGCTGGTCGTTGAACGAGGGGATGGAGCACTATGGGAATGTCTCGAGTGCAGTGATGTCGGTTCTTAGTTGACTTCAGCTCAACTGTAAACATATGTCTCTTGGCTGTCTGCGAATGTCAATCTGTATGCGTGAATGTACGGTCTTATTACACAAATGGCTTCGTAGGAGATCCATGTTCATTTCTGTAGTTGTCGTTTGAAATGTGTATGCTAGTACGAAAGCCACCCGCGGGCTGGAAGTAATTCGGCGACACGATGGGTGCTCGTTTGACTAATGACAGACAGCCTCACGCATGGTGATCACGGATCGCTATTGGGGTGAGAGGGAGTTTGGAGGCTATCAAATCAACGGATCAAGGGACTAATCGAATGATTGGTTCCTATAAGGTGGAAGAGTTACTGGATAACGGTTTGAATAAGAAATGTTGAACTGTTGTTAAACTATTATTGTTACTGTACCGGACGATCACCACCACAATGATCAACATCACTATCACCACCACTACTGCTACTACTACTACTACCACCACAAGTATTACTACTATTACCACTACTACTACAACTGCCACCGAAAATAATAGTGATACTACTACTACTACTACTACTACTACTACTACTACTACTACTACTACTACTACTACTACTACTACTACTACTACTACTACCATTACTACTACTAGTACTACTACTACTACTATTACTACTACTACTACTACTACTACTACTACTACTACTACTACTACTACTACTACTAGTACTGCTCCTGCTGCTGCTGCTACTACTACTACTACTACTACTACTACTACTACTACTACTACTACTATTACTACTACTACTACTACTACTACTACTACTACTGCTACTACCATCTCTACTACTACTATTATTACTACAGCTGCTACTGCTGCTGCTACTACTACTACTACTACTACTACTACTACTACTACTACTACTACTACTACTACTACTACTACTACTACTACTACCATTACTACTACTAGTACTACTACTACTACTATTACTACCATTACTACTACTAGTACTACTACTACTACTACCACACCACCACCACTACTACCAGTACTACAGCTACAATTACCAATATTAATACAACGAGGTGGCTTCAAATGAAAACTTTTAATGTTTTCTTGTTTTGTTTTTGGTGTGAATTTATTCTGAAAAAGTAAAGAACAAATGTATACATTTTCGATATAGTCACCGCTGCTTTCAATGCATGTCCTCCAGCGCCGATAAAATGCTCGGATTACTGTAGAAAAATTTTCTTTCGGTTGCGTGTGTAAACCACTCATGCACCACCTGCTGTACTTTTTCACAGAAGTCACGCCGTTTTGAAACGTCCTACTCCACTCATACACCTGCTGGACTGATAGGCATGCATCACCACACTGGACCTTCATTCATCGATGCATTTCTATAGTTTTCACCCTTTCACTGATTTTTATAAAATGGATAACAGAACGCTGCACTTCTTTGGGTGTCTGTCAAAAGTGGGGTTGCCATCTTTAAACTGTTCTTATGACGTCAACACTCTTGACACCCTTAACAACAATATTGACAGGTTATAAGACAAGGGCATGGTTATTGTAATTTCAATCACACTTTCAAGGTTTTCATGTAAAATCCCTCGTACTTCTACTAACACTAATACCACTAACACCACTATTACTAAAAATTCCACCACTATTACTCAACCACCACCACCACTATTACTACCAACACCACTATTACTACAACTACCATCACTATTACTACCATCACCACTATTACTACTACCACCACCACAACGACGCCTAAATCTAACGATATCCCCGCACCACGTCCAACATCATGTCTAGATTACCAATGTATCCAGAACAGAGATCTAATGAATTCTTCCCTCAGGTCGATGAACACCATTTCCCGAGACATTAAATCCTTAAATCCCCACTGTCCATGGTGAGAAATACGTCCCCGGGTATTGATCACCAGTCACCGAAGACAACAGCAGAGAATTCACTATCAGGTTACACACAACAACACAATCATGACAAGCGTTTGGCACTAAAATGTGTCTTACCGATAAACGTGGGCGGTCACGATTCACCATCTCACAACTCTTGAATCAGGTCTGCGTTTTTCTCCCTCATTTGTCGGTGCTCTCGTTACATCATCACTTTGTGCCATGCCGCGTGAGCTGTCACGGCTCGCTATCTTACACGATGGTCATAGACTTGGAGCAGGTCTCTCCTTATTATGTCATGGGCCAATTCATGCAAGTATTTATCTCTCTGCCTTTCCCTTGCGCTTCTCCCATCAATTTTGCCAGCTAAGTTTTCTGGTTTATTTTGCCTCATTCAACGTTCACAAAACAATCTCGACTCTCTACGTGTACATTCTCGAATCAGTTTACAATTTTCATTTGTTTCTTGTAGGACTTAATCGTTGGTTTTTCTGTCTGTTCATGGTATTCTTTGCATTTTCTTCAGAAACCACATTTCCACTGCCATTAGATGTTTCCCAGCGTGACTGCTCATTGTCCACCTTTTACGTGAATATAGCAGTATAGGTTCTATATAAAACTTCAACACTGTTTTCCTCACTGCAATTGGCAGACTTTTTATGATATCCTCCGATAGCGACATCAGAGTTTACACCAGCTGGCAGCGCACATGCTTATGATATGGTGAATAAAGCCTGCAGCCATGAAGCATCACTGTGGAACTCCCCTGTGAAGCATCACTGTAGAACTCCCCTCTGAAGCATCACTGTGGAACTCCCCTCTGAAGCGTCATTGTGGTACTACTCTCTGATCATCGCTGTGGTACTCCCTTCTGAAACATCAATGTGGTACTCCTCTCTTAATAGGCTGGTATTGAATCAAGGGACTAATGGATACTGATTGGTTCATATAAAGCGGACGTGATACTCAATTTGTATAGCAGCTTGTTGTTTCCAATATATGGTTGTTGATTTTTTCTTTACAAGCCTAGAGCCTTTCAGTGAGTTTGTAAATAAACACACAGGTATTGTTTGGCACTCATATAAATAGAAAATAAAGTACGCACTAAACTACATAACATATGAAAGCTATAGTTACCAACCTGGATTTGAACCCAACACCTTCAAATTGTCACATAATGGTCCAACATGATTTAACCAGTGATGAGAATAAAGGGCGATCTGAATTAGCGGATGTTCGAGGTCAAAGGTTGTTTCAACTAATCCAGGAAATGTAACTGCACGTGTTTACATCTGGTCGACGGATCGGGAACACTCAGTGGTGAGGGAGACGGGTCCCGGCATCGCTTTGACAGTTTGTCAACATTTGAATACAGATGGAACCCGTGGGATCATGGTGGCAATCGGATGTCGGCCATCACATGTCGGGCAAAATTAACAGTTGCAGATGTGTAGGGAAAGTGAGTGCGCTGAATCATACATCGCTTTGACAGTTCATAAACAAGTTGGATCGAGAGCGGAAGTACTCAGCACGGAAGATAACAGTACATCTGTCAATTTATAGTTTCCGGAACATCAAGAAGATTGGCAGCTTGTTGGGGAAAACTGTTGTTGGGATCATACAGTAACTCGTTAGTTTGTTGGGGGAGTCAAAACAAGTGATGACAACTTTGACAGTGACTAGGCAAGGGAAAATCGATTCTTGACAATGGATGATTGCCCAAATAACACCTGCAGGACAACAACCATGTCACGTGACCAATTTTAGAGGTTTGGCCAAAAACCATGATTGGAGATGGGGAGTTGAACGCAAACCTTGGATTGTAGAAGACGTGCTTCGGCACTGTGGTTCTGATGGGAAAACGTCTACCGTGTGCGAATTAGTGATTTAAGTTTACACGTGCCTGTCATGGCACGAGTGGATGTAATTTGATCTAACTGCAGTGTTGCCTAAGGTAGAACCTATTATAATTAGTTCTAATTAATATAGGCTGTAGCCTTGTTAAAACTAAAGTGTGATGATTAGCACTGTTAGTGGAAAACTAGCTAGAGTAGGGAAGTGATACTTGGCTCTGTTAGTTGAAAATAGATTAGTGAAGTGTGGATAAGCTTTACTAGTTGAGAATTAAGTAATGAGGGATAATTGGGATATTCCCGTAGTGTCCCTGGTGGGCGGGGTTCCGCATTCTGTTTGTTGATTTTTTTTTTCTTGTCTTGGCCTGATGATAACCTATGTGTTCAGTCATCTGTCTCTGACAGAGTAGGTTCACTGTATTTTCTGAGCGAGGCCGATGGCCACGATCATCTAATAGAGATCAGTGACGGGGAGGCTATCACCAGTTGTTTGATTTATTTCACAGGTTCCTCTGGTTGGAATGAAGAACACGGAACCCAGGAAAAATCCGATCCCGGATAAAGTTTGGCGCAGGAAGATTGACTAGCAACTTTACAACAGAGCTTATGCTAGAGGAAGATGATCAACATTGCTCAGTGGAGCTGTATGGTATATGTATCCTACAGGATAAATACCGAATGAGGTTAGGTCATACCAGTTTTAACACACCAGTAGTGATGGATATTCAGTTCACTTATGACTAGAACAAAAATAAAGGACTCTATTGGAGTATAGACAATAATTTTTTAAACGTGAGAACTAGTGAACATTTATCAAGAGACAAAAAGTCTTGTTCATAGGACAGTGTTCCAGGTTTGTTTCACCGCGCCGGAATTATGAAGCCGGAGTTTCTATAAACTATTAGGAACAGTTGCGTTAGGAGCAATATTAGTCTTTTCCACGGATTATATATTTACATGGGATCCAGATCTCATGGTCAACAGAGTTCCTGGAGGAGGACATGTCTGGAGAGAAGGACACGACTTCGGTGAGGTCCCTTGTGATGAGTCTTGTGATGTCGTGTGATCCTTGCCATGATGTGTACACTATGATCCTGAACTTTGAAGGCTGACACATACATTTATGTTATAATACACGACACACATTGTCTTCGCATACACGTCTCATATACGTTACACTTTTCTTTTAATAAATTAATCTTTATTAATTTTTTAGAAGCAAGAGTTGTTGAGTATGTTGCGTTGAGGAAGTATGAGAGGGGGCATAGTACGACAGTGAGAGAGTGATAGGAAGGTGTCCACGGGCTGATGGAGTGTGTTGGACGGAAGCTGGTGGATTCTCCAAGATATTGAAAAAAGGAAGAAAAATATTATAATGTGGGTGTTGACTCTCTTCACTCCAGGGACGACACTTTAAAGGAGGACACGACTTTATTGGGGGCTCGATAACGGAATCTTTGGACAGCGGGATCTCTCGTAAACGGAATCCTTGGACAGCGAGATCTCTTGCAAGCAGGAACCTTTGACAGTGGGATCTTCTGACAACGGGGTCTTTTGACACGGGATCCTTAGTTATAAAACGGTGATATCATATTGGAGAATCCAGCTAGAGTGAATGTGGATAGGGGTTAGGACTAATATCTTACCTGTTCACACTTCACACGTCTGCATAGGTCTGTGGTCCTGATTCTACTCTTGTCACTGAGTGAATGTGCGGTGTGTGGTAATATCTAGATTTATAGTACTTGTTCATATATCTGTATAGTAATTTGCTGTTATATTGTACTCGACCTGCTAGCTTACCTCTCTGTATAATGGCCACCCCTAAACTAACCACGTTAGAATTAAAGGCAAAGGGGGAAGACATGGGATTGGCGGGTTCTGCTCTAACGGATTACATACAGGAAGTGGAGAGAGAGTATCGTCAAGCAGAACGGGAAGATCGAAAGGCCGAGTTGGAATTGAGAAGGGTGGAGTTGGAACAAGCAGCTAAGAAATTGGAAGCTGAGCAAGCAGCTAAGAAATTGGAAGCTGAGCAAGCAGCTAAGAAATTGGAAGCTGAGCAAGCAGCTAAGAAATTGGAAGCTGTCCAAGCAGCTGAGAAATTTGAAGCTGAGCAAGCAGCTAAGAAATTTGAAGCTGAGCAAGCAGCTAGGAAACTGGAAGCTGAGCAAGAAGCTCAGAAAAGGGAGCACGACTACCGGATGAGGGAACTCGAGTTGAAGAGTCAATCTAATGGAGAAACTGAGGGAGCAGTTGGAGGTTCCTCCATCCCAGGCTCAACACCAGTAGGTGGACATGGGTACCATGCCATGAAGTTTCCATTAGCGGTTTACGAGGAGGACAAAGAGAAGATTGACCAGTACCTTCAACGCTTCGAGGCTATGTCAGTTGCTATGGGTCTGGAGCATAACAAATGGAATCTCAAGCTATCCCAGGGTTTACGCGGGACCGGTTACGATGTTTATTCTCGCCTGCCACCAGGACATGAGAACAATTATGACGAGTTAAAGACGGCTCTGCTGAAACGATTCGAGGTTACGTCACATACCTACCGGAAAAAAATTTCGAGCAGCGAAACGAGAACCGGGGGAGTTGTTTGCCGCCTACAGTTTGCGTCTAAAATCTTATCTCCACAAGTGGATGGATTTGGCTGGGTTCGCACATGACTATGAGAGTCTGGAAGAGCTCATGGTGGTCGACCAGCTGAAGAAGCAAATGTCTAAACCTCTCAGGACGTTCCTGGGAGAACAAGGAGCGGAACGTATTGACCTCGTGACAAAATTAGCAGAACGGTTCGTCGAGGTGCATGGGGAGGCAGTGGAAAACCTTTCCACCAACTCCAAAAGTCAAGAGAAACATGACAAGAAGAAAGCCAAAAACTCAGGAACCAAAAAGTGGGAACCTTATGTGCAAAAATCAGAGGATAGTTCAGAGAAGAAGAAGGAGGGAAGCAAGAGCACTTCAAGCTCTACACCAAAACGACCGTGGTCGGAGAAGTGGTGTTCAATTTGTAAGTCACCCTCTCACAATACGAGGGACTGCAAATCAAAGGCTAAGAACCCTCACTTCGCAGCATGTCAAGTGACTTCCAAGGAGGTTGTCACAGAAAATGCCAAGGTCAACAAGGAAGCTCGCCACCAGGAGAGCTCACTCAAGTCCGGCACTAGAAAATCTAGGACAGGGAAATGGTGCAACCAATGCAAGTCGAACACGCACAATGCTATTGACTGCAGGGGAAAGTCAGGAGACACTCAATTCGTCGTGTGCCCCGGGAAACCTAAGGTGGAGCCGACCGAACAGGTCGAGGCCGAGGAAGAGACTCCAGACCAGGAAAAACCACCTGTAGTGAAATTGGTAGAGGTTAACGGTCGTCAAGTGGAGTGTTTATACGACACAGGACTGGACGGGGAGGCCGTGATTTCTGCGGATCTGGTACATCCAGAACAATTCACAGGTGATACCATGGAGATACAGCCTGCACAGAAGAATGCTGTAGTCATGAAGTTGCCCATTGCTAATGTGGAGATTCGGTCAAGGTACGTCACCGGCACCATCAAGGCCGCTGTATTGACCGATCCCATTTTTCCAGTAATCCTAGGTTGCCGGTATGTCTTTCTGGGAATGCCCAGGGAGCCAATCCATATGGGAGCAATGCAGACTCGCTCTCAGACGAAAAAGGAAGAGGCAGACGCAATTGTGACTAACCCAATGCCGGGGGAGCTACGAACTGCCCAGAGTGAGGATGATACCTTACGTCCTTGCTACAGAAAGCTGCAGAAAAGTGCTGATCCACCAGGACGGGGGCAGTACTACATGAAGAATAGGATACTCTACAGGAGAGCAGGAAGGGGAGACAACCTATACGGTCAGTTGGTCGTCCCGAAAGCTCACCGGTCCCAGATTCTTCATATGGGGCATACCATCTCCTTTAGTGGACACATGGGTATTGCCGCCACCATGCAGCGGGTTTCCGGCCATTACTATTGGCCGGGAATGACAGATGATGTGCGTCGGTATGTGAAGTCATGCCCTGAGTGCCAGAGGGTGGCACCGAAACACTGGACAGCACCGGTGGTGTTGGGTGAGATGCCCATCATGAACTCTCCTTTCGAGAGGGTAGCCATCGATATCGTGGGTCCACTTCTCAGGACTAGGAAGAGGAACATGTATATACTCACAATGGTGGATTGCTGTACAATGTAGGGTGAGGCCATACCGTTGACCACGATTGACTCGAAAAGAGTGGCGGACGCACTGATGGAGGCCTTTACCAGATTAGGCTTTCCGGATCAAATTCTGACGGACAATGGATCTCAGTTTTGTGGAAAACTCATGGAGGAGGTATTTAGGGTGTTTCACTCTAACCACATACATACCAGCCCTTACCACCCTCAAGCCAATGGACAAGTAGAGCGTTTCAATGGCACGTTGATGACAATGCTCAGGAAACTAGCGCAGGAAAAACCTGATAGGTGGGATGAATATATCCCAGCAGCCCTTTTTGCCTATCGGGAAGTTCCTCATGGCTCAACAGGACTACCACCCGCTACGTTGCTGTTTGGTCGTCCAATCAAAGGACCGTTGGAAGCCATGTTGAGGAGTTGGACTGAAGAGGGGACGTCAGAAGAAGTGATCTCATCCTATCAATACGTGGAGGAACTGAAAGAAAAACTCCACAAGGGATGGACTCTGGCAAATCAAAACTTGAAAAAGGCCAGGAAAAGACATGCGGCTTACTACAACCGTAGGTCTAAAGAAAGATCTCTAGAGGTGGGAGATAAAGTCTTGTTGCTACTCCCTACGGGAAACAACAAATTGGAGATAGGTTGGCAAGGACCATTTCCCGTGGAAAGGGTAATATCCAGAACCAACTATCAGATCCGGATCCGGGGAAAGTCGAAGATTTTCCATATCAATCTCTTGCGGAAATACGAAGAGAGACCCGGATACAAGGCAGCTCACCTCATGGCAATGGCAGTCGCAGTGGAGACGGAAGTGGGAACCAGCGAGGGCAGGGAATATCCCTTGGTACACCAGGAAACCTATAGGGATGTGAAAGTGAACCCTGATCTGACCTCCCAGGAGAGGGAAAGGATAACCCAGGTTCTCAAGTCTCATAAGGAGATACTGACTGATAAACCAGGACGAACGAGGTTGGTTGAGTTCGAGATGACTTTGACCACGCAGGAGCCTGTTCGTCAAAAGGTTTACCCAGTGCCATTCTCTAAGGAAAAGGCCCTGGAGTAGGATATACAAAAACTGCTGGAGGATGACGTGATTGCACCATCCACATCCCCATACAATGCAGGGGTAGTTTTGTTACGGAAACCAAGTGGAGAACACCGGTTGTGTATAGACTACCGACTTCTGAACAGTCACACACAATTTCAGGTGGAACCTTTGCCGAATCCAACTCAGTTATTCGCTAGGCTCCATAAGGCTCGGTACTTTTCAAAGGTTGATCTGAGTCGGGGGTACTATCAGATACCAGTCAAACCGGAGATTCGACCACTGTTGGCTTTCAGTACACCCAGTGGACACTACGAATTCAAGGTCATGCCCTTTGGACTCAGCAATGCACCTAGTGTGTTTACACGCATGATGAGGACTTTACTAGATCAGTTACAGGATCCGTCCATCATCTCATTTATGGATGATATTCTGATTTCCAGTGACAGCTTGGATGACCACTTACAATCCTTGGAGAGAGTGTTTAATAGACTCAAGGAAGCAGGGCTTACTGCTCGTCCAACCAAGTGCATGATTGGTTACCAGACTCTGGAATTTCTAGGTCACACCATCACTCCAGGACACATTGTCCCAGAAGAGAAGAACCTGGAGAAAATCAGAAATGCACCAAGGCCAAAAACGAAGAAGGATGTGCGATCTTTTCTCTCGTTGTGTGGGTTCTATCACAAATTTATCCCACATTTCACTGAACTGGGAGCTCCGTTGACGGAAACCTTGAAAAAGGGATTCCCGGACCAAATCATTTGGACACCAGAATGTGAGAATGCCTATAGTCAGTTAAAGGAGGCCTTGGTCAGCAAACCTGTATTACAGCTCCCTGACCTTTCCAAACCCTTTGTGTTGAGAACAGATGCGAGTGGGATTGGGATTGGGGCAGCTCTGTTACAGGAAGGAAAAGACGATGCTTCGGTTTTGAAACCTGTAGCATACGCAAGTAAGAAACTTCTACAGGCGGAGAGGAATTATTCAACCGTCGAGAGAGAGAGAGTGCTTGTCCCTCGTATGGGCAGTGCAAAAATTCCAGCCATATTTGTATGGAGTTAAGTTTCGAGTCCAGTCGGATCATCAGCCCCTGATGTTCCTGGCTACTTCTCAGAAGCTCAACGCCCGTTTGATGCGGTGGTCGTTGTTACTTCAACCTTATAATTTCACAGTGGAGTACATTCCTGGGAAGGAAAATGTTGGAGCGGTTTTCTTGTCAAGACACCCAGCTCCTGAAGAAGAAGAATGAATCATCTGGATTAAAATCATGGTGGAGAAGAGTGAGATGGACTACTCTCTTAAGAGGGGGCTTATGTCACATAATGGTCCAACATGATTTAACCAGTGATGAGAATAAAGGGCGATCTGAATTAGCGGATGTTCGAGGCCAAAGGTTGTTTCAACTAATCCAGGAAATGTAACTGCACGTGTTTACATCTGGTCGACGGATCGGGAACACTCAGTGGTGAGGAAGACGGGTCCCGGCATCGCTTTGACAGTTTGTCAACATTTGAATACAGATGGAACCCGTGGGATCATGGTGGCAATCGGATGTCGGCCATCACATGTCGGGCAAAATTAACAGTTGCAGATGTGTAGGGAAAGTGAGTGCGCTGAATCATACATCGCTTTGACAGTTCATAAACAAGTTGGATTGAGAGCGGAAGTACTCAGCACGGAAGATAACAGTACATCTGTCAATTTATAGTTTCCGGAACATCAAGAAGATTGGCAGCTTGTTGGGGAAAACTGTTGTTGGGATCATACAGTAACTCGTTAGTTTGTTGGGGGAGTCAAAACAAGTGATGACAACTTTGACAGTGACTAGGCAAGGGAAAATCGATTCTTGACAATGGATGATTGCCCAAATAACACCTGCAGGACAACAACCATGTCACGTGACCAATTTTAGAGGTTTGGCCAAAAACCATGATTGGAGATGGGGAGTTGAACGCAAACCTTGGTTTGTAGAAGACGTGCTTCGGCACTGCGGTTCTGATGGGAAAACGTCTACCGTGTGCGAATTAGTGATTTAATTTTACACGTGCCTGTCATGGCAAGAGTGGATGTAATTTGATCTAACTGCAGTGTTGCCTAAGGTAGAACCTATTATAATTAGTTCTAATTAATATAGGCTGTAGCCTTGTTAAAACTAAAGTGTGATGATTAGCACTGTTAGTGGAAAACTAGCTAGAGTAGGGAAGTAATACTTGGCTCTGTTAGTTGAAAATAGATTAGTGAAGTGTGGATAAGCTTTACTAGTTGAGAATTAAGTAATGAGGGATAATTGGGATATTCCCGTAGTGTCCCTGGTGGGCGGGGTTCCGCATTCTGTTTGTTGATTTTTTTTTCTTGTCTTGGCCTGATGATAACCTATGTGTTCAGTCATCTGTCTCTGACAGAGTAGGTTCACTGTATTTTCTGAGCGAGGCCGATGGCCACGATCATCTAATAGAGATCAGTGACGGGGAGGCTATCACCAGTTGTTTGATTTATTTCACAGGTTCCTCTGGTTGGAATGAAGAACACGGAACCCAGGAAAAATCCGATCCCGGATAAAGTTTGGCGCAGGAAGATTGACTAGCAACTTTACAACAGAGCTTATGCTAGAGGAAGATGATCAACATTGCTCAGTGGAGCTGTATGGTATATGTATCCTACAGGATAAATACCGAATGAGTTTAGGTCATACCAGTTTTAATACACCAGTAGTGATGGATATTCAGTTCACTTATGACTAGAACAAAAATAAAGGACTCTATTGGAGTATAGACAATAATTTTTTAAACGTGAGAACTAGTGAACATTTATCAAGAGACAAAAAGTCTTGTTCATAGGACAGTGTTCCAGGTTTGTTTCACCGCGCCGGAATTATGAAGCCGGAGTTTCTATAAACTATTAGGAACAGTTGCGTTAGGAGCAATATTAGTCTTTTCCACGGATTATATATTTACATGGGATCCAGATCTCATGGTCAACAGAGTTCCTGGAGGAGGACATGTCTGGAGAGAAGGACACGACTTCGGTGAGGTCCCTTGTGATGAGTCTTGTGATGTCGTGTGATCCTTGCCATGATGTGTACACTATGATCCTGAACTTTGAAGGCTGACACATACATTTATGTTATAATACACGACACACATTGTCTTCGCATACACGTCTCATATACGTTACACTTTTCTTTTAATAAATTAATCTTTATTAATTTTTTAGAAGCAAGAGTTGTTGAGTATGTTGCGTTGGGGAAGTATGAGAGGGGGCATAGTACGACAGTGAGAGAGTGATAGGAAGGTGTCCACGGGCTGATGGAGTGTGTTGGACGGAAGCTGGTGGATTCTCCAAGATATTGAAAAAAGGAAGAAAAATATTATAATGTGGGTGTTGACTCTCTTCACTCCAGGGACGACACTTTAAAGGAGGACACGACACAAATGACGACGGCGCCTCGCAGCAGGAACAAGTGTACTTAGATGCATAACCAACTAGACACACCTAAAAAGCTGTCTTCGTTAGCCAGATCTATCATTCACAAGAACTCTCCACAATTATGTTATCTGGTGCGCCCTCCAATCTCTACTTCTTTCTTCTACGCCTATCGGTGCAAAACAATACACGTGTGTTTATTTATGAACTGTTTTGTTGGCCTCAAAAGGTTCCCCAATGATATTTCCATGAATTTGTAATCTGCGAGTATCTTTTTCAAAACAATGTTTTCCCGTAGTGAATTTGAATAACGAAGACACTAACAATAGATTGCACAATGCATTGGCCTGACCAAGCAGACACACCACAAACCTACTATGTCATCAATTGGACGGCACATTTTGGAAACCGGTCACGTGATTGATAGGGACAATGCGCATGCTAAAAGTGGCAGAAGCGATCACTATTAATCTGCATAAGCCAGTTTTGTGCAGATAGAAAGATATGATTGTCAGTTTAAAATTACCGTGGTACACAACTGAAATGACTGTGCAAATATGTGCATATTTCAGCTTAAAGGATCTATCTAATTACTTTACTTTATGTTGTGTGATTTCTGCAGTTTGTACCTGACGAGATGCAGTGAAATATGTCAGACAAATGTCATGCAATCTATTGTTTGTATCTTCGTTATTCGAGTATCCCTTTCTTGTCGTCATGATTTCTCCATTGAACGCCTTTGTGTAGTCAGTCAATGAAGCACAGAGTTGGTCTTCGAACATACCATTTCAAAATGAAGTCACAACCCACAGACGGAACTCTATCGTATAACCAGGTAAGTTCTCCATGGGCTGGTAATCTAGACATGTCTACCGTGAGCGAGTACATTAGTGTCAGGAGACTGAGAGCTTTAAATCAAGGACTAAGGGAAATAGGATTTCTTAGTCATCGGGTATAGACATAATTATTCATCGCATGGCTACTTGTGAGACACGGTATATTCCCACTAGTGAATTGGCTCCCAGCTCTACGGCTTATAGCGGGCACGTTAACCTGGTTGATCAGGAGTGGCGCTGATTATGCCGTTCGCACGGACTGACGAAGGTTCGACGCCAGTGTTCGTCGTCTCGCTAAGTGAGGAAAAGACATGCCACCTATTCCTCCATGCATTCAGCTAGCCCTACCACATGACAGACCCCTGGCATGAAACTGCCTGGGACAAATACATATATACAGCTGATGTCCCAACTACACAAAACACTGCACATATTGCTTTTGTTTGTACCCGCTCGCTTTCAACTCAAGCCTAGTCCATACACATGCTACTACTTCTAGTGCACTGAACGGATTTTCACGTGTGGATTAGCTTTCCATATTACTAGTGTCCCTTGCCATTAGGCGAACCCACTCCGATTTCTGGGGTACTTATAATTTATCTCCCCAAGTCAAGGATGAGAAGGCAACATTTCAGTCGAACTGGCCGGTGTAGGAATTGAACCTGCTACCTCGACATCAGCACATCGGATGTTTAAGATCGAGCGCTCTGAAGCATCAGAGAGTAGTAAAAATACATGTTTTGCGTATCCTTTCAGGACATCGCTGTCAACATCAGCATCTTTCAGCTGATTGTTGATTTCTTGGCAAGATTACGCTAAGTAGTTTGCCATTACTTTCTGAGCGGCCGGCTCACATACCCCGTAAGTTACTGATGCGATTCGAACCACTCAGAGAGTAGTACCACATACTATTACTCTTCATATACTAGTTCTCTTAACACAATAGTTCTCTTATCACATTCTAGTGATATCCACACAAATTAGCTCCGTTAACATATCCAAGTTTCCTCGTCACATACTAGTTCTTATCCATTCGGCCATGCCGACCTCCACTGTACATCCGATTTGTAACACAAACTCTGTCACCAGACAGGTATCTTTAGCAAAGTAAGTACAGGAGACTTTTACCCGCTTTAACTGAATAAGTGTTATGAGATGATAAATTGTCTTATTCAATCTTCATGTAACTGTTATTGGTTTATAATTTAAACTATAGTTAAAATAGCAATACGGAAGTTTTCCATGTACACAAGATTTCCCCATACCACCTCCAATATAATACCGGGTGTTTGTAAAGTCTCACTGCACTTTATATGTAGAAAAATTTTGAAAATAAAGTATAATACGTCAACACAAATGTGCTCCACAGTGAAGCAATATACAGCGAATGGCTGACGTCTGCTGGAGTAATTCTTTGTATTCCAGACAGAATGGTGTTATCAACAGAAAATTGTTTTCGCAACTCGCATAATATCACGTGAAATTTGGCCTGCTTGTTTTCCAGATCTAACTGCACTAGATTATTATCTATGGAGTTTCTTGAAAGGAAATGTTTACAAAAATAATGTACATACTTTTTTTTTTTTTTTGTGGCGCTCGCTCGCTTTGAACTCAAGCGTAGCCCACACACACACCATTTATAGTAATGATGGACTGAACTTTGCGTGTGGTTTAGCTTTCCCTTTTAACAGTGTCTCTTGCCATCAGGCGAACCCACTCCGACTTCAGAGGTACTTGTAATTAACGTCCCCGAGCCAAGGACGACGTACACGCAATTGAGAACCTGAAAGAAGCAGTCAGAATTACCATTCAAGAAATAACAACAGACATGTTGCAAAAGATATTTCACAATATGAAAAGACGTGTACAGTCATGTCTTGAAGCCCGTGGTGAAAATTTCTAACACTTGTTATAATGAATACTTCATTGGTATTTTCCAGCTTCCCCCAAAACAGCGTTAGACCATAGCAGTGACTATTGTAACTAAGTTAATAATTTTTTAAGCACATTATTTTATGACGTTATGTACTTCATTTTTCAAACCTGTTCTACATACAAAGTGTAGTGAGACTTTACAAACACCCGCTACAACATGTCTGCTATCATGGTTACAACTTTTAAGTCGTAACTGTGACACATTTCCAATTTTCCGCCATTAATTTTTGTTTGGTCCACACCTACTTTATTTTTGGCACTGAAACTGTTAAGGCGCACTGGGCATATGGTGCGTCACTCATATTGGTACACAGTAATCGACACTCGATGGGCCATGTTATCAGTGTCACGTCCGTAGCCATAACTTCCCACGATATATTTCTGGTCACACATTAGATATCTTGTCACAAACTATTTATCCCCACACATATTAGCTCTCTCGCGGAATGATAACTCTTTCGCCATATACTAGTTCTCTGTTCAATTACTAGTTCCCTCGTCACATACTGGTTCTACTGTCACATAATAGTTTTCAGTCACCTACTAATTCTGTTGTCATATAATATTTCTCTTTATATACTAATTTTCTCATCTCAAACTGGTTCTCTAGACACACTAGTTCTTTTGTCACACACTGGCTCTCTTCATATGCCAGTTCTCTGGTCACATTCTAATTACATCCACACATATTAGCTTCTTCGACATATACTAGCTCACTGTCAAGCTTTCGTCACATTCTGGTTCTATTGGCTTATAATAGTTCCCGGTCACATTCTATTTTTGTTCATTGTCAAATAACAGTTCTCGCCTTGTACACGAATTCTGTCGTGATATACTAGTTCTCTCTTCATGTACTAATTCTCTCATCTTAAGCTGGTTCTCTGGACATCTGCAATTTCTCTTTTCATATACTAGTTCTCTGGTCCTTCTATTTCTCTCGTCCCATGTTAGTTCTCTCCTACATATTTGCTTCCTCGTCATGTATTAATTCTCTTGTCATGTACTACATATCTAGTCATATATTACTCCTCCCAGCGGAGCAGTCAGACTTGTGCAAAGTTATAATCACATTGAGCCGGGAGTGCAGAGAGTGGCCAGCAGGGGCCACGGAAGTGGAAATCCAGCAACTAATTCAGGATAATGCTCGCCAGGATGATGTGATTATATACACAGATGGTTCGATGTTGAGAGGCAGGAGAAGTGCCTGGTGGTTCTTAGCAAAAGCTAAGGGTCGATTGGTGCAGGACAGCCTGGCATATGATACCACAACATCTAGCTTAAGAATGGAGGTGGAGGCGGTCAGTGCAGCTTTCCGCTGGATGGAGAATACGATACATACACACATCATGATTGTAACTGACTCAGAAAGCATACTGAGTAGGGTGAGGACAGGCAAGCTTCGTGTAGAGTGGCTTGCTAAGCTTCGGAAGTCACGTGTGACACGCATCGCCTGGATTTTTTCTCCGGGGCATGCTGGTGTACTGGGGAATGAACAGGCAGACAGATTGGCTGGCTCTGCAAAACTTGGTGGAGTATTGGTGCATGACAAGGCAGGCGTGGTTGCGACCTTGTGGGAGCATGTGTACACCTCGGAGGGGCAAATGGATCACCATAGTCTGGCAAGAATGCGACAGCGAGGGGTGACGAGGGGATCTGGCCGACGATCGACGCTCAGAGGAAAGGCGAGACGGACATATAATCAGATTGCTACTGGTACTATTAGTGTTGAAACTCTTCGCTGGCTGCTGAGGATGGGGACGGTGCGCTTATGGGAATGCCCCAAATGCTGTGATGTCGGTTCCTTTATCAATCAATCATATTACTCTTCAGAGAATTTAATGTAAACCTATTCTCATGTTTTGTGGATTATTCAAAGGCATTTGACTGTGTACAACAACAGAAACTTTGGGAAATCATGAGGAATATGGGCCTTCCATCACATGTAGTACAACTCATAAAAATACTCTATCTAGACCAACAAGCAGCAGTTAGAATAGATGGCGAGACATCAGATTGGTTTGACATCAAGCAAGGAGTCCGTCAGGGCTGCGTGCTGTCACCCTATTTGTTTAACCTATATGCCGAAAATATAATGAGAAATGTAAGAGATGATATAAACAGGGAGCTATATGATGCCCTAAATATCGGCGGTTATGACATACCAGAGATTCGATATGCTGATGATACAGTATTACTATCCACAACACAGAATGGCATAGAAAACCTAATAGCCTCAACCCAATTAAATAGTGAAAATCACAACTTATATCTTAACATAGCAAAAACAAAGATAATGCATACAGATAAAACTACTATGGAGAAAGACATATACATTAATGGGGGAAAATTGGAGGTGGTGGAAAATTTTGAATATCTTGGGTCATTGATTACCAAAAACGGTGATACAATGAAAGAAATTAAACGGCGACTATCCATTGCTCTTCAAAGACTAAAACAGATGAATAAATTATGGAGTGAGACAGACAGAACTACAAAAATTAGATTTTTAAGAGTATGCATCTTTCCCATAGCAACATACGCCTGTGAGACAGGACACTTACTAAACAAGCTGAACAGAGCATAAACGCCTTTGAATATAAATGTTATAGACGAGTTCTAAGAATATCTTGGGTAAAGAAAAGAACAAATGCATCCATACTTCAAGAGTTGAATATTGAGGAGGGTTGGCTATTAAAGACGATAAAACAAAGAAAATTTAAGTATTTTGGTCACTTGAAACGTCACGAAAGTTTGGAGAGAACAATAATGGAAGGGTATATGCCTGGGAAGGGAGGAAGAGGAAGGCCAAAGAGAAGATGGGTGCAGGATGTGGCGGATGATCTCCAGATGGGTGTATCAGACGCGGGACATCTTGCTTGTGATCGAGAGGTTTTCCGGAAGGTTGTTATGGGAGCGAGGTTCTGCAAAGGACATGCTACTGAATGAATGAATGAATGAATATTACTCCTCCCGTCACATACTAGTTCTCATGTCATATATTAGTTCTCTTGTCATATACCAGATCTCCTGTCATATATTAGTTCCTTTGTTAAATATTAGATCTCCTGCCATTTATTAGTTCTCTTGTCATCTATACTAGATCTCTCGTAATATATTCGTTTTCTGGTCACATTCTAGATGTCTTGTCATATATCAGTTCTTTCGTAATATATTAGTTCTCTTGTTATGTACTAGTTCACTTGTCATGTACTAGTTCTCTTGTCATATATTAGCTCTCTTGTCATATATTAGTTCTCTTGTCATATATTAGTTCTCTTGTCATATATTAGTTCTCTTGTCATATATTAGTTCTCTTGTCATATATTAGTTCTCTTGTCATATATTAGTTCTCTTGTTTATATTAGTTCTCTTGTCACATATTAGTTCTCTTGTTTATATTAGTTCTCTTGTCATATATTAGTTCTCTTGTCATATATTAGTTCTCTTGTCATATATTAGTTCTCTTGTCATATACTACTTCTCTTGTCATATACTAGATCACTTGTCATATATTAGATCTCTTGTCATATACTATTTCTCTTGTCATATACTAGAACACTTGTCATATATTAGTTACCTTGTCATTATACTAGATCTCTAGTCATGTTTCTCCCATCATAAATTATATCTCTGATATATTAGTTCGCTTACACATATCTGCAGGCGATTTGGCAGCAGACCGCATTGTGTTACTTTTTACGAAATGGTATGTGTGCCGGTCGTTCAGAAAGCAATGGCAAACTACTGAACGTAAACTTGCCGAGACAAAAAATGCTGGTATTGACTGCAACGTCCTGCAAAGGATATGCAACTAACTTTTTATCACATTCTAAATGTCTTGTCATGTAATAGTTCATGTAATAGCATCTTTCACATATTTGTTACTTAGTTTTTGTTAACTTTTGTTTTGCGTTGCCCTGAAGATGTGATGTCGTTAATCCATTGTCTTCTTGGACGTCCTCTTGGTCACGTCGCAGATGATCTTTGATGTAAGGCCAGTGATGGTAGTTAATGGTGTTGCATTCTAATGACATGGCCAAACCACTTGATTTTCTGTCTTTCAATAAATGTGGCACAAGGTGTTGATCCCACTGTCTGTCTGATAACATCATTTCTTACTCAGTCTCGGATAGTTAAATTGGGGGGCTCTCCTCGGGCATCTCATCTCGCAGGTGTTCATTTTGCGAAAGTGTGATTTGGATAAAGTCCAAGTTTGAGATTGGTAGCATACGGATGGTGTGAATATGTTGTTTATTATCTGCCGTTTTGAGGATATGGGTATATTTGGATGTTTCAGTAAGGATGACAGTTGATATGTAAGTGCACTAGCTTTTTTGACATCTGATTTCGATTTCTCTGTCCAATCTGCCATCTTCTGTTATCACACTTCCAAGATATTTGAATTCTTTAACTTGTTTCAGAGTTGTGCTATTTATCTGTATTCTTGGTGGACCAGGCGATCTGCTAAGGAGGAATAGATGGCCAATATTTCCCTCACTTGAACCAGCCAGGAACCCAGGCGTCGAATCCCCGTGCTACCTTGCTCGAGACACTACCACCGTAGTTCGCTCGCTGGCCTAGGTTAGAAAATGTACGTTCCAGCTGCATTCCCCGAGTTATTAGATCCGCCCCTGGTATTTCTAAATACCCCCCTGCCATCAACAAACCACAGAGAAAAACTGGCTTAAAGTTGGCCTATTTATGCGGTATAAATTTGCATTTGAACAACTCCACGAGACAGGCAAGCGCACGAGCTCAGACAGAGGCCAACAAATGTCAACTGCTATTTATTTTTTCTCCAACTGTTGTGTCTCAGGCAAGTTTATATTTTCGAGGTCAGGAATTTTATGGCAGAAAGAAATTGAGTTTATTCCGAAATCGCAATGATCTCACAGATTTGGTATTTGGCTATCTGTAATGTCTCTCTTGTTGTCTTTCGCTTCCTTCTGGTTGTTTCTTTAGTTTGGGTTGTCTTTCTTTCGTGTTGTCTTTTATACGTGTTTTATTTCTTAACTTTATGCGTATTTCATTCGTTGTAATTGTCTGCATGCCCGCCTGATAGTTTGTTAATCTGGCTCTCCTTCTGTCTGCCTATTTACCTGCGTACATGTCTGTCAGCTTATTTGCCTGTCTGTCTGCTGGCCGGTCGGAAGGCAGGCGGCTGGATGAGACGGTCGGTTGGCCGGCTTGTTTGTCCTTTCTCTCTCTGTCTCTCTCTATGTCTCTCTCTCTTTCTCACTCTCTACCCTTACTCACTCTCTCTTACTCTCTCTCTCTCATTCTCTCTCACTCTCTCTCATTCTCTCACTCACTCTTTCTCACTCTCTTACTCTCTTATTCTCACTCTCTCACTCTCTCTTACTCTCTCTCTCTCATTATCTCTCTCACACGCATACACACATTCTCACTCTGTCTTACTCTCTTACCCTCTCTCACTCCCATTCTTTCCCTCTCTCACTCTTTCTCACTCTCTCTCACTCTTTCTCACTCTCTCTCTCACTCTCAGGACCTCTCTCACTCCCTCTCTCTCATTCTCTCTCACTCACTCTTTCTCACTCTCTCATTCTCTCTCACAATCTCTTACTTCTACTCTCTCATTCTCTATCTCTCTCATATACACACGCACACATATGCAGTGTTTGTTAAGTCTCACTACGCTGTATGTAGAACAAGTTTGAAAAATATGAAGTACATGACGTCATCCAAAAATGTGCTCCACAGTCCATTGGGAAGCAATATGCAGCGAATGGCTGTCGTCTGCTGGGGTAATTATTTGCATCCAAACAGAATGGTGTTATCAACGGAAGACAGAACTATTTTTGGGTTGAAAAACGTTTTGAAATGGCGGTCAATATTCGCGAATGGTTTGTTCAACGATTTAAAGCAAGGTTTCCAGGTAAACAACCTCCTCATCACATTTTTTTTTTTTTAGCATATCCTTTTTTTACAGGACTTAGCTGTAAACACCAGCATCTTTCAGCTGTATGTTGATCTCTTGGCAAGATTACGCTCAGTAGTTTGCCATTGCTTTCTGAGCGGCCGGCTCAGTATCCCGCAAGTAACGAGCGGGGGTCTAACCGCCTCAGCTCTCGCTCCGCTACGAGACTCTGCGTGATAAACGGGATTACAGAGAGAAAGTGTTGTAACCCCACAGCCAGAAAGACCGGCCCTCATCACATTACGGTTAGAAATTTGTTGAATAAGTTATAATGAATACTTCATTGGTACTTTCCAGCTTCCCAAAAACAGCTTTAGACTATAGCAGTAATTATTGTAACTAATTTAATGAATATTTTAGCACAATTTGTGATGACTTCATGTACTTCATTTTTCAAAATTCTTCTACATGCAAAGCGTAGTGAGACTTTTACAAACACCCTATGTGTGTGTGTGTGTGTGTGTGTGTGTGTGTGTGTGTGTGTGTGTGCGTGCGTGCGTGCGTGCGTGCGTGCGTGCGTGCGTGCGTGCGTGTGTGTGTTTTTTTTTTTTTTTTGGCGTGGTGTCTCTGAAGACAACCTTATGACGGAACGTCAGTTAAGCTTCGAGTCCCTTAATCGTGGTGTTTTTCATACATACTTCTGCATGTGTCTGTTATTTCCCCTGTTGTACATTGACCACCCTGGAATCTGTCCGTGGTCACCATCAAGACGGCAAACTATGGCCAGCTACCTTCCTTAAAGGTTTCAATGCAGATTTAAAGGCACCGGGTTTGATCCCATATGGCTCGGTCTCTTTCCGCAGACAAGTAAATATCTGGATGGCTTGGCCACGAGGCATGGTCGAAACAAGAACACGGAGCTGATCTACGACTCTGGTGATCGTGTGAGATGGCGAAACATGGCCGCCCACGCTTATCGGCATGGAACATGATGATGATGAAACAGCACAAGCTGGAATTGCAAAAAATAGAGGTGAACGTGACAACATATTTAATACAAGGACAGTGTTGATGTGTCCTCTTCATTTACTGACTACTAAATGGCATTTGATTGCCTAGAACATGAACAATTGTAAATTACAATATTTATTCCGAAATCGCAATGATCTCACGAATTTGGTATTTGGCTAGCTGTAATGCCCTCTTTTTTTCTTTCGATAATTCACTTCTTTCTTGTTGTTTCTTTAGTTCGTGCTGTCGTTCTTTCGTGTTATCTTTTATTCATGTTTCCTTTCTTCATTGTGTGTGTGTGTGTGTGTGTGTGTGTGTGTGTGTGTGTGTGTGTGTGTGTGGGTGGGTGGGTGTGTGTGTGCGTGCGTGCGTGCGTGTGTGTGTGTGTATTTTTTTTTTCTCAATTGTTCTACTTGTCTGCATGCCCGCCTGTTAGTTTGTTAATCTGGCTTTTTTTCTGTCTGTTTACCTGCGTACATGTCTGTCTGGTTATTTGCCTGCTAATATGTCTATTAGTCTGACTGTCTGTCTGCCGGCCGGTCTGCTGGCGGGCAAGTGGATGAAATGGTCGGCTGGCCCGCCTGCCTGTCTGTCTGTCTGTCTGTCTGTCTGTCTCACTGTTTCTCACGCTTTCTCTCTCTCTCTCTCTCTCTCTCTCTCTCTCTCTCTCTCTCTCTCTCTCTCTCTCTCTCTCTCTCTCACTCATTCTCAGGCTTTCACTCTCTCTCTCTCTCTCTCTCTCTCTCTCTCTCTCTCTCTCTCTCTCTCTCTCTCTCTTACTCTTTCACTTTCTCTCTCTCACCCTATCTTACTTTCTCACTTTCTCTCTCACTTTCTCTCTCTCACTCTCACACTCTCTCACTCTCTTTCAACCTCTCTCTCTCTCTCACACACTCACTTACTTTCTCACTCTCTCTATATTTCACTCTCACGCTCTCTCACTATCTCTCTCACTCTCACTCTCTCTCACTCTCAGTCTCTCTCATTCTCATTCTTTCTCTCACTTTTTCTCTCTCACTTACTCTCATTCTCTCTCACATTCTCTCTCATTCTCTCTAACACACTCACTCTCTCACCCTCACTGTAATTCGCTCTCACACACCCTCTTTCACTCTCTCTCTCACCCTCTCTCACTCTCACTCCCTCTCTCTCTCTCTCTCTCTCTCTCACTCTCTCTCTCTCACTCTCTCTCTCTCGTCTCTAGTGACCTTCCAAATCTGCCATGGGCTTATGTACAGTAGTTGTCCATAGCGTGCCTGTTACCACATTAACAACTGTAAGTCACGTTACAATTGTGACACACATTTACTTTCCATTGTCACGTCATAACTATGACACACTCCTGCTTCCCATTCTCAGTCATCCATGTTTGTTTGGGGTCCAAACCTACTTTTTGTTTGGCACTGAATCTGTTAATAAAAGTTATCTGCGCATACTTTACGGACGTTGCAATCAACCTCAGCATTTATTGGCTGTTTGTGATTTACTAGGCAATTGTGATTCAATAGTAGGTATTTGCTTTCTGAAAGGCCGACGCTTTATACCATCGAAATCAACGCAAAGCGGTCCGCTTCCAAAACTCCGACAGCTGATTTCGAACCCCCGCTCTTAATACAAATCAGAAAATGAATCTACAGTTAACAAACGGCAGCCGTGAGGTTATGTGATGATACAACACAATGGATTAATACCCCTTGTCCTAAACCGCATGGTACTATTGACAGTAATGACGGCCAGACAACAGAATGGATTAAAATAGAGCAGGGAGTCAGAGCCTTTCGTCTCCTTGTCAGTTTTAATTTATATGCTGAAAACATGAGGAATATAAAGAAAATATTGACAAGGGACAATACGACCCCTTTGTAATCGTAAAAACTCTGTATTTTTGTTGTGTTTGTGCTGATGAAGACGTATGCCGTAAGGTCAATTTTGTTACTTATGATCCTGTTGAGGTAAAGCTTGTTGTCTACTCTGCATTTCTTGGTGATTTATTCGAAGAAATATAATCGAAGGAATATAATCGAAAGAATATAATCGAAGAAATATAATCGAAGGAATATAATCGAAGGCGTAGAAATATCAAAACGGCGACACGCTGAAGACACGTGGCAGCAAAGGCGTATAGCGGTACATAGCGAACCGGCGACGTGGAGGTGACGGAGGCAAACGGCCAGGGAAGAAGCTGGCTTCCCATGGTCACAAGTGCTAGGATTTGTGTGAGGGCACGAAGCAGCGGTTGCCCGATGCTCTCTTCCCGAGGGAGGGGTGGCTTGGCAGAAGGTACAGTTCGCAGCTGTGAGACAAGCACGAAGACAACGCAAAGCACGAAGACATCACAAAGTCTCGAACCATGGTTCCAACGCAGAGCAGGAGAAAGACACCTGGAGTCGTGACTTGGGTGTGCCCGCCACCAGAAAGTGTCAGAATGGTAAAGGGCCCGAACATTCAGAGGAGGACGGTTTCTGACGATCAGAAACCTCCCGTCGTGCTTGCTCCGCGGCAGAGTTTTTATCACCAAACAACACACATGGGAATTTAGATACTAATGAAGCCAATGCAAGGGCACATGTAAATAAAATCCCAATTTATACCGCAATGCAACACAAACAAATATATTGACAGCGGATAAAACAAACATGTCAACAGATATATTTATCAATGGAGAGAAATTACTCAGAGTGCGCAGCTTATAATGTCTACAAATATTAATTAAGGAATCCTCTGAGGGCACTAAGACAGTTCATAAAAGAGTCGCTTAAACATTTACAGGGTCGACTTCATTGCACCGGGTTTTTATCCCACATGGCTCAATTTTTTCCCGTAGCGCAGAAAGCGTCGCACAAAGTAAGAACTCCGTAGCTCCAGCGACGATCCCCAGGAGTCTCAGAAAAAGTGCACTCGTGAACCGAAGGGTGTGGCCCGGAATCGAACCCACAACCTTCAGAGCCCGAGGCAGACGGCTTGACCACTTCGCCACGGAGCCTCGATAAGTCATTTCATAAGTGAACACATACGCATTGAATGTCATGAATTGAAGCAGAAGAAAGAAGTAGAGACTAGAAGACGCACCCGGCAGCATAAATAAATACACACGTATTGTTTGGCGCTCACAGAAGCAAGGGTAAGAATTAGAGACCAGAGAACCGCACTAAAAAAAAATGTTTGCACTACCTTTACAGGACATTGCTGTCTACATAAGCATCTTTCAGCTGATTTTTGATTTCTTGGCAAGATTACGCTCAGCAGTTTGCCATTGCTTTCTGAGCGACCGGCTCACATACTCCGTAAGTTACCGACGCGGTTAGAACTGCTACCGATTCTCGCCGTCGTCACGTTACTCACGAGAGTATACGGGATTACGGAGAAGGTCGCTAAAACCTAGGCCAGGGAGACCGAGGACCGCACTAGACAACATAAAAATTGAAAGCTATAGTTACCGACCGGGAGTGGAAGCTGTTACTTCCTAAACATTTACTGATAATTACAGCTTTCAATGTTACGTTGTCTAGTGCCTGCTCCGTGGTGAAGAGTTTGACATAGAATTCATAACCCCGCATACCGCATTCGAAACACAGCAGACCGCTTTGCATTAGTTTCTTCTTCTTCTTCTTTCGTTCGCCTGAAACATGTCTACAACTGCAATGTCGTCTCTTGTATGAATCTAACAGTCTTTTTTAGTTCATTCAGCGGTCCATAGAGTTTATCTTCCACTGTTGTCTCTCTAGGGCAGAAGGTTCGCCTGGATATGTTGTAGTTTGGGCAATCCTGGAGTATGTGCTCTGCTGTCTGCGACGCCAAACCACATGTGCACATGGCTGAGTCACCAATCTTAAATTTTGTATACAAGTGGTTGCGTAACCTATTGTGTCCTGTTCTGAGGCGCAGAAGAATGACCTGTTCTGGTCTGTCCATAACGTGGTAGTCGTCTTGAGTAAGGTTTGGTGGCCTTCTGACTGATTTGATCATTCTTTTCTTTTGGTGGTATGTAATAGGCACATCAGGTTGTTCTTCTTTTGCTCCTTCCTTAGCCAATCTATCAGCTCTGTCGTTTCCGGGGACTCCACAGTGGGATGGTATCCACTGTATGGTGATCTTACGCTGACTGCTAAGTTCAGAAAGTAGTGTCCTTAGTACTGGCAATTTCCCAGACAGGAGCGCCTCTATTACGGATTTTGCATCTGTCAATATCACTGCAGGTTGTGTACCATGGCTGGTATTTTGTAATTTTCTGTGGCTATCATTTTGCATCTGTCAATATCACTGCAGGTTGTGTACCATGGCTGGTATTTTGTAATTTCTCTGTTGCTATCTTGATTGCCTCAATTTCAGCATCATAGTTATGGCAGTACTTTCCTGTTGGAATTCTGGCCGTGTCTCTAGTATTATTTGGGTATTCTATGTACACTCCCGCTCCTCCATTTCGAACAGCATTTTGTGCTGACCCATCTGTGTAGACTCGGATCCAGAGGTCATGTGGGTATTCATCATCAAGGAAGCTGAGAGTGGCTGTTCTGCGCTGTACACTGTTCTGTTCTTCCTTGTCCAATATTCCTCTAACTTTTGACTGGATTTGTAGCGATATTCTATGTTCATCTTTCCACGGGGTTTGTTCTGGAATAGTTGTCAGGGGGATACCAACTGTGGGCAGATAGATGGTTTCTCTGCAGAGTTGTTTTGCCTGGTGGATGAAACTACTTCTTTTCAACCGCCCCATAGCTAAGTTTTCAAATCGGTTCTTCATAGGGTGGCCTGGCAAGCTGAGAAACTTTTCTGCTTGTATTAATGTTTTTGTATCTCTGCGTTCTCTTAAAGCTTGTGTCCTCCCCATTTTCTCCATTGCTACTATAGGGGTTGATCTCATCCCTCCTGTGATGACTCTAAGAGCTTGATTTTGCACCTTGTCCAGCTCCTGCAAAGTAGTTTTTGATGCTGAACACCACGCAGTTGACCCGTATTCCAAGTGTGGTCGTATGCTCTGTTGATAAACTTTGCCAAGTATTTTCCCACTGGCTCCCCACGTGGTTCCAGTTAGCTTTCTCAGGATGGCGATTTTCCTTCTGGCCTTTGCTATTGCTTTTTTGATGTGTTTTCTCCATGTCAGCCTGTCGTCGAATGTTACACCAAGGTATGTTGGTTCCTTATCTTCTCTTAGGGGTGTTCCATTTATCTGAATGCTCCCTGCCTTTTGTTTCGGAGAAAGGGTAAATAGAGTGGTGCTGCACTTGTCAGTGTTTATGCTGACACACCATCTATCCGCCCATGCAACAAATGTATCTACAGCTCTCTGTAGCAATATGGTGGCCACTGATGTGCATTAGTTTCTAAACAAAGGTATGAGTGCCGTCGTTCAGACCAACAAAAATAATTTGTTCTGAAGATTATACAGGAGATTTCAATGATTGTTTGTATGGGGTCAGAGATGAAGTGTATATTATAAAATGTATTACATCTTCACACGGAAACAATGTTGTTCAATAATGAATATTCTCCGCTGTGCACGGGAATTTCCTTATGAGAAGCACATCACATAGTGGAACGCAAGTGTTCAGAATTGACGTGCATTCCTGTTAAACATGTTTGATAGCGTGAATTTAATACATTTCGCCAAAACATCAAAGAAGTTTCGGCGTTTTCAACAATTTCAGTTGCTTTGAACATGTCAAAGACATATTCCTTGAGTGGGAGTAAATATAAGACGGCCGGAAAATTTTCATAACGATGCAACAGATACTTTTCAAAAGTTGAACGTGAATGAGGGAAAACATTTGTGAATGCACAATAAGTTTTAACTAGAGTCCGTTCACAAATGATTGACCTCATTCACGATCAATTTAAAAAAAAAAAAAAACAACTGCCTGATGCATCGTTATGAAATTTTTCCTGCTGTCTTATATGTATCCCCACCCAAAGAATATGTCTTTGATAGGTGAAAAGGCAACTGAAATCATGGAAAGCGGTGACATTTCTTTTATGTTTTGGCGAAAATTTTATGAATTCACGCTAACAAACTTGTTTTACAGTAATGCACGTCAATTCGGGTGACGACACAAGGCGTATCCATATTCGTATGGAAGTGGGTGCAATGTATAATATTAGTAAAGACGGAGAATTTACAGAGGCATGCGGTAAATAATGTGGAATCGAAATGGAAATGCCCCGGGAAGGTTAACCCGGTCAACAAATGCCCCGCAGAAGTCGGATGTGTCGGCCTAACCGTGCAAGAATGCAGCTCTGCTGTAAACAGGCACAATGCAATCACGTCCGAAAAAAAAAAAAAAAAAAACAACTCCGGATGAAATCAGAAGAAGAAGAAATGGAAATGGATAGGAAAGTAGAAGGAATACATTTCTTACTTTATTTTTCAGTTCCTCTTGTTTCTTCAGTTGCTGTTTAATAACGTGTACACAAGGAATCATGTTACTAGGATGTATTTAGCTTTTTATATGGAGTTCATGTAAGCTTCAAAACAGCTGAGCATTAATGTGCGCATTAATATACACAGGACAAACAACTGTATAATGATGATAATAGTAATATAGTATTAAGGTATTATAGATGTCATGTAAGGTATAGATGGTATGTAAGATACAGATGATATGTAAGATATGGATGGTATGTTAGGTATAGACGGTATGTAAGATATAGATGGTATGTACCGTATAGATGGTATAGATGGTATAGATGGTATAGATGGCAAATAACATATAGATAGTTTGTAAGGTATAGACAGTATGCAAGATATAGATTGTATGTAAGGTATAGATCAGTGGTTCTCAACCTGTGGGGAATTCCCCCAGGGTGGAATTTTAGGGTTTCCAGGTGGGGGTGGGGGTGGGGGGAATAAAGATTATTTCAAGATCGCATTAATACAAGAACAAGTTACTTGATATTGTTTTTCCCTCTAAATTTTACGGTTCTGCACTTCTCGCCCTAATGAAATTCGTTTTATAACGTAAGTAGGCTCGCAAATTACTTTTTATGTAGATGTCTAGACTTGTTCTAGTATGTGTTATTACATTTAGCTTCCATTTTTATGTATACTGTGTAAGGGTGGGGAGGGGGGATTTATAGGGAGGACATTAAAAAAGGGGGGGGGGGATGACGTTCTGAACATATGGTAAAGGGGGCATGGGCCAAAAAAGGTTGAGAACCACTGGTATGGATGATATATAAGGTATAGGCTGTATGTAAGGTATAGATGGATTGTAAGGTAAAGACGGTATGTAAGGTATAGACGACAAGTAATGTACAGTTGGTATATTAGGTATAAACTGCATGAAAGATATACATGGTATGTAGGGCTTAGATGGTGTGTAAGGTGTTGGAATATATGTCTCCCAGAAGAAGTGGCAGGGGTCGACCGACACGATACTGAACACAGGACACTGAATACAGATTGGCATGAACATGAGCGAGGCAGGGGAACTGGCAGAGGATATAGAACATTGTCAGCGGGCCGTGATGAGCGCTATGTCCGGCAAAGGGCCTGCTATATGATAACGATTCAGGTTTCCGGAAGACTGTCGTGCTGTTTGATCAGACCAAAGGGCCTGCTATATGATAACGATTCAGGTTTCCGGAAGACTGTCGTGCTATTTGATCAGACCAAAGGGCATGCTATATGATAACGATTCAGGTTTCCGGAAGACTGTCGTGCTGTTTGATCAGACCAAAGGGCCTGCTATATGATAACGATGCAGGTTTCCGGAAGACTGCCATGCTGTTTGAGCTGGCCAAAACAATGTGTTACCTCATCTTATTTAATAGTTGCTTCTTCTTCCTTTTGTTTTCTTCGTTTTGTTCGCTTGAAATTTGTCTATTTCTGCAAGTTGTCTCTATCATGAACGTCAATGTCTTTTTTAAGCAGCAATAGACATTTTACTTGGCATGTTTGCGTCGTATCCTGATTGCTGTGGCACGTCTTCTGGCTGGTTGTCTCGGTCTCGGTCTTCAGCACCTTTCTTGTGCTAGTGTAAACTCGAGTTAAGATATTAATGTATGTACACACGTGTTTCCGCATCTACGAGGAGGCTTTACATGAACATCTTAAATGATTGTGTGTGCGTGTGCGTGTGCGTGCGCGCGTGCGTGCGTGCGTGTGTGTGTGTGTGTATGTGGCTGAACCGGTTGAGAACCACTGTCCTAGCAGTACAGCATCGACGGTAATAGTCCAATAGTTCTACCAGCAATACCACATCAGCACAATAGTACAATAGTTCTACTAGCAATACTACATCAACACAATAGTTCTACTAGCAATACCACATCAACACAATAGTACAATAGTTCTACTAGCAATACCACATCAACACAATAGTCCAATAGTTCTACTAGCAATACCACATCAACACAATAGTCCAATAGTTCTACTAGCAATACCACATCAACACAATAGTACAATAGTTCTACTAGCAATATCATATCAACACTAATAGTACAATAGTTCTACTAGCAGTACAGCATCGATGCCAATAGTCCAATAGTTCTACTAGCAATACCACATCAACACAATAGTCCAATAGTTCTACTAGCAATACCACATCAACACAATAGTACAATAGCTCAAATAGCATTACATTCACATCTTATAGCGTATACAATAAACATAACCAGGACACCAAACAAGTCACGTAATATATGTTATTAAGAAGAACAGTCAGAAATCCGAATTTACTCATCACCATCATACCCTGCCAAACATCGTGGGCTTTCATGTATCTCCTCAAATATCGGTTTCTGCTGTTATGGATCAATTCTTTTCAGTTTACGATTTTAAAAATCAACCTGTGGAGATATTACCACTTTGGATCTCCTAGAAATAGGGCTTAACTTTCTAAGCTAAGTTTGGGAGATGTTATCAAACAGATTATGTCCATCATAAGAAAATAGTGAATATTGATAAAAGTTTTTGCGATATTGTTAGGTGGGGAAAATCGCCCAAAGGCGGAAACGGCAACACGAACAATAAAATAATAACTATTATAAAGCTAAGAGATGCCAGAATTTTCAACATTTTAGCTCAAAATATAGAACCTTTCGAAAACCGCGTGAACTCATCTGGCAAGAAATCAATATGTCGGAGACAACGAATAAAACCGACTTTATCCATTAAGTCGACCAACCCCCTGCCATAGGAAAGAGCGTTAGTCCTCTCCCTGACGCGCGACAAGAAAGAAATCAAAGAAGCACAAATGGAAAGTGCAGGTAATGGACAGTAAACACGACAGGAAAACTAGAGTAAATATAAAAGAATTGAATAAGGCGCGTTGGGAACTGATCACGTGTCTATAATGAGTGAAAATTGTGATATTGTGATATTAGAAACTAATTCTGTATAGTGCACAACGACATAGACTTCCAATTATCAGTAATGCAGAAATAGTGGCAAAAATACAAGGTAGGACTAATGTGCGGGAAATGTGGAATATTATTTTAAAATTGAGAATAAGAAAGTTAAGACAAGACATCTGATCAAAGAATTAATATTGTGTTTGTGCGGGTGGACGACAAAGAGATGTTGAAAGACAACAGGCTGCAGTTTTCTGGCTGGACGACCAGTGGCAGTTGAAAGACAAGAGAGTGGAGGTTTCTGGGTGGGCTGAGGTCAAGTTGGAGTTTTAACCTTTGTGGTGTCTGGTCATGCAGCTACAAGTGGCCAGATCCTCTTCACCCGTTCCTCTTTCGAAGGGAATGCGTATATACCTCAAAGGCCAGCGTGTCCGACTTCGGCATGCATTTGTGGTCAGGTCTCCAACCCCCAGACAGATTATATCCAACCCCCAGACAGATTATATCCAACCCCCAGACAGATTATATCCAGGTTAGTGGCTCTATTTACCCCAGGCTAGTTTTATTTTTCCTAACAATGTTGCTAAGGTGGCGGCCTGACAGTCTGCTCCTTGCGATGTCCAGTTGGATGGAATGTTTTACCTGCAAGGCTTGCACACAAGACCTCCTGTTTTACCTGCAAGGCTTGCACACAAGACCTCCTGTTTTACCTGCAAGGCTTGCACACAAGACCTCCTGTTTTACCTGCAAGGCTTGCACACAAGACCTCCTGTTTTACCTGCAAGGCTTGCACACAAGACCTCCTGTTTTACCTGCAAGGCTTGCACACAAGACCTCCTGTTTCTCGCCCTTAACTGAGAAGGCTAGGTGTTCAACATCACTACCCAAGAGATCAGGGAGTTCGCATGATATCATTAGATACCAATATTTCTTGGTAAAAAGTGTCTGTCCTATGCGGGGAACAATTAGAACACGGGGGAAATCATTTGACGTAAAATTAGTTGGAGTGGAAAGGGGGGGGGAGGGAGGGGGGGGGGGGTCAGGGGGCGGAGAAAAAAAAAAAAAGGGGGGGGGCTCTGTTGTAGTTAAATATCAATTTCACGGAACTCGGATATCTCCATAAACACCTCAGTCTCCCACATAGATCATATAAGCAAATGTTATTTATAGATCAAACAAATCGGTCTCCTCCCTTAGATCATACAAGGACAATCTCTCCCATGTATCACGCAAGGACAGTACCCCTCCCCCTTCAATAGATCACACAAGGACAGTCTCCCCCATAGAAAACGCAAGGGCTGTCTTTCCCATAGATCACATAAGGACAGCCCCCCCCCCCCCCTTTTTCCATTCCCCCCCCCCCTCCCCATAGAAAACTCAAGAATATTGCCTCGCGTAGATCATTGAAGAAAAGTGTCTCCCATAGATAACTCATGGATAGTGTCTCCCATAGATCACTCGAGGATAGTGTCTCCCATAGATCATTCAAGGATAGTGTTTCAAATAGATCACTCAAGGATAGTGTCTCTCATAAATCACACAAGGACAGTCTCTCCTATAGATCACACAAGGACAGCCTCCCCCTTATATCACTAAAGGATAGTGTTTCAGCAGCTGTTAGAATAGATGGCGAGACATAAGATTGTTTTGACATCAAGCAAGGAGTCCGTCAGGGCTGTGTGCTGTCACCCTATTTGTTTAACCTGTACGCTGAATATATATTGAGAAATGTCAGAGATGATATAACAAGGGAGCAATATGATGCCCTAAATATTGGTGGTCATGAAATACCATAGATTCGATATGCCCGATGATTCAGTATTGCTATCCACATCACAGAATGGTATAGAAAACTTTATATCCTCAACCCAAAGAAATAGTTAAAATCACAACTTATATCTTAACATAGCGAAAACAAAGATAATGCATACCGATAAAACTACTATGGAGAAAGAAATATATGTTAATGGGGAAAGATGGATTGGTAGAAAATGTTGAATATCTTGGGTCATTGATTACAAACAATGGTGACACAATGAAAGAAATTAAAAGACGACAATCAATTGCTCTTCAAAGACTAAAACAACTGGAGTTGGAGTGATAGAACTACAAAAATTGGATTTTTAAGAGCATGCATCTTTCCCATTGCAACATGGTGTATCGGACGCGGGACATCTTGCTTGTGATCGAGAAGTCTTCCGGAAGGTTTTTATGGGAGCGAGGTTCTGCAAAGGAAATGCTACTGAATGAATGAATGAATGAATGAATGAATGAATGAATGAATGAATGAATGAATGAATAAATAAATAAATAAATAAATGATAGTGTCTCCCATAGATCACACAAGGACAGTCTCTTCCATAGATCACTCATGTAGTTGTTGAAGACAAGGTGAAACCGTGAAACCATCACATTATTTTCCTTAGAATACGTTAAACGGCAGTCTCATAGCTAGATATGCATTGGACTGACATGTTCATACCACTTTGGCGAGTCTTCAGACTAAATAACCGATACGGCGTCGGTTAAACACGCAACACGAACGGGGTAACTGTACACATTACTAGGCGAGACATAGAAACAACAGGCCTTCCGTTCTGTAAACGTGGTCAGACAACAATAAAGGTACTTACCCGTCTTTATGAACGCAGAACTGCTCTCGTAGCGAAGAGAAGGAGGAGTGTCCGTTGACGCTCCTAGTCCACTATCTGGGTAATTGGCAGCAATAATTTTGTTTCTCTTTTTCAGCTCTCTTTCTAGAGCAATCTTGTTGAACATCCTTGGACGATGTGTCTCCACTTTGTGACTAGCACTTGTTGCTCCTGGCGTGTCCATGCTTTGTTGTCGCCGCGGATTGCTGTTGGTTTTAGTGTTACGGTCGTGAACTGTGAGGCTCTTGGTTCTGGACAACCGATTTCCTCGTCGCCCGGTTTGCTTGGGCAGTTGCGGTTGTTGTTGGTCATGTGGAGGGTGTTTGGTGTGGCTGTCGTCACTGGCGCTGTACTCTTCGTGGAACCCCAGGTCAGCGTCGTCTGGAAAGTCGCTGTCCATGGGAGATGATGGAAGCGAGCGTAGCATCTTCTGAATGGTGTCGCTGTCGAAAGAGATCTGCCCAGGTGCGTTAGGAGTTTGCGGTGTCTGTGGGGTCAAGGGCTCGGGCGGCGAAGGCCATTCAGGCGACTCGGAAGATGAAGTGTTTCGGGACTGGGGAGTGGAAATAGATGTATCAACTCTTAACGTTGCTTTAGGTGCTTTCACGAATGGTTCTTCTGGTAAAGGAGGAGGTGACGCCGAAGTAGGCGTGATTTCACAGACGGTTGGTAAATCGTGTCCAGCAACGAATGAAGTCTGCAGGTGACTCTGCTCCGATGACAGCATCTTGTCACTTCTGACGCTGTTGTCACGTTTGAGAATTCCGTTTGGTTTGTCCAGGCTAGTATTGATGATCGTGGGTGGCACGCAGGATGATGAAACATCTGTAATATTAACACTGACAATATCACTTATCTGTACATGTTTTGGGCTGCTGTTTTTCTGGTTGGCCATGTCGGAAATGGCCGAAGCTGGGCGTATACTGTGGTCCACGTATTTCAGAACACCCGCAGTCTTAGTCGATGTGATGGAACTACCTGGAGCGCTGCTGTCTGTTTTCACATTGGAAGTTGTCAGAATTGTTTCTGCAGGCGCCACAGTTGCATGCTTTTGTCCTGCTGCTTTGATTTTCGAGGTCATAGACACGGAAGAAATGTTGGGGCTGGAAGATTCCACGCGGCGCCCTGTGGGGAATGATCTTCTGAAAGCGGGATTAGTGGAATTACTAGTGGATACAACAGTTACGCTGGAATCGTCAGCGGCGTGAGGCTTGCGTCTCTGGATTAGGGCGTAATCGGGCGGAGGGGACTGGCCTCTGCGAACTCCGCCGCCGTTCTGTGATCCTGTTTTTGAAGGACTGCTGGTGGAAAGTCGGCTGTTGCTTTTGGAAGTTGATATCACTGTGAGACCTGGGGAGTGTTCGAAACCAGACAGTCAATCATATATGGTATGTAATAGGGTAATAGGGTGTGTCTATATACAGATATATACAAAAACACACAAATTGTATCCCGTCAAAATAAGAATTAAAAAAGTCTAGAGGGGTTTTTATAGCACTAGGAAAGACACAAGTTACGGATCCTGCTATATGCCTCAAGTATAGAAGAAGCTGGTGTATGTTGGTGTAAATGTCGGCTGTAAGACACCAGTTACGAACCTTGCTATATGCCTCAAGTATATAAGAAGCTGGTGTATGTTGGTGTAAATGTCGGTTGTAAGACACCAGTTACGGACCCTGCTATGTCCTTAAAGCCATGTTTCACGTGGTGCTCAACTGATATTTTTATAGACCAGTCGGGACTTAAGAGTGTGATCTTGTCATTATCACGCCAGTGGCTTGTATTTCCAAACTCTAGACCGCCTTTACTACCCAAGACATTTCTAGGTATCAATTTTGCGAGGGTCGGCCTGAGAGCCGATGTCTATTATACAAATCTCCATTCCTATTCGAAGCCATCGCTGATCCCAGATGAATGCCGTTTTCCGGTGTAATGAAAGCGTAACACCAGTCTTCTGAACTTAAACGTTGACTTCTCTTTCAGAAAGCAATGGCAAACTACTGAAAACTGTCTAGAAAATCAACCTGGGGTTGGAGTTGATCGCATCGTCCTGAAAAGGGCACGCTTAAATTTTTAGTAAATAAGGGGATTTAATAAATGCTGGTGAACTAAGGGAGAAAACCTGCGATAATTACATGTGGTTAAGACAATAAGGGAAAAGGAGGTAACTCCTGAAATGTTACTCAGTGGTGTTTCAAAAGCCAGCCATAAGGACTAGACATGCTAGTGTAATGCTGGGGAGAGATTGCCGTGTTTCCTAGTGTTGAAAAGTTGCTGGTTCGATCCCAGCATTTGGGGAATTTTGACAAGAATAACAGTAACAAAATAATAAATTTGGGAGCTGGTGTAACGTAGTAGCTAGCGCAGTTGCCTGCTAGGCTGGTGGTCATGAGTGCGAATCTCCATCGAAGAGGATTTTATTTTTAATTCATCGGGACTCTCATGTCGACATGGCCTGTAGTGGGCATCTATACATTAAAATTTCTGCACTTGCCTAAAATTAATACAATTAACTTTGATTGCATGAACATTAAGGCATTACCTATTTCTTAAGATCTAATGAAAATAAAGGAACATATCACACGCGCAAGGTGACTTGGACATATAGTGTTATTGACCTATATTTGTATAGACCAGCATTCAGTGAGTGATGTGTATAGACCGGCACTCAGTGAGTGATGTGTATAGACCAGCATTCAGTGAGTGATGTGTATAGACCGGCACTCAGTGAGTGATGTGTATAGACTGGCACTCAGTGAGTGATGTGTATAGACCGGCACTCAGTGAGTGATGTGTATAGACCGGCACTCAGTGAGTGATGTGTATAGACTGGCACTCAGTGAGTGATGTGTATAGACTGGCACTCAGTGAGTGATGTGTATAGACTGGCACTCAGTGAGTGATGTGTATAGACCGGCACTCAGTGAGTGATGTGTATAGACCGGCACTCAGTGAGTGATGTGTATAGACTGGCACTCAGTGAGTGATGTGTATAGACCGGCACTCAGTGAGTGATGTGTATAGACCGGCACTCAGTGAGTGATGTGTATAGACCGGCACTCAGTGAGTGATGTGTATAGACTGGCACTCAGTGAGTGATGTGTATAGACCGGCACTCAGTGAGTGATGTGTATAGACCGGCACTCAGTGAGTGATGTGTATAGACCGGCACTCAGTGAGTGATGTGTATAGACTGGCACTCAGTGAGTGATGTGTATAGACCGGCACTCAGTGAGAGATGTGTATAGACCGGCACTCAATGAGTGATGTGTATAGACCGGCACTCAGTGAGTGATGTGTATAGACCGGCACTCAGTGAGTGATGTGTATAGACTGGCACTCAGTGAGTGATGTGTATAGACCGGCACTCAGTGAGAGATGTGTATAGACCGGCACTGAGTGAGTGATGTGTATAGACCGGCCATCAGTGAGAGATGTGTATAGACCGGCCATCAGTGAGAGATGTGTATAGACCGGCACTCAGTGAGTGATGTGTATAGACCGGCACTCAGTGAGAGATGTGTATAGACCGGCACTCAGTGAGTGATGTGTATAGACCGGCACTCAGTGAGTGATGTGTATAGACCGGCACTCAGTGAGTGATGTGAATAGACCGGCACTCAGTGAGTGATGTGTATAGACCGGCACTCAGTGAGTGATGTGTATAGACCGGCACTCAGTGAGAGATGTGTATAGACCGGCACTCAGTGAGTGATGTGTATAGACCGGCACTCAGTGAGTGATGTGTATAGACCGGCACTCAGTGAGTGATGTGTATAGACCGGCACTCAGTGAGTGATGTGTATAGACCGGCACTCAGTGAGTGATGTGTATAGACTGGCACTCAGTGAGTGATGTGTATAGACCGGCACTCAGTGAGAGATGTGTATAGACCGGCACTCAGTGAGTGATGTGTATAGACCGGCCATCAGTGAGAGATGTGTATAGACCGGCACTCAGTGAGTGATGTGTATAGACCGGCACTCAGTGAGAGATGTGTATAGACCGGCACTCAGTGAGTGATGTGTATAGACCGGCACTCAGTGAGTGATGTGTATAGACCGGCACTCAGTGAGTGATGTGTATAGACCGGCCATCAGTGAGTGATGTGGTCGAGTTATGTTTATAGACCGGCACTCAGTGAGTGATGTGTATAGAGCGGCACTCAGTTACTGATGTGTATAGACCGGCACTCACTGAGTGATGTGTATAGACAGGCCATCAGTGAGTGATGTGGTCAGATGATGTGTATAGACCGGCACCCAGTGAGTGATGTGTATAGATCGGCACTGAGTGAGTGATGTGTATAGACCGGCACCCAGTGAGTGATGATTATAGACCGGCACTCAGTGAGTGATGTATATAGACCGGCACTCGGTGAGTGATGTGTATAGATCGGCACTCAGTGAGTGATGTGCATAGATCGGCACTCAGTGAGTGATGTGCATAGATCGGCACTCAGTGAGAGATGTGTATAGATCGGCACTCAGTGAGTGATGTGTATAGATCGGCACTCAGTGAGTGATGTATATATACCGGCACTCAGTGAGTGATGTGTATAGATCGGCACTCAGTGAGTGATGTGTATAGATCGGCACTCAGTGAGTGATGTGTTTAGACCGGCACTCAGTGAGTGATGTGGTCGAGTGTTGTGTATAGACCGGCACCCAGTGTGTGATGACAGAAAGAAAGACAGACAGACAGACAGACAGACAGACAGACAGACAGACAGACAGACAGACAGACAGACAGACAGACAGACAGACAGACAGACAGACAGACAGACAGACAGACAGACAGACAGACAGACAGACAGACAGACAGACAGACAGACAGACAGACAGACAGACAGACAGACAGACAGACAGACAGACAGACAGACAGACAGACAGACAGACAGACAGACAGACAGACAGAAAGAAAGAAAGAAAGAAAGATAGAAAGAAAGAAAGAAAGAAGACGTAAAGCAACAGCAACAACAACTATAACATAAAAAAATAACATCAACAATAACAACAATAAGAACAGCAGTACAAACATAATTAATAATAAGTACAGCAACAACAAGAAACAGTAGACATCTCCAAATGGAATTCCCCACACAGAAAGAAGTTAAACATATTCTTATGAACATTACAAAACTGCTACGCTAAAAAAGAACTCATAATAGTAAGGTTATAAAACGAACTCATAATAGTAAGGTTATAAAACGAACTCATAATAGTAAGGTTATAAAACGAACTCATAATAGTAAAGTTATAACAACAAAAAGACACGCAAATCTTCAGCTTCGCAATCTTTTACATTTGGAATCATGGAAAACGAAACACGCTTAATCTTCTATACAAATCCCAACTTGCAGAACATTCATAGCAAAGATTTCAGTCGTCTGCACTGATTGAGCAGGACAAACTTCTGTCTAGACACAGATTTACATTATAGATGCGACTTCATAGTTCAGTCAGTTTCATGTCTAACAATCTTTGGCCAAGCTGGAATGTCGGTTTCCCGTGGGTAGATGATCGCTGTGAGGTGTAATTGTGTGTGAGATTGTCTATGCAGTGTTGACGTTGCGGAATCTGATGTGTGCGGGATATCACTGGCAACTCTCGCGAGCCTGAGTGTGCTCAGAAATGTTTTCCCGTGGAGGGTTGGTATGGTTAGATGGGAGGGAGAAAAGGTGATCAATGTATATGGAAGGATGGATGGATGGATGGATTGGGGATGGGTGGATGGATGGATAAATGGATTGGGTGTAGGTGGGTGGGTGGATGGATGGATGGATGGATGGATGGATGGTTGGGTGGGTGGATGGGTGGATGGACTGGGGGTGCGTGGATGGATGGGTGGATGGATCGGTGGTGGGTGGATGGGTGGGTGGGTGGAAGATTATATGGATGGGTGGACTTATGGACGGGTGGATGGATGTATTGGTGGTAGATGGATGGATGGATGGATGGAAGGATAGATGCATAGAAGGATATATGGATGGGTGAATGGATGAATGGATTGGTGGTGGATGGATTAGTGATGGATGGATGGTTGGGTGGTTATGGATGGATGGATTGGTGGTGGATGGATGGTTGGATGGATGGATGGGTAGATGGATGGATGGATTGGTGACGGATGGATGGATGGGTAGAGAATGGATTGGTGGTGAATGGATTGATAGATGGGTGGATGGGTGAATGGATGGATTGGTGATGGATGGATGCATGGGTGGATGGATGGATGGATTGGTGATGGATGGGTGGATTGGTGGTGGATGGATGGTTGGAGGGTGGATGGATGGATGTTTGGATAGGTGGATGGATGGTTTGATTGGTGGTGGATGGATGGATGGATTGGTGGTGGGTGTATGGATTAATGGATGAATTGGTAAGTTGGTGGATAGATGAATGTATAGATGGATGGATGGATGCATGGGTGGATGGATGGATGGATTGGTGATGGATGGATGCATGGGTGGATGGATGGATGGATTGGTGATGGAGGGATGGATTGATGGAGGGATGGATTGGTGGTGGATGGATGGATGGAGGGTGGATGGATGGATGTTTGGATAGGTGGATGGATGATGTGATTGGTGGTGGATGGATGGATGGATGGATGGATGGATGAATGGATGGATGGATGGATGGATTGGTGGTGGGTGTATGGATGGATGGATGAATTGGTAAGTTCGTGGATAGATGAATGTATAGATGGATGGATGGATGGATTGGTTGTGAGTGGATGGATGGATGGATGGATTGGTGATGGATGGATGGATTCGTGGTGGATGGATGGATTGGTGGTGAGTGGGTGGATGTATGGATGGATGGATTGGTGATGGATGGAGTCGTGATGGATGGATGGATGGATTGGTGGTGAGTGGGTGGATGTATGGATGGATTGGTGGTGAGTGGGTGGGTGGATGGATGGATTGGTGGTGGGTGGATGGATGGGTGGATGGTTGCATGGATGGATTTGATTGGTGGTGGATGGATGGATGGATGGATGAATTGGTAGGTTAGTGGATAGATGAATGTATAGATGAATACATGGATGGAAGGATGGATGGATTGATGATGAGTGGGTGGATGGATGGATGAAATGGTAGGTTGCTGGATAGATGGATGGATGGATGGATGGATGGATTTATTGATTTGTGATTGGTGGGTTTTGAATGGATGGATGGATGGATAGATGCATGCATGCCAAAATAGAAGAGTGAATGTGTGGGCCACCTTGTGGATGGATGGAGGATTACACTTTGTGAATTTCTGATTGCAATGGAAAAAATACACAACAGATAGGTAGACATATGCGGACAAACAGGCAGGCAACCAGTCAGCCAAACAGACAAGACTAGACACAAAAAGGCAGACTGGCGGACAGACGGGTGGAAGAAAGAGCTGCCGAGCTAGAACGAGGATGGGATTAGGACGGACGACCGGACAGAGAGACAACCAGACAGGTGAATATACGTACTGATGAACAGACGGACAGACAGACATACAGGTCACACTACCTTGGGTATGCTCACATCCATCCCCTCCTTTCAGATGTGACGTGATATTGCGTGAATGGCGGACCGGCGAGCTTGGAGAGGAAGCACTTGAGGCTTTGCTACGATGTCGCTGTAGATGCAGACAGTGGTGATGTTAACGTTAAGATACACTCACTTACAGAAACAACAAGAACAGCAACCAGTAACTATAAACACAACATGTACAGTACAGTAAACGGCCTTTTCTCAGTCCTTGAGGCGCATTGCGTATGTAGTTCTAACCCAGTTGTTCTATAGACCAGTCGGCACACGTATAGGAGGGAGAGAGGAAGGGAGTGATGGAGGGAGGGAGGGACGGACGGAGGGAAGAACGGACGGAGAGACGGTCGGAGAGACGGACGGACGGAGGGAGGAACGGACGGATGGACGGACGGACGGACGGACGGACGGACGGACGGAGGGACGGACGGACGGACGGACGGAGGGAGGGACGGAGGGACGGACGGACGGACGGACGGACGGACGGAGGGAGGGAGGGAGGGAGGGAGGGGCGGGCGGGCGGACGGACGGACGGACGGACGGACGGACGGACGGACGGACGGACGGACGGACGGACAGACAGACAGACAGACAGACAGATAGATAGATAGATAGATAGATAGATAGATAGATAGATAGATAGATAGATAGATAGATAGATAGATAGATAGACAGACAGACAGATAGATACTGGACTAATTTTAAGCGAAGTTTAGCTTTCCCTATTACCAAAGTCCACTCTTCCGAGATACTTGTAATTTACGCCACAAAACCAAGGACGAGAAGTTAATAGTTATGCCCAACTGATGGGCGTATGGAAGGAAACCACAATGCCACGATCAAAAGAGACATTTAAAGAACGTTAAACATATTAGTCACGGCGACCTCCAGGAAATGTTATGAGACGAGCTGGTGTTAGGAACAGAGGTCGACATAGGGAGAAGATGTTTGATGGTGTGAAATTGCATGGAAATTGCAATCAGTGGAAGCTTGCAAAGAACACAGAGGGCAGGTGATTGTGGGGGGAAAAGGCGGTCTGCGCCACTCTGCATGAAACGTGACGTTGATCTGAAATAATAATAATAATGATGATAATAATAATAATAATAATAATAATAATAATAATAATAATAATAATAATAATTGTCACAATCTCTTTTGCAACAGAATGAGATTGGTCGTTGTCTAGATCCTGATGCTCCTTCTATATCACTGCAGAGTGTAAGCTGGGTTAACCCCCATGTCCCACAACACAAGTCACTGCCGTAGTACACATCTATTAGTTACTGAACAAGATTGCGTTTGAGCACAGAATATCCCTTTAATGATGAATGAACACGGAAACAGGCAACATATATAAATCCAGTAACCGTAATTCCAGAATATGTCCTCATCACAACCTAACACTCAAACAACACTGCCTTCTCCAGGCCTTCTTAATCTCATCCACCACGACCGTTAACCAGTCACTCTCCCCGGCCCGAACTCACTCGATCCAACCCACTCTGCGTCTAGGCCTCAACTAACTATCCAGTCCCCTGACTCCACACAACACTACCCCCCAGGCCAAGCTGTCTGCCTCACAAATACACTAGCGGGCTGACGCCTCCTCGACTCCCCCCTTAAACTCACTGCCTCCAACCTTCCCCGTCTGTCTTCTTATTACCTTTTTCCGGGGACCTCCCACCCAGCCTTATTTTAACCTCAGTCTATTATTTCTCAGGGCCGGTTAGCTTGTTTATATAGTACCACTTTCGCTTAGGTCCATCGAGCCCAATGTTAATGAACCCAGTCATGATATAATAATAATAATAATAATAATAATAATAATAATAATAATAATAATAATAATAATAACAAGCACTCAATATCTCAAAGCTGAATATCTCAACGGTAACCTTGAAATCGTGAATAATTGATAAAGTAAATGCATGGATGGATTGATTAGTGGTGGGTGGGTGGATGGATGGATAGGATGGATGACTGGGAGGATGCATGGATGGGTGAATGCATCGATGGGTGAGTGGATGGATAGATGGGTGGATAGATAGATGGTTGGATGGGATGGATGGGTAGAAGTGTAGGAGGATGGGTGGATGGGTGTATGGGATAGATAGATAGATGGATGGATGAATGGGTGGATAGATAGATGGGTGGGAGGATGGATACATGTCTGCCTGCCTGTATATGTGTGTCGACTGGTCTGTAGAAATGGGCTAGCACCATATACCTAACACTCCTCAACGACTGAGAAAGGGCCTTTTACTAAAGTAAAAGATAGGGCACTTTACTAAAATAAAAGATAGGGCCCTTTACTAAAGGTAAAGATAGGGCCCTTAATTAAAATAAAATATAGGGCCCTTTACTAAAGTTAAAGATAGGGCCCATTACTAAAATAAAAGATAGTGCCCTTTACTAAAGTAAAAGATAGGGCCCTTTACTAAAGTGAAAGATAGGGCCCTTTGCTAAAGTAAGAGATAAAGTAAAGGATATTGATCACGTAAAGCTCCACAAACATAACCACACACGGCCAATGACAAGACAAGCCTGTAGCTCGGGCCGTTAAATTATTCTGTACTAAGTAAGATGGACAAGCCGAGAGACATCTGATGGCAGGCAAAATGTGGTTTCTGGAGGAAACGCGCAGATCACTGCAGACGGGCAGATAAACAAATGAGGCAGTCCTTCAAGAAGCGGACAAAAACCGTAAACTGATTAGAGAAATTACACGTAGACATTCCTGATTTTCTGTGCATGTTTCCAGAAGAAATTCACTTAAAAACGTATGGACAACAAGGAGATTTGATGAGAAACAAGACAGAAGAAGACATAGATATGGCTTGAAGAGAGCGAGAAGAAAACAACAATATTAATAACAAGATGGCTTGGGGAAATGACATAGCCGGCACAAGGGCTGAGATACAAGGGCTTTGCTGCTGATGCCGTGCTTTTACGGGAGTCTCAGATAACTAAAGTGTTTTCGTTTTTTATATGTATACAGTGAAAACCGCTTAAGGCGAACTCGGATGTAGCGAATTTCTGTTGCGAAGATCACTATTATATTGTGCGTTGTAAATGCATTATTATATGCTTGAGTACTTTTAGGGGGAATTTCTGATAAGAAGAAATTTGTCTTGGGTCCCAGGTGAGTTCGCCTTATCAGGTCTGCGCTGTATTTGGGTTCGTTCCTGTTGTTCCGTTGATAAAGACTTGTGTGTAAATGTTCGCTTGTATCTGTGTGTTTCTCCATTCGTTGAACCTCTCGGTCATATTTTTACTCGGAAAAGAATACGGCCCGCATCCCATGTTGTGATGATGTTTGGGCATGGCGAACTAGGATTATCCCTGTTTATTGGCTGATGTTGCATCATCAAGGGGTAATTTGATGCATGGTAATGGTCTGCAAGGTGTTGACTACGCCTGGTCCAGCAGCCAGCAGGGTTAGGATCGGCTAGCCTCTCCCAGGAGGGGTGGAAAGTGAAAATTAGTAGCCTGCTGATGACCCTCATACTACACAAGTCAACCCCACCACCACGTGGTATAGACTGGGAAATCATGACCGCGAGGTCATAGGCTAACAAGGCTTTGGCTCGCCATGGTGGACGGACTCCCTGTTGTCAAATTTTTGTCCTAAACCTGCGACTGGCCTAGCAAACCGGCTGAGGATCTTCATACTGCTCGTAGAAAAACTAACAAGTATAAACGGACTGACCCAGATGGATATAGACCCGGCAATGTTAAAGGACTACGAGATAGATCAGCGATTCAAAATATAGGTACAATGAACGTCTGTGGTTTTAATAGTAAAGAAGAACTTATAGAAACGATGGAAGAGAGGAAAGTTAGACTTATGGGAATAGCGGACACCAAAATAAAGGGGAAAGGGTGCTAAGAGAACCACCAAAGTTAAAAGTTTGTCTACTCTGGAATGGAACAGCAAGAAAGGACAAACAATTACAACATATGTACAAATATACACACCATGTAATAAAAAACAAAAATGAGCAAGAATGCGAGGAATTCTACGAAGACATCAATGACGTGCTAAATAAAATAGAGAAGCAGGACGACATCATAGTTATGAGAGACGTCAATGCAGGACTTGGACATAACAGAGTGAGCATAGAATAACATCTTAGAGCATTTGGAGACCAACATAATTCTTCTTCTTCTTTCGTTCGCCTGAAATATGCTTATAACTGCAATGTTGTCTCTTGTATGAATCCAACAGTCTTTTTTAGTTCATTCAGCGGCCCATAGAGTTTATCTTCCACTGTTGTCTCTCTAGGCCAGAAGGTTCGCCTGGATATGTTGTAGTTTGGGCAATCCTGGAGTATGTGCTCTGCTGTCTGCGACGCCAAACCACATGTGCACATGGCTGAGTCACCAATTTTGAATTTTGTATACATGTGGTTGCGTAATCTATTGTGTCCTGTTCTGAGGCGCAGAAGAATGACCTGTTCTGGTCTGTCCATAACGTGGTAGTCGTCTTGAGTAAGGTTTGGTGGCCTTCTGACTGATTTGATCATTCTTTTCTTTTGGTGGTATGTAATAGGCACATCAGGTTGTTCTTCTTTTGCTCCTTCCTTAGCCAATCGATCAGCTCTGTCGTTTCCGGGGACTCCACAGTGGGATGGTATCCACTGTATGGTGATCTTACGCTGACTGCTAAGTTCAGAAAGTTCATAATAAAAGAAATTATAACAGAAGTAGACTCGTAGAGCTATGCAGCCAACATGATCTCTATATAACAAACACATTCTATAAACATAATGACTCACAAATATACACTTGGTATAAATGGAACGATCTAGATATCAAAAGCGAAATTGATTTTATATTAACAAGAAATAACAGAAAGAGAAATATCATATATATCAGATACAAGGGCAGTGCCCAACTTAAGTATAAACACAGACCACAGAGCAGTTGTTGCCACAATAAGAACCAACAGAAAAAAGAAAAGAAATCAAAGACCAGGAAAATACATGCCATGTCAATGAGGAAACTTCAAAAACCTCAAAGACGAGGCAGTGACTAACTGAAATCTTTGTAAAATTACCTATAGAAAGAAAATCAGTGGAAGAAGAATGGGAGATGTTCAAATCAAGCTTTTTAAATACTGCAAAAATAACATGGGGAACCACGAAAAAACGCAAAACACAGATAAAGAAAATAACAAGTTGGTGGAACGCAGAGGTAAAGAAAACTGTGAAAGACAAAAAAGGAAGAATATAAAAAGTGATTGAAGAGCAAACCGGAGCTTAATTACATAGAATATAGAATAGCGAGAAGACACGTGAATAGAATAGTAAAGAGAGAAAAGTAAAAAGACTGGGAGGAGTATGGAGAAAACATAAATAAAAACTACAAGGAGTTAACTAGATACTTCAACAAAAAGATAAGTGCAATGATAACCAGAGGAGAACTCTTTGACCCAAATGAAATAATTAACAGTGAAAATGGAGAGACAATAAATGAACAAAAACAAATCCTAATAAGATGCAAACAGTACTTCGAACAACTTCTTATGACTTATTCCCAGTAGTGACTTAATTCAGGTAACAACTTACTCAACGTAATGGGTTTATCAACATCATATAGCAGGTCCTTTTGCAGAACGTCGCTCTAAACAATGCTGCTGCTGAAGACTCTAGATCTCTTGCCAGTTCTCCGGCCTCATCACCATCATACCTGGGGTGCAATGTCCTGTTTCCATGTTCATGATTGTGGACCCCTGCCATTTCTTCCAGAAACCACGCCTTCCATCACTGGTCTTACTAAGACACTGTGAGGTTTCATACTGCACAGGTGGAGTTCAGCTTATCCGAATGGATGAGAGCGGTCTTTCTGAAACATCCGGTGTGCTGATGCCGAGGTAGCGGGTTCAACCCCTACACCGATCAGTAGGACTAAAATGTTGACTTCTAATCCTTGACTGTTTTTTTTTTTTTCATATCCTTTACAGGACATTGCTGTCAACACCAACATATTTCTAGGCGACGTAAATTACAAACACCTCTGAAATCGGAGTAAGTTCGCCTGGTGGCGAGGGACACTGATAATAGGGAAAGCTACTCCACATGCACAAATCAGTCCAGTACATTAAAGTAATAGAACGTATATGGACTACACTTGAGTTCAAAACGAAGGAGAAAAAAAACACACACACACATACACACACACACACACACACAACCACACACGCACGCACGCACACGCGCACACACACACGCGCGCACACACAAGTAGGTCAGTTACCGAAGGATGATATTGCCTATGAGCCAGTTTCCACTGATATTCAGATCTGGCAGACCATCAGTATTCTGCTCTTTCTTCGTCCAAGCTATTCTAAGAACATGCCTGCAGCACTTTCGTTACAAAACAAAACCAAGATTTTCTTCTGTTCTGATTTCGAAATGGGCCTTGACTCATATTCGTATGTTGCCACGTGAAAGATCATCATCATGATGTGCCATGCGGATAGCATGGGCGGTCAAGTGTCGCACCGATCACCAGGGACGCAAAGGTGTTTCCAAGGCACCAGGGCCGGGTTATATACTGGCCAAGACCTATTGACGCGTCCTCGTCGAGCGTCCTGGGCAACAGGTCCCTTCGGGGTCCTGGCTAAAGTCAGTAGGATCGCCGACTCCTCCGAAGTCGGAGAGTGTCTGCCTTCACGGCAAGGAACCACCAGTCTGCACACCAATAAGCCAGACATGGGACAACGGATACTCACGCAAACCTCAGGTCCTGTATGACATCACATTGATGTTGGACAACAGGATGCCTTCATCCGACATACAGGACTTCACGTTGGAGCTCAAGCCAACGAACACAAACAACAAACAACACGATCACCAGAGTCGTGGATCAGCTCTGTGTGTTTTTTTTTGGTCTCCATTATGTCATATAGCCAAGCCGTCTAGATATTTACTGCTCTGCCTTCCCTTTGTTCTTTATCCCCTCAATCTTGCCAATTGTCACTACGTTCTCCGGTTAATTTCTTCTCATAATGTGTTCAAAAATCTTGATTATCTACGTCACAATTTCTCTAATCACTTTACGTTTTTCATTAGTTTCTTTAAGGAAGACGTTTGTGAAAACCACAAGTAGTCTGACTATGGAACTCATGGCAGTGAGTAAAGCAATAACATGGCTCGGACACAGACCTTCATTCGAGCATGTTTCTTTAGTGACTCATGGAGTTATGTTCAGGGAGCTAGAGATAGGCTGGATCCGAAGGTAGTGGTTGGTGTCTCTGGGGCGGTCACAACTGGCAAGGATTAGTTTCTTTTTTCGCGCCAGGACATGCGGGTGTATAATGAATGGAGTAGACTGACAGGCTTGCAGATAAGGCTAGTGTGGAGGGCTGAAGAGCCATAGATCAGGCTGATATATTGAATGCTCTACGAGAAGTAAGACGTTTGTTAAAACCAAGTGATGACTGTGAATCTACAACTATGGTCAGACTGGGAGAACAGCAAGTTAAAAAGGTATGGTCAGACAAGAACACTATGCAAGAAGCTACAGTAGATTAATATACCATCACAGGACTGGTGTCGTCAGTTGCTATAGTATGTCCCGAAAAGAATGCCTTCATTCACGATCAATTTTTTTGAAAACTGTCTGTTGCAACGTTATGAAATTTTTCCAGCCGTCTTATATTTACCCCCACCCAAGGAATATGTCTTTGATAGGTCCAAAAAAAAAAAAAAACTTAAATCATCGAAAGCGGCGATATTTCTTTGATGTTTTGCTGAAAAACTAGTGATTTCTCGCTAACAAATTTATGTTTACAGTAATGAAAGCCCCGCCAATTCAGATGACACACAAGGCGTATCCGAATTCGTATGGGAGTGGGTGCAATGAAAGAAGTAGCTTAAAATCGACAGGGTCAGCTGCATTGCACCGGGTTTTTATCCCATATGGCTCAGTTTCTTTCCGCAGCGCTGAAAGCGTCGCACAAAGCGCGAACTCCGTACCTCCAGCGACGACCCTCGGGAGTCTCCGAAAACATGCACTCGTGAAATGAAGGACGCGGCCCGGAATCGAACATACAACCTTCGAAGCCCGAGTCAGACGATTTGACCACTTCACCACAGAGAATCCCGAGAGGGGTGCAATGTGTAATATTAGTAAAGACAGAGAATTTACAGAGGCATGGGGTAAATAATTTGTAAATTGACAGCAAAGTAGAAGGAATATATTTCTTACCTTATTTTTCATTTCCTTCTTGTTTCTTCAGGTGTTGGTTAATAATGTGTACACAAGTATTCATGTTAGCTTTTTATATTGAGTTCGTGAAAGCTTCCAAATAGCTGTGCGTTAATGTGCGTATAGAGTGACCAGAAATGATACCGCAATTTAGTCATCATGTTTCCATTTTTAAGGATCTGTTCAGCTGTCTGTGTAGTTTGTTTACACGTACACATAGGTGACAGACTCGCTTTTAGTCTTCGTGAAAGATTGTCTACTCTGCTCTTTACCGTTCAGAGACCGAACATGATTACCTGTTTTGCACTATGCAAATAGTTGTCAGTGTCTCTGTAGTGGGCTTTCTTCTTAACGACCAGGATGTTGGTCCTCTTTTCATTGAAGTTTATAGATTGATTCATATGCACGTGTGTTGTCCCCTAATTTGACAACGTGTTTGCTCTCACGTTTCTTGTTATGCCACAATATGTCAGTTTCCACCGCAATATTACTCTTCTGTTGGTATTCAATGCGTTTAGTGTGTGTGTGTGTGTGTGTGTTTTGTTTTGTTTTTCCATTTTTTTTTCAATACAGTTGTTTGTCACCGCTGAGGGCTTGCGGAATTGAAAATTAGTCACTGTGGAATACAAACTGTTGCCATTGACATTATGCTGATGCTGTAATGTTTAGGGCCTGCAATTCTTCTGAATATTTGTAGCAAAATATCCCGGTTGGTGTGCACGTGGATTAAGGTCTGCGATCTGCTCAGACCTTAATCTGTGTCGGACGATTCCAGTAGGTTGATGACTGCTCTCGGTTGCATAAAATTCAATCCATCCTTTCTCCAATAATCCTCTTCCTCTTTCAACACATGGTCCTCACATTTTTTCAGTAACTTTTATCAATATTTAATAGCGCGGACTGGATTAGTATCTTGACGTCAGACAATTTGAATATAGTATTGTCAGCTGCCACCTATTCTTTAATTTTAGCCCACACAAGTTCTATAGGGTTAAACTAAGAATGGTACGGCGGAAGTCTCGAGCACCCATGACGATGCTCTCCTATCAACTTGTCGATTTGATATTTCTTGCTTCTTGGCGTCTGTTTTACAAGGGACAACAATTCTAGCTAGAAATATGTTTCTGGAAATGGTATGTTTTCCAGACTTCTGTGGGTCGTCGCTAGAGCTGCGGAATTCGTGCTTTGTGCGATGCTTTCCGCGCTGCGGAAAGAGACCGAGCCATATGGAATAGAACCCGGTGCAATGAAGTCGACCCTGTCGAATTTTAAGCGACTTTTTAAAGCATTCTTATAATAGCTCGCCTTATGACATCTTTGTCAAAGTTGTCTACAATAATCTTTCTACCTACCGTTTGGTTATTGCGTGGTGGTTTCAGATTCTTGCACCCATCGACGAAATGCCCGTTTACTCAAACCCAATGCATGCATTGTTCTTTTTTCGGAATTTGTAATAGTATAAAACAGTTTCCTGCGATCAGCTCCTTGACAAAAATATGTGTACAACTTCATAGCGATTATTTGAAGTGTATAATTTCGCATTCAATCCCATTGAAAAATATTCACACATTTCAATGTTAGCGATAAGTGGTAAGATTTAAAAAAAAAAAAATATATATTAATCAGGTTTCATGAAATAACCCACATTTTGAGACACCTCTGAATGAACAGTCCTAGTTTAAACAACGCGAGGAGTTGGCATAAAGCCAATCCCGTGAAAAAACGTACAATATTCAACACTGAGCGCTGATTGTCTGGCTACGCTGTAATACATTTAAAATTATGAATTTCATCTCAGACCCGTAAATTATATACCGCATATAAACAAACTTTGAAATCTGCTGTAAAATCTTCAGAACAAAAAACATTTTTGTTGGGTGGACATAATGATAAGGTTATATACTAAATCTCATAATTTTCCCTCAGTTGGTTACTGAGATATGGATGTTTATATTGGGGGGGGGGGGGGGGAAACAACAACAGACTATACACGCTGCGGGAGTTACTGAGGAGAAGATTCGTACACTTATGGACTGAATGGTCAGCTGTGTAATGAGGATGATCTGTCGACTGACTGACTGACTGACTGACTGACTGACTGACTGACTGACTGACTGACTAACTAACTAAACTAACTAACTAACTAACTAACTAACTAACTAACTAACTAACTAACTAACTAACTAACTAACTATTTGTTTCTCGTATATCTTTGTCATTGGTTTTTCTCTATGTCCATTGTATTCTTTACAGGAAAGACGCTTGTTGTAAAGAAAATGTTACATTAATCTGTTTGCTGGTGTGATGCCATTGGTTCTTAAATACTATTGAACCGCTGTGTTACTATGTCTAGCATACCTTTGGTTTCTTTTGAGCAGTCTATGGTGTTTTATGTAATCAAGATATAGTTCAGACAAACGTGTTTACTTGTTGCGATTTTTGTTCAAACAATGTAGCTCGTGTAATTTGTTATTGTTATTTGTTACTCAAAACCATGTTTTCCCTTTGTAAATTTGAATAATGCCGACTGAAACAGTATATTTCACAGTTTATTTCCTAACATATTTCACTGTATCTAGTTATCTAGCTAAGGAAGGAGCCAAAGAACAGTCTGATGTGCCCGTTAGTTATTTAATTACTTAGTCTTTCCTCTTGAGCCTAAGGCGGCGCATAGGGCTTTCCATGTCCGGCAGTTCACTGCTACCTGTTATAGATCCTGAATGTTCACTTGGCCGTTGAATGAGCCTTCTTTGATGATGGTTCTACGCAGAGTCTCTCGTGGTCTTCCCCCTTTTGTTTTCCCTACAGGTGACTTTAAGAGGGCTTGGTTGGGGAGTCTTGTCTTGTCCTTTCTGAGTACATGGCCGATGTAATTCCAACGGCGTTTTCTTATAAAATTGGATACAGTATCTTGCTTAGTCACTTGTCTTATTTGCATATTGGTTCTGAATGGCTTCCTTCGGCGATATAATACCACCAAAAGAAAAGAATGATCAAATCAGTCAGAAAGCTACCAAAACCTGCTCAAGATGACTACCATGTTATGGACAGACCAGAACAAGTCATTATTCTGCGCCTCAGAACAGGGCACAATAGATTACGCAACCACATGTATACAAAATTCAAGATTGGTGAAACAGCCATGTACACATGAGGATAGGCGTCGCAGACAGCAGAGCACATACTCCAAGACTGCCCAAAATATACCATATCTAGGCAAACCTTCTGGCCTAGAGAGACGACAGTGGAAGATAAACTCTACTGACCGCTATGTGAACTAGAAAAGACAGTTAAATTCATACAAGAGGCAACATTGCAGTTATAGACATATTTCAAGCGAACGAAAGAAGAAGATTGTATCTAGTCAGATGCAGACTTAGACAAATGTACGGCAATTGGCAGGATGCATCACCGTACGCCTTCTCTTCATCTTTTTACTTCGTTTCGGTTTTCTTCTCTTCTTCTCAAATCAATACGTCTATTTTTCTTATAAAGTAACGGCGTATTGAGCTTATTTCTGCAGTATGCATCTGTGAAGATGCAGTGAAATATGCTAGACAATTATTTGCATATCCTTTACAGGACATCGCTGTCAACATCAGCACCTTTCAGCTGATTGTTGATTTCTTGGCAAGATTACGCTCAGTAGTTTGCCATTGCTTTCTGAGCGGCCGGCTCACACACCCCGTAAATTACCGACGCGATTCGAACCACTGCTGATTCTCACCGTCGTCACGTTACTTACGAGAGTATACGAGATTACGGAGAAAAGTCGCTAACCTCTAGGCCAGGAAGCCGGCATGCTAGACAATACATTATTAAATATATCCTTTATGCCTTCATTAGTCAACCTTGTGTTATACTTCCTAACAAAAACCAGAAACTAGGAAACATTCTGGAAAACGCAACATCAAACTTACCTTTGGCGGACTAAGTCGCAGCGAACTAGCAGAAGACGCTTTCCTAGCAAATCTCTGGGTGGGAAACTGTTGAAAGAGACACACCAGAAGAACGTTATATCAAGTATCAATACAAATATCCATTACTTGTATTTGTCTGTGGGTTGCCCAGCATTGATCTGCGGGCCAGACGATCTCCCACGTGACCCGCTCAAACCCGTAACCGTCATCGAAGAATTTGTAATAGCTTTTACTTAATCCATTCACAACTGTCTCCTACCATTTCCTGATCCGGTAGTGTTATGGCCGCTTAATCCAGTCCAATATTTTGTGTCCATATTTCTTATTCTAGAAGTGCTGTTGATGTGTTGTTGTTGTGTTGTTAATATGTTGTTGATGTATTGTTGACTTAATCATTCCCCGTAGCTCTCATCTTTAAATTGTTTTCTGATTAATGTTAACTCAATGTTTTTTTCCGCTCACAATGGTTTTTCCTAACTAATCAGGTTCACAATTTAATCTTGATATTTCGTCGTTTATGTTATCTAATTAAATATTCTTCTTTCTTGGTAAATTCTGAATTTTTCCTTTACTTTATCCCCATCAACTTCTTCCTTTCATTTCTGCCCATTAACTTCTTCCTTTATTCTCTCCTCATCAATTTCTCCCTTTACTTTCTCCCCATCAACTTCTACCTTTACATTCTCCCCATCAACTTCTTCTTTTACTTTCTTCTCATCAACTTCTTCCTGTACTTTCTCCTCATCAACTTCATTTACTACCACCACGACTATATCCTCCTCCTCCCCTCCTCCTCCTCCTCCTCCTCCTCCTCCAGATGCTGCCACTGCTGCTGCTGCTGCTGCTGCTGTTGTTGCTGCTGCTGCTGCTGCTACTACTACTACTACTACTACTACTACTACTACTACTACTACTACTACTATTGCTATTACCGTGTTTCCCCGAAATTAAGACCTACCCCTAAAAAGCCATGGTTAAGATCGTCACTAGAATGCGAGACGTGTTGCCGAATGGTGAGTCGGAGTACAGGCGCCACTGGTAAGAACTTGATAATGAACGAATGATGTTCATAATTTAATACGTCACTCGTGTGAAATAAAGAAGCAGAATTTTGGTGCTTGCCATCTTTCTTAAGTCTCATAATTTTTGTTGTCATACCTGTCTCGTGATTCTTCAATTAATACAGCTAGTCGTCGACTTACGACCACGATCGGTTCCGACAGACCGGTCGTAACACGATTTGGTCGTAAGTTGAGCACGCTATGTGTACAGTAATGTGAAGTGATGTTATAAAAATATTTAAGTTAAATTATATCATCATCATCATCAAGTGCCGTGTCGGCTGGCGTAGGCGTTCATGGCTCTCCATAGATCTCGGTCTTTGGTTTTCTGGATCAACTCTGCTGCTGATATTCCTCCATGCCACCGTCTCAATCCATCCAGCATCACTTCTCTTGGTCTACCTCTGCCTCTCTTCCCCTCGATCTTTCCAGTTGTTACGATGTTCTCCAATGCCTCTCTTCTCATCACATGACCGAGGAAAGCTGTTTGTCTCTGTCTTATTGTTGTATATAATGTTCTAGTTTCGTTAGCCTGTTTCAGGCAGTCGTCGTTAGTTACTCTGGCAGTCCAAGGAATTCGCAACATTCGTCTCAGGAACCACATCTCTGTTGCTTCTAATTTCTTCTTAATTTGTTCATTTACATTCCAAGATTCACTGCCATACAGCAAAACTGGTTCTACATAGCATTTCATCACTCTCTTTCTTACATTCAGTGATAGTGACTTATTGCATAAGATACTCTTCATTTTCTGAAATGCGGCTTTTGCCTGCCCTATTCTGCTCCTAATCTCTGTTGTACATCTTCCATCTGATGTTATAAATGCCCCTAGGTATCTAAAATTATCAACTTGGTTAAGGATTTTCCATTCTATTTCTATGTCACATTTTGGTGTCACTATTTTCTTTGATATTACCATTGTTACTGTTTTCTTGATATTCAAGGAGAGTCCTTTCCTTGCACTCTCTGTTACTACAACGTCTAATAATTGTTGTAGGTCTGTTGAATTATCCGCCACCAATACTGTGTCATCTGCATAGCGTATATTATTTATATTATAACCTCCAACTAGTATTCCTGGCATCTCTTTGATCCCTCTCATTATTACTTCGCTATAAAGGGAGAAAAGATCTGGTGACAAGACACACCCTTGTCGTACTCCTAGCTTTATCTGTTCGTAACTACCCTCTTTATTTCCCATTTTAATTGCTGCTACTTGGTTCCAGTAAATATTCTTTATTATTCTTAAATCTTTTCCATCAGTGTTGATATCTTCCATCATTTTAATCAGTTCATCATGTTTTACTTTATCAAATGCCTTAGTATAATCTATGAAGCACAAATATATGTCTCTCTGTTTCTCTATTGACCTTTCTATTAGTGTCCGTAATGTATAAATTGCATTGTTTGTGCCCTTTCCTTCCACAAATCCATACTGTTCTTCACTAATTTCCATTTTTATTTTCTTTTTGGTTCTTCTCATTATGATTCTGAGTAGAAGCTTAGTGATATGGTTTATAAGGTTAATTGTACGAAAATCTTCACAATCAATTGCTCCTGGTCTTTTTGGTATAGCTATAAATACAGATTTCAGCATATCACTGGGTAAATATCCACTGCTGTAAATATCATTCAACATTTTGGTTAATATATCTACTCCAAATTCTCCCAATACTTCTAATTCTTCTATTGTGATTTCATCTGGCCCAGCTGTTTTTCCTTTCTTCATACGTTTCATAGCGTCAGCGACTTCTTCTTTCAGAATAGGTGGACCTTCTAAGTTACGATCTTCTGTTAATTCTTCCCTTTCTCCTTCATATAATTCTCTTATATACTCATTCCACCTCTTCATTATAGCATCTTCCTCTAATATTATCTTTCCTGTTTTTGATTTCAAACACCCTGTATTTATTCTTATTTTTCTTCCTGTAAGCTCACTGATTTGTCTGTGCATATTTTTTGTATCTTTAATGGAATTTAATTCAATTTTTTTGCATTGCTCGTTTAACCAACTTTCTTTAGCCTTCCCACATTTATCTTTTATTTCTTTATTTATCTTAGCGTATTCTTGTTTGTCATTTTTACTCTGTTTTCTTTTGTCCATCAGTTTTAAGATATCTTCATTCATCCATTTTTTCTTAGCTATTTTGCCTCTCTCCGGTAATACTTCTTTGCTAGTTTGATGAATGGAGTCCCTTAACATTTCCCATTGTTCATCTATACTCTGTATTTTAGTTATTGCATTGTACCTATTTTTCACAGTCACTCTGTATTGTTCTTGCATTTCTTTATCTATTTTCAGAACCTCTTTATTAAGTCGCATGTTCTTAACCATTTTTTTCCCTCTCTTTAATCTTACTTTTATTTGTCCACATAGTGGTACATGATCACTATTACAGTCAGCACCAGCCATTGTCTTTACATTCATTAAAGCATTTCTAAATCTTTTATTAATTAGTATGTAGTCAATTTGGTTGCGTATTTTCTTATCAGGGCTTATCCATGTGTACAGTCGTCTTTTATGGTGTTTAAACCATGTGTTTCCAATTATCATATCATTGATATTTGCCCATTCTATTAGTTTTTCCCCTCTTTCATTTCTTGTACCTAAACCATAATTCCCCACTACATCCTCCATTTTTCCCTTTCCTACTTTTGCATTAAAATCACCAAGTATTATCTTTATTTCTTGTGATCCAATTTTGAGTCCTCTAAAAGTACTGGAGAGTTTTGGTCAGAGACCATAACTTTATGAAGGGAAAATCCCAACTGCACCTCCCCGCGGTAGAGGATGGAAACACACTACGGTGTGGCTAACACAGCTCTGGGGACCAAGTATCCACCGGAATAAGTGGACAACTCTGCAGCTGAGCAGAGCAGGGCACTCACTTGTCCTTACAGTCGGAAATGGCTGTCAAAGGCAGAGGTAAAAAGACCACCATGTGAATGTGGAAGGCAAGGGGAAACCACCACATTATCTTCCCAAGACTTCATGAATGAAAAAAAAATAAAAATTATATCATAAATTTCTTTTATTATTGTTATAAATCATAATTTTCGATGTTCATTTTGTGCCATTTGTATCATCTCTACACCATTTTGTTTCTTATTTTTACATCGTAAGGTTTAAGAAAAACACTGCATTAACTGTACATGTACAACTGGTTTAATATTTGCAAAACATACAAAATACAGGTGTGGAAAATACTATAGGAAACATTATTATTACATGGTCTACCATCTCTAGTTCGGCGTCGCCAATAAATATTGATGGTACCCCGTGTACACCTTGTGACATAATCTATGTCTTCTTTTTGATAATTGTTTAACCAAATTCTGAACAAGCATTGGAGAATGCAGATAGAAGACATTGTAATTCTTCCTCAGAGTGGGTCGTAACTGCAGCATCATCTGCAAAAATCAGGTTATCCATCTAAGTCTACGAAAACTGAGCATGGAGTAAACAGTCACACAACCTGATCTTTGCAGACAACGCCGTTCGACTTATAATTGAGGCAGAAATAAATCTTTAAATATTGAGCACAACCCACTACTGGCAACGCTGATCGCACTCTGGTAAGAACCTAAGGCCTATCCACGTCAATGTGGAAGCACTAGACTCGAGTTAATAATATGGCTAGTGATTGTGGTCGTAAAGTCGAATGGTCGTAAGTTGCATAGGTCGTAAGTCGACGACTAGCTGTACTTGATTTAATAGTAGACTTAAGGGAATAATATTTTGACACCCAAACAAGATGAGTGCAAACAGATAGAGCTATTCCGTCGATTACAAGAAAGGAATCGCCGAAGACTCCCGGAGCAAGAATCTTATGGCTCTCTGCAAAAGAAGAAGCTTGATCTCCGAATGGTTTGACAATGGTGAGCAGAGTACGATACCTTAGTCAACAGGTGGAAGAAGGAAATGCTAAGAAGTGTGGATCAAGTCGGCAACTATTATTTTCTGAACTGGAAGATACCATCTGTGAATGGATTGCTGACAGGAAAGCAAAGACTTTGGTTGTGTGCAGGGCTGATATTCAAGCATTTGCCCTTGCAATGGCACCGCATTTAGGAATATCCCCAAATGAATTCAAAGCATCACAACACTGGCTGGATGGCTTCCTTCAGCGATATAAACTGTCTCTAAGATCGAAACTCTGTTCAAGCTGGAAGATACTGAAGTTATTAAACGTGCACTTGCATTTAGGTACCTTGTTGATTGCATCGACTTTTCTAAATAACAACTCTCGAACATGATTGCCATGGATGAAACTGCAGTGTTTATGGGCCTAGGATGTCAAACAACAACTGATCAGATGGGTGCCCGCCTCGTCAATCTACATTTCGTCCACTGGCTCTGAAAGTGCACGTGTGACCTATATTTCGGCAGTTTATCTGAATGGAAGAAAAGCCCAACCTCTAATCACCACTAAGGACAAGACAGATCAGATTGAGTGTGTTTCAGGCATTTGTGTTCTTGAAATCGAAAAAAGCTTAGGGCAGCCAAGCATTTATAAGGAAGTGGGTCAATTTAATGCGGCCTTTTGTTTTGCGAGGTGGTCAACGAGGTCTGCTAGTCTGGAATTCAGCCAGAGCTCACCGCAATAAAGACATGAAGAACTTCCTTGCAGAGAGAAGAATAGATCAAATAATGATTCCCACATGAATGACTTCTTATCTCCAGACTCTTGATAATGCAATAAAGAAGCCATTCAATAGAAATCAACGACTACATTGAAAATAGAATGGAGAGAAATCAGCGTGGAAACTTTAGGAAGCCTAGAGTTTCCAGGAGGTCGTAGCTTGGGTGAAGAATTCATGGGATAAAATCACTGACAGCTGTGTTACCAACGCACTACGAGCAGCTACATGGACAAGAAATGCTCATTTAAGGAAAGCTTTATTGCTGGACATGAGAGACTGGGTCTAATGGTTCTAAGAAAAATTTAGTCGCATGAAATTCAGGCTGGAATTCGGGATTCAGATAGTTATTACGATGTTTCAGAAAAAGATGACTTATCTGAATAAATGTAGAATTTTGTACATGAATAAATGTAGATTTTTGTATCTAAAAAAAGACATCCCCCGAAAATAAGCTCTGTTGTATTTTTTGAAGCAAAATTAATGTAAGACCCGGTCTTATGTTCGGAGAAATACGGTACTACAACTACTACTACTGCTGCTGCTGCTGCTGCTACTACTACTACTACTACTACTACTACTACTACTACTACTACTACTACTACTACTACTACTACTACTACTACTACTACTACTACTACTACCACTACCATCACTACCACTACTACTACTACTACTACTACTACTACTACTACTACTACTACTACTATTACCACCACCACTACTACTACTACTACTACTACTACTACTACTACTACTACTACTACTACTACTACTACTACTACTACTACCACTACCATCACTACCACTACTACTACCACTACTACTACTACTACTACTACTACTACTACTACTACCACTACCATCACTACTACCACTACTACTACTACTACTACTACTACTACTACTACTACTACTACTACTACTACTACTACTACTACTACTACTACTGCTGCTGCTGCTGCTGCTGCTGCTACTTCTATTGCTACTGCTGCTGCTATTGCTGCCACTACTCTTCATTTACCGTTTCTTTCTTTCTTTCCTTCTTTTTAAATTGTCTCCCTTCTTCTGCTTCTTCCTCTTCTTCCTTCTTCTTATGCTTCGTCGTCGCCCGTTCTAAAATAATACCGTGTATTTTTCTTATAAAGTGACCGACTGTCTGAACTGTCTCTTCACTCTTTATAGCATTTCCCTCAGTGGGTCTGGGAAAGACCATGTTGTCTCTCCGCGCTTCTAATGGAGTCTGTAGTCTTATATATCCTTTTAAATCCTTGACCTATATGTGTTATCGATGAGTTGTGTCCCTTATCCAGTACTTATCGAAAAGTCGTGTCTCTTATCCAGTACTTATCCAAAAGTTGTGTCCCTTATCCAGTATATCTCAACTAATTTACTCCTCTACTTTACTCACGTCAATATTTCCTTTCTTCTGCAATTTGGGGCTATTTTACTTTTTCCGTCTGTGTCGCCCCCAAGAGGTATTGTTTACGTATGTTCACACCTTCTCTATAAGAATGGCAATGTCTCGACTTTACTGGGTGGTGTGAATCCCAGACAGGATCGGTTAATACGGGTTATGAAGAGATCATAGGGAAATGGTAATGAACGAAAACGAGGAATTATTCATCTAGTTTCTGCGCAGGTAATCATAATGTCATAGGATGACGGTTTTTCAAAAGAATACAAGATGCAATGTGGGATCTCCCCCACCATTCGCAGAATCACAGTGATCATATCTGTTTAAAAAGTTGCATTTCGTTAGCAAGACGTTAAAGTCACCCCAACTCTAGGTTGATTCACTAAGCAACTTTACGTTCAGTAGTTTGCCATTGCCTTCGGAACGAGAAGTAGACATTGAAGTCCAATCGACCGGTATATGGAAGGATACCATTACCCGCCGTATGTGCACCGGCAGCTTAATTGCAGGCGAATTAAGCCCCGCGACCAGGCTTTCTCTGGTCATATGTATATTAGCAAGAGATGTAGATCAAGCAGAACTGTAAACGTTTTAAGAGATTCAGATGTAGATTTATTTATTTAAAAAGTAATATTAAGACAAACTCAAGCGCTACATATCTTAAAACCTGGAAATAAGCACAGTGTATGCTGTCTCAGAAATCGTGAAACTAAGGAACAATTTATAGTTACAACCTGTAATAAGCATATGTTTCTGCAACAGTTAGTAGACAATATGAAAAATATAAAGTTAATAAAGAAATTAGAAAGCGAATAAGGGAGGATGAAACATAATATCTAGGTGACCAAACTTATTCTAATAGACTTCAAATATGCACCAACTGTCGCTCGCGCAGAATACAAGTACCAAAGTGGTAGAATCACGCATGGGGAGAGGGGGGGGGGGTGTTGGAGTGCTTGGTGGGGAGGGTGGGGGAAGCCAAATTCCAAGGAATCAAATGGTGAGAAAAAGGCACTAGTGCTGGACAGTACACACTTTGAGACTGAGAACACCTGTTAATAGTACAACTAGAAAGGCCTTTCTCTGGAATACACAATGTACAAGAAATAGAGGGAAACGCAGGGACACGTGAATAGGAAAATTAGAGACCCAGTGGGATAATATGTGGAGGACGTGAAGGGGAAAACAAGATTGGAAGGCTGGGCATGTGTGAAAGATATCTCCACTTGGAGATAAATGGCGGCAGCAGAAGCAGAAGTAGAGAACGAGGAAGAACTGTGTGATATGGTAGAAAGACAGAATGAAATGAAAGAAAGGATTCCATCCATCCATCCTGTGCCATGCCGGTAAGCGTGGGCGGTCATGTTTTGCCAACTCACTCGATCACCAGAGTCGTGGATCAGCTCTGTGTTTCTGTCTCGACCATGCCACGAGGCCAAGCCATCCAGGTATTTGCTTCTAGGTCTTCCTCTTGGTCTGTTCCCTTCGATCTTGCCAGTTGTCACCTAGTTCTCCAATTCATTTTGTCTCATAACATGCCCAAAAAATTTTGACTGTCTGCGTCTAATATCTCTAATCAGTTGATCTTCATTTGTTTCTTGAAGGACCTGTTCATTGGTCTTTCTGGCTGTCCATGGTATTCTTTGCATTTTCCTCAGAAACCACATTTCTACAGCCATCAGATGTTTTTCAGCTTGACTGCTCATTGTCCAAGCTTCACATCCATATAAAAGTACAGGTTCTATGTAGCACCTCAACACTCTTTTTCTCGTTTCAACTGACATCTTTTTATTGGTCAGTATGTTTTTCATCTTGCTAAAGGCTACCTTAGACATGGCGATTCTTGTTCTAATCTCTTCAAGGCATCTCCCATCAGATGTTATTACTGTTCCGAGATAATTGTACCTATTCACTTGTTGAAGAATATTCCCATTTACTTGTATATTACATTGTGGTCCACACAACATGATTTTCTTGGCATTTATAAAGAAGGTAGTTTGCCATTGCTTTCCTTCCTAGCAGTGACCCTACTTGTCAGTGACCGTAGCCATTGTCTCCTCAAAAAAGAGATCCTCTGCCTACCGTCGTGAAGGTGAAAAAAGGATTAATTGAATGATAAAAATCATTAAATCAAGAACAACGAAATAAGATTAATTTTTTAATGACAAAGGAAATTGGGGGGGGGGGGGGAAGAGAGAGAGAGAGAGAGAGAGAGAGAGAGAAGAGAGAGAGAGAGAGAGAGAGAGAGAGAGAGAGAGAGAGAGAGAGAGAGAGAGAGAGAGAGAGAGAGAGAGAATGGACAAGAGTAAGAAACGAGCAATAATGAAGAAAGACAGATTGAAAGCAAGAATGAAAGAATTCAATCACTGTATTAAACGAATGACAGAAATCAATAAACAGAGAGGGCTGGGCGAGGTCATCGTTGTAAAGTGATGAAGTGGACTTCTACTTGCCCCGAAGGTCGTGGGTTGGTTACTGGACCCCGCCAGTCGGTTCAGGGCGCAGTTTATTTGGGAGACCCCTGGGGGTTGCTGGAGCTACGGAGGTCGTGCTCTGTGCGACGCTGTCAGCGGGCCGCTCTGTGGAAGGAAGACCGAGTCATACAGGCTAAAACCCGGTGTAATGAAGTTGAGTCTCTTGCTTTGAAACTCTCTTTAATACATGGAGAAGAGCGAAATTAGATTTTAAAATTGCACTTGAAAGGGAAATTAAGAAAGGAATAGAACAGAATTAGAAGTTAAGGCTAAGGATGGAACACTGATTGAAAAGAAGACTAGAAGAATCAATAAACAATCTTCATTATCAAGTGGCTTTTTCTGCGCAGAACGTTGCCGCAGTAAGTCTTTTAAAATTCCTCTCTATCATTAGCCAGATTGTTACCTCTGTTGCTTTCACGTTGAAATTATCCATCATACTTTCAATTTATCCATCATATATTGAATTTATCCATCAAACCTTGAAATTATCCATCAAACCTTGAAATTATCCATGAAACCCTGAAATTATCCATCATGCTTTGAAATTATCCATCAAACCTTGAAATTATCAATTATTCCTTGAATTTATCCATCGAATCTTGACGTTATCTTCCTTTTGGGCGTTTCCCTAGTAGGCCGCCATTCATAATTACCTTCTCTAGACAGTCATGAGTAGTGCCATAGTGGATGAATTAAGGAGGTGGGCGAAGAGAGGGGCCACTACCAGGCCAATGGAGATTTACTTCCTCAAAGCTGGGCAGAAAATTGGAGACAAGGAAGACTGTGCTGCAGACTTACAGTCCATCATCGATGGCGCAGAGGCCTGGGAGCTGGCTGTAGACCTGAAAGACCACGGGCGTTACCAACAACTGATCGATCAGTTTCAATTGCACATAACATTGTTCTGAGGATCAGAATCCCTTTGGTCAAGCTTGTTCCGCGGCGGAGTTTTTAATCAGTCATGTCTCTGTACATACCCACAAAATTTCATTTACCTCAATGTTATTTGTCTTAATAATCAGTCTTCGTCAATACGGATCTCTTCTTAATATCTTCTCTAGCATCCTTCACAATGTTTAAGCTAAACAAATATGGTAGCTGGGGTGTAACCATGTCCCAGTCTTTGTTCTATATCAAACCAACCTTCTAATCCTTGTTCTATATCAAACCAATATACCACTCCTTGTTCTATATCAACCAATCTCCCACTCCTTGTTCTATATCAAACCAATATATCACTCCTTGTTCTATATCAAACTAATCTCCCACTCCTTGTTCTATATCAGACTAATCTCCCACTCCTTGTTCTATATCAAACCAATATACCACTACTTGTTCTATATCAAACCAATATACCACTCCTTGTTCTATATCAAACTAATCTCCCACTCCTTGTTCTATATCAAACCAATATACCACTCCTTTTTCTATATCAAACTAATCTCCCACTCCTTGTTCTATATCAAACCAATCTCCGTCTCCTTGTTCTATATCAAACGAATCCTCATCTCCTTGTTCTATATCAAATCAATCTCTGTCTCCTTGTTCTATATCAAACGAATCCTCATCTCCTTGTTCTATATCAAACCAATCTCCCACTTCTTGTTCTTTATCAAACCAATCTCACACTCCTTCTTCTATATCAAACCAATCTCCCACTTCTTGTTCTATATCAAACCAATCTCCATCTCCTTTGTTCTGTATCGAACCAATCTTCCACTCTGTGTTATATACCAAAGACATCATTTGTGTCATCACATAGTCTCACGTCTGCCTTTTGTTCACTGTGGTAATTTATTTATGATTTGATTCAATGTGACGGGAAGCACGCTTCTTTCATTATTTTCCATAAATGCACATATTCTACACTGTCAAATGTCTTTCACTGGTCTTTTAAGCATGTGTACATATCTACATTACACGATCTACTTGTTTCTATAAGTGCGCTAATATCAAATATGTTGTCACTATTTGGTCTAAAACCAACTTGTACTATGTTTGTGTTTTCCTAATATTATTTTTAAAAAAACATGTTACGTGTGCAACTTACGAAGGCAACTGTTCTGTAGTCGGTATATAATTTTATGTTTCTCTGTGTTGTATTTGGATATATACATTTCTCAGCCATTCCTTTGGTGTTCAACCACCGATGTACACCGGATCTTGTAAGAAATGTATCTGATTTTTCCTTACCTTGTTTCTTATTTCTCTTGTTAGATTTTCATTGCCTGGTGTTCTCATCATTGAATAGTCCTTTTACTTGTTACTTTCTTCTGTTTTATAAGCTCTGACGTATCATTTGCTATGCATTTTTTTAAAATGTGATACAATATCTTTGGCTGATTTAATTCCAAAGCAGGAGCATTCTGTATGTATAGGAACTGGACATTTTGTAGGCCTGACTGTACGGATGAAGGCTGGTCAGTCAACCCCTCCCACAGTGAGCGACGAGCCCAGAAATCAAAGCCTCGCCCGACCACGCTCAAGCATTTATTGCACGACGTCCTAACCATAACAGCAACGCGCCCGCTATATCTCTAGCACTGGTGGCTAATTCGTCCCGTGTGATCTCTAGCACTGGTGGCTAATTCGTCCCGTGTGATCTCTAGCACTGGTGGCTAATTCGTCCCGTGTGATCTCTAGCACTGGTGGCTAACTCGTCCCGTGTGATCTCTAGCACTGGTGGCTAACTCGTCCCGTGTGATCTCTAGCACTGGTGGCTAATTCGTCCCGTGTGATCTCTAGCACGGGTGGCTAATTCGTCCCGTGTGATCTCTAGCACTGGTGGCTAACTCGTCCCGTGTGATCTCTAGCACTGGTGGCTAATTCGTCCCGTGTGATCTCTAGCACTGGTGGCTAATTCGTCCCGTGTGATCTCTAGCACTGGTGGCTAACTCGTCCCGTGTGATCTCTAGCACTGGTGGCTAATTCGTCCCGTGTGATCTCTAGCACTGGTGGCTAATTCGTCCCGTGTGATCTCTAGCACTGGTGGCTAATTCGTCCCGTGTGATCTCTAGCACTGGTGGCTAATTCGTCCCGTGTGATCTCTAGCACTGGTGGCTAACTCGTCCCGTGTGATCTCTAGCACTGGTGGCTAATTCGTCCCGTGTGATCTCTAGCACTGGTGGCTAACTCGTCCCGTGTGATCTCTAGCACTGGTGGCTAATTCGTCCCGTGTGATCTCTAGCACTGGTGGCTAATTCGTCCCGTGTGATCTCTAGCACTGGTGGCTAACTCGTCCCGTGTGATCTCTAGCACTGGTGGCTAATTCGTCCCGTGTGATCTCTAGCACTGGTGGCTAATTCGTCCCGTGTGATCTCTAGCACTGGTGGCTAATTCGTCCCGTGTGATCTCTAGCACTGGTGGCTAATTCGTCCCGTGTGATCTCTAGCACTGGTGGCTAACTCGTCCCGTGTGATCTCTAGCACTGGTGGCTAATTCGTCCCGTGTGATCTCTAGCACGGGTGGCTAATTCGTCCCGTGTGATCTCTAGCACTGGTGGCTAACTCGTCCCGTGTGATCTCTAGCACTGGTGGCTAATTCGTCCCGTGTGATCTCTAGCACTGGTGGCTAATTCGTCCCGTGTGATCTCTAGCACTGGTGGCTAACTCGTCCCGTGTGATCTCTAGCACTGGTGGCTAATTCGTCCCGTGTGATCTCTAGCACTGGTGGCTAATTCGTCCCGTGTGATCTCTAGCACTGGTGGCTAATTCGTCCCGTGTGATCTCTAGCACTGGTGGCTAATTCGTCCCGTGTGATCTCTAGCACTGGTGGCTAACTCGTCCCGTGTGATCTCTAGCACTGGTGGCTAATTCGTCCCGTGTGATCTCTAGCACTGGTGGCTAACTCGTCCCGTGTGATCTCTAGCACTGGTGGCTAATTCGTCCCGTGTGATCTCTAGCACTGGTGGCTAATTCGTCCCGTGTGATCTCTAGCACTGGTGGCTAACTCGTCCCGTGTGATCTCTAGCACTGGTGGCTAATTCGTCCCGTGTGATCTCTAGCACTGGTGGCTAATTCGTCCCGTGTGATCTCTAGCACTGGTGGCTAATTCGTCCCGTGTGATCTCTAGCACTGGTGGCTAATTCGTCCCGTGTGATCTCTAGCACTGGTGGCTAATTCGTCCCGTGTGATCTCTAGCACTGGTGGCTAATTCGTCCCGTGTGATCTCTAGCACTGGTGGCTAATTCGTCCCGTGTGATCTCTAGCACTGGTGGCTAATTCGTCCCGTGTGATCTCTAGCACTGGTGGCTAACTCGTCCCGTGTGATCTCTAGAACTGGTGGCTAATTCGTCCCGTGTGATCTCTAGCACGGGTGGCTAATTCGTCCCGTGTGATCTCTAGCACTGGTGGCTAACTCGTCCCGTGTGATCTCTAGCACTGGTGGCTAATTCGTCCCGTGTGATCTCTAGCACTGGTGGCTAACTCGTCCCGTGTGATCTCTAGCACTGGTGGCTAATTCGTCCCGTGTGATCTCTAGCACTGGTGGCTAACTCGTCCCGTGTGATCTCTAGCACTGGTGGCTAACTCGTCCCGTGTGATCTCTAGCACGGGTGGCTAACTCGTCCCGTGTGATCTCTAGCACGGGTGGCTAACTCGTCCCGTGTGATCTCTAGCACTGGTGGCTAATTCGTCCCGTGTGATCTCTAGCACTGGTGGCTAATTCGTCCCGTGTGATCTCTAGCACTGGTGGCTAACTCGTCCCGTGTGATCTCTAGCACTGGTGGCTAATTCGTCCCGTGTGATCTCTAGCACGGGTGGCTAATTCGTCCCGTGTGATCTCTAGCACTGGTGGCTAACTCGTCCCGTGTGATCTCTAGCACTGGTGGCTAATTCGTCCCGTGTGATCTCTAGCACTGGTGGCTAACTCGTCCCGTGTGATCTCTAGCACTGGTGGCTAATTCGTCCCGTGTGATCTCTAGCACTGGTGGCTAACTCGTCCCGTGTGATCTCTAGCACTGGTGGCTAACTCGTCCCGTGTGATCTCTAGCACTGGTGGCTAACTCGTCCCGTGTGATCTCTAGCACGGGTGGCTAACTCGTCCCGTGTGATCTCTAGCACGGGTGGCTAACTCGTCCCGTGTGATCTCATCTTGCACTGTCATTCATTTTTTTTTATTGTTGCTGTCCCTGGCTTTGAACTCAAGCGTAGACCACACACATGCTTCTACTTCTAGTGCAATGGACTGCTTCTTTTTGCTTGTAGATTGGCTTTCACTATCACCAGTGTCCCTCGCCATCAGGTGAACCCACTCCGAATTCAGAGGCAGTTGCAACTTACTTCCTCAAGTGAAGAACGAGAAGTCAACGTTTTAGTCCAACTGACCGGCACATGGGTTGAACCCGCTATCTCGACATCAGCACACTGGGTGTTTAAGAACGAGCACTTTAATCCATTCGGACAAGCTGACCTCCCCTGTCATCAATATTTCAAACTATTACTTCTCTTCTATCACACATTCTTCTGGTATCTTGATGGGTCAATGCGAATTGGTTTTTGTTCTTTAATTAATTTTTCTGCATGGGCAATCATCCATCTCCACATTTTGCTATCTCTAAAGACATGGATCATTTCGTGGGCTGACTCCCTTTCGTGCCATGACACAAGCATTTTCTCTGCCTCTCTTCCCACAAATGTTTCGAGTTGTAACAACATATTTTAGTCTCCTCATAATGTGACCAAAAATGAGGACTGTTTCATACACATCTCATCTTGTTCCTCGTGTACCTTGCGGTGCCGAGGTGAAGTACAAACAGCGGGATAAGTTGTGAATTTAGCCTTCATCAAAATATCCACATATTGACTTTCCAAAGAATGTTCAGCATTCCTATATACAACCACATCTCGAAATCCTTCAGAATTTGTTTCGCTTGTTTATTAATTGGCCATGACTCGCATTGTATTCGCGTCGTATTATTATTTAGCCAATTAAGTTTCTGGTATTTCCATCCGGTGATATGCAAGTAAATAGCCTTCTGGAAAATTGTTGAGACAGCGTCTTGATCATCATCAGTTCATATTCCATACAGAAAGTTATAAGTTTATCTCCTGCTCCATTCCGATTTCCTGCACTGTGTTTTCGCATGACCTGCTCTTCTTTTCTTTTCTTTCTATGTCCACTTTAGCATTAACATCTCTCTTTATTTTAATGATGCCATGTTTACTGATAATTTTACAGCATTTTGAAGAATGTTATCATCTTCATCATATGCCATGGCGATACGCGTGGGCGGTCATGTTTCGGCATCTCACACGATTAGCAGAGTCACAGTGTTCTTGAAACGATCATGTTATAAAGTGCTTTAGTTTCTTGCTCTTCCGTTATTATTGTTAGTGCGTAGACTTATAGCATCTGTAAATAGTTGTAGCATCTGATGGGAGGTGCCTTGACGAGACTAGGTCAAGTATCGCTATGTCGAAGGTAGCCTTTTGCGAGGTGAAAAACATACTGGCCAATAAAAAGATGTCAACTGCAACGAGAAAAATAAAGACTGATGGAGTGCGACATCGAACCCGTACTTTTGAATGGATATGAAACGTGGACAATGAGCAGACAAGCTGAAAAACATCAAATGACTAAGTCTTAAGACTGTCTGCGCCTAATTTCCCTAATAAGTTTACGGTTTGTATTTGTTTCTTCTAGGACTTGCTCACTGGTTTTTCTGTGTGTACATGGTATTCTTTGCTTCTTTTTTTTTTTTTAAATCAAAAACCATATTTCCATATCGTAGTGTCTAATTGTATTCAACCTCTCAGCAGCGAACGTCACCACAACTTGGCCTTGCCCTCTGTAGTGAACGTCAACACATCTTGGCCAGTCTCTCCCCTCAGCAGTGAACGTCACCACATCTTGGCCAGTCTCTCCCCTCAGCACTGAACGTCACCACATCTTGGCCAGTCTCTCCCCTCAGCACTGAACGTCACCACATCTTGGCCAGGCTTTGCCCTCAGCAGTCACCACATTTTGTCACATTTTGGCCAGGCTCCGCCTCAGCACTGAACGTCACCACATCTTGGCTAGGCTCTGCCCTCAGCAGTGAACGTCACCACATCTTGGCCAGGCTCTGCCCTCAGCTGTGAACATCACCACATTTTGGCCAGGCTCTGCCCTCAGCAGTGAACGTCACCACATCTTGGCCAGGCTTTGCCCTCAGCTGTGAACGTCACCACATCTTGGCCAGGCTTTGCCCTCAGCTGTGAACGTCACCACATCTTGGCCAGGCTTTGCCCTCAGCTGTGAACGTCACCACATCTTGGCCAGGCTTTGCCCTCAGCAGTGAACGTCACCACATCTTGGCCAGGCTCTGCCCTCAGCTGTGAACGTCACCACATTTTGGCCAGGCTCTGCCCTCAGCTGTGAACGTCACCACATCTTGGCCAGGCTTTGCCCTCAGCTGTGAACGTCACCACGACTTGGCCACGCTCCGCCTTCAGCAGTGAACGACACGACATCACCGAAGACTGCCGATTGGAGTACAATTAATTCGGATCTGGCACACATGACCTATGCGCCTTAAGGTGTTTGGAAAGAACCTTTACCTTTCACTTAAAAGCGTGGCTAAATCGGTAGTTTTAAAAATACGCAATGAGTGAAACAAAATAAAAATAACAGATGAAATGGAATTAAAGAGAAAGACGTAATTTATGGAAACATGTGACCAGTATTATGTTATTTGATGGTAGACAACTCTGCTCATGAAAATGTTGAGGAAATTGAAGGAACCCCCCCCCCCCCCCTCACTCGCCCCTAGTGACAGGTGTTGACAGTCTAATTGCGCCTACCCCGCCCCACAGTGACAGGTGTTGAAAGTCTAAATGCACCCCCCCCCCCCCCATTAGTGACAGGTATTGAAACTCTAATTGCTCCTCCCCATCCCCAGTGACAGGTGTTGAAACTTTAATTGCTCCTCCCGAACCCCCCCCCCCCCCGCCGGAACAGGTGTTGAAACTCATTGCTCCTCCCCCCCCCCCCCCCCCACAGGGACAGGTGTTGAAACTCTAATTGCTTCTCACCCCCCCCCCCCCCCCAGGAAAAGTGTTGAAACTCTAATTGCTCCTCCCCACCCCCAGTGACAGGTGTTGAAACTCTAATTGCTCCCCCCCCCCCGGGGAGAAGTGTTGAAACTCTAATTGCTCTTCCTCACCCCCAGTGGCAGGTATTGAACAGACAGACATGCGGGTGGGCAGACAGGCAGACAGGCAAGCAAGCAGACAGACAGACAGACAGACAGACAGACAGACAGACAGACAGACAGACAGACAGACAGACAGACAGACAGACAGACAGACAGACAGACAGACAGACATGAGAGTGGGTGTTCAGGCAGACCTATAACTAACCACAATATCCATCATACATATGCAAGGAAGCAGTAACAGCAATGTTAAGTAACAATGACACGCCAGACGGAGTAACAGATTTGAGCAGAAACGACATTGACAGCTGAAACACGGATCAGCCACAGGGGAAATCAAAGCAGCGGCCTTCCTGCCTACAGCCGACGTGTCCTGTGTGTCATTTGACATTCTCATTTGAATTAAATAATTTTCGTGTCAAATTGTTTCCATCACCTTCTGTCTTAAGACCGGCTGTAGCAGACGGGCTGCGTCGGGAGGAGGGAGCAAGACGGATTTAGGAGCATTGGGAAAGACAAGGAAAGAAACAGGCGAACAGACAGCCGATATGTACAGGGGGAAGATGGGTTGAGATTGATCGAGACTGAAGAATAGGCGTAGGCATATATAAATTTAACCAAATGGAGAGACAGGCAGACAAGTAAGTAGATAGGCTGGCAATCGGGTAAGTAGACAGGTAATTAGGCAGGTAAATAGACAGGAAAGTAGACAGAAAGGCATGCCTTCAGGTCAGCAGTCAGGCAGGAAGACAGTCAGGTAAGTAGACAGGTATGTAGGCTGACAGGCAGTCGGATGAGTAGATAGACAGGCAGTCAGGTAGGTGGGCAGAGAGGTAAGCGGGCAGGCAGGCAGGCAGTCAGGTGAGTAGACCAAGACCTAGCCATGGGTTGATTAATGGGTTGACGGACGGTTGGAGAAGAGGAACGAGGGGCATTCAAAGAGACAGTGACAGGTAGACATATGAATGGACGGGCGGGCAGACAGAAGGACAGAATGGCCAGGCCTGGAAGGAGACAGGCAGGCAGACGGACTGACGGACGGATGGAGGTGCTGACAGAAGGATAGACAGACAGACATGAACGGACGGGCAGACAGGACAGAAAGACTGACGGACAGAAGGATGGACGTGTAACCGCTACACCCACCAAACTAGCTGACGAAAAGGCTGTCAAAACTTTTGCCTCTTTGTCCTCCTCTATCTCTCTCACCACAACTATTTCCAGTTGTTATGTGTTCCAGTGTTTCGCTTCTAATAATATGACGAAAAATAACGACTGCTTCTTTCTGATATTTGCAATAAATTTCATCATATCTTAGCCTGTCTTAAATCAGTTAGATTACTCAACGTGTCTGTCCAGGGAATGCTCTGCAATGTTTCTGTAAATTCAAATCTCTGAGTCCATAAGGGATTTCTTCGCTTCTTGACTAATTTCCAGGATTCACATCCAAGCGTTAACACTGGTTTTTATGTTAAATGTAAGACTACATTTTCTAACATCTATTGACAGGAATTTATTGCATACGATGTTTTTGGTTTATTAAAATATGGTTTTTAAGATATTCTTGGTTTTATCAAATGCAGTTTTTACTTGTCCTATTCTGTATTTAGAAATCATCCATTAATTTTATTGATTGCCACTGTTTTGTTATTTGAATCCCCGTGTTTCGCTTTTTATATTTGCATGTTTTCTGTTGCGATTATTCGTAATGTGTTTCGCATTATTCCATACTTTATTTCTAGTGTTCTCTCGAGCTTTGATAAACGCGTTTAGAAAACAAATACGTTGATTCCCCTTCCTTCCCCCTAGTGTATACAGCACTTTTAAGCGACTTTTAAGTGTATACAGTATACAACTCCCAGGAACCGCGGTAGTGCAGTGGCCAGCACGTTAGCTCAACAGCCTTTTGGTGATGTATTCAAAACTCCATAAAGGAGCTTTGTTTAAAATTGACAAAGGCCGACTCTGCCCAAAATCTGTCTTCTTTTACCGGTTATACCCCATTGAGATATAGGCCCTCAGCCCACACATCCCAAGCTCTCCTCTCTACAATATAGGCCCTCAGCCCACACCCTCCAAATTCTCCTCTCTACAATGTAGGCCCTCAGCTCACACCCTCCAACCTCTCCTCTCTACAATCAGTACCAGGGCATGTCGTGGACGTAAAGACGGCCGGGGTGGATTGACCAATCAGAAATCGAGTGCCGACTGGTCTATAACAAATATGGGGCTAGCACCATGTAGCCAGTTCGCCCCAAGACGTGTAAACGGGCGGGCATTTTATCATTATTATTTTACTTTCAAGTTTAGTTTAGTCGACGGATCAACATCACGACACACGGGTGTAACCCATAAGTGCTCCTTTCTACTCCTAACTCAAGCCTGAGTCCGGAGAATCTCAGCTCAGTGCACAAACTCCGTAGCACCGGCGAGGATCCTGAAATACTTTGGGTAGATTTTTAACTTGAAATTTTTCCCGGGCAGCGCCGTTAGGCTATTCTTTTTCGATTTCCAGCTGCCAATTGATTTTTTTACGTGCGCAACATATACAATACTTTCAAGCAATACTGACAACCTCAAAATTTAGCAAATCAGGTTAATCACCTCAGCCCGCCAAGAGACTCCATATCCGCTGCCACTTCCCCTGCCTCATGCATTCTCATGCCCAGGATGGGAGGTCAGCATGGCCGAATGGATAAGGACGCGCGCTCTTAAACATCCAGTGTGGTGATGTCGAGGTAAGGGGTTCAACCCCTACACTGGCCAACTGGACTAAAATGTTGACTTCTCGTACTTGGCTTGGGGACGTAAATTACAAGTACCTCTGAAGTCAGAGTGGGTTCGACTGACGGCGAAGAACACTGGTAATAGAGAAAGCTAATCCACAAGCAAAATTCAGTCCAGCACTACTAGAAGTAGTGTTATGGACTACGCTTGAGTTCAAAGCGAGCGAGCGAAAACAGTGCCCGGGATGTCTTCAATGCTCCATACCCGCGGTCATGTTGATCTTTACTTGTCTCGTCTTCCTGAAACCACGCTTTCCAATACCGCCCCTTTCCACACCCCTGTGACGTTTGATATGGCGTAACTACAGGGTGTTTATAAAGTCTCGCTACACTTTGTATGTATAACAAATTTGATGACGTCATAAAAAAAATGTGTTCCACAATCCATCGTGAAGCAATATGCAGCGAATGGCTGTGTTCTGCTGGAGTAGTTCTAAAAGGTTTCTTGAAAGAAAGTGTTTACAAAAATAATGTACACACGGTTGAGGACCTGAAAGGAACAATCAGAATTAACATTCAAGAAATAACAACAGACACGTTGCAGAAGGTATTTGACAATATAAAAAGTCATGTACAGTCTGTCAGGAAGCCCGTGGTAACATCTCCAACACCTCTCATAACGAATACTTCATTGGTACGTTCCAGCTTTCCGAAAACAGCGCTAGACCATAGCAGTGTCTATTGTATCTAATTTAATGAATTTTTGTAGCACACGTTTTGATGACATCATCAAATTTGTTCTACACACAAAGTGTAGTGAGACTTTACAAACATCTGGTATTTCCGTTTCTAGGATACGAGGCTGGATATTAATTTTTGAAGATGTCTCAGTGAAGGCTCAATGGGGTTTAAAGGTGCGGCTCGAATTCATTGCACACCAGGGAAGGTTAAACCGGTCAACAAATGCCCGCAGAATTCGGATGTGTCGGCCTAACGGCGCAAAACAGGCACAATGCAATCACGTCCGGAACAAAACTCTCCGGATGAACGCAGAAGAAGAGGAAGAAGAATTCATTTCAATGGGTTTTATTCCCTACGGTTCGGACTCTTTCCGCAGAGCGGCATACAGAAATAAAAAACTATAGTCTGTCCGGAAATTTATGCCGTCATTCAAGATCAATTATTTTGAAAACTATCTGTTGCATCGTTATGAAATTTTTCCAGCCGTCTTATATTTACCCCCACCCAAGGAATATGTCTTTGATAGGTCCCAAAACAACTTAAATCATTAAAAGCGGCATCATTCCTTTGATGTTTTGCTTAACAACTAGTGATTTCTTGTTAAAAATGTTATGTTTACGGTAATGAGGACCTGCAAATTCAGATGACAAACAAAGGCGTATCTGGATTCGTATGGGAGTGGGTGCAATCAAAGAAGTAGCTTACAGTCGACAGAATCGGCTGCATTGCACAGGGTTTTTATCCCATATGGCTCAGTTTCTTTCCGCAGCGCGGAAAGCGTCGCACAAAGCACGAACTCCGTAGCTCCAGCGACGACCCTCGGCAGTCTCCGAATAAAATGAATGATGCGGCCCGGACAGACAGACAGAAAGGTAGGTAGGTAGGCAGAAAGATAGGTGGGTGGATGGATGGCTGGCTGGCTGGCTGGCTGAGTGGGTGGATCGGTCGGTCGGTGGGTCGGTCGGTCGGTGGGTGGGTGGGTGGGTCGGCAGGCAGGCAGGCAGGCAGACAGACAGATAGATTAGATAGATAGATAGATAGATAGATAGATAGATAGATAGATAGATAGATAGATAGATAGATAGATAGATAGATAGATAGATAGATAGATAGATAGATAGATAGATAGATAGATAGATAGATAGATAGATAGATAGATAGATAGATAGATAGATAGATAGATAGATAGATAGATAGATAGATAGATAGATAGATGGATAGATAGATAGATAGATAGATAGATATATAGATAGATAGATAGATAGATAGATAGATAGATAGATAGATAGATAGATAGATAGATAGATAGATCGATATCGGTAGGTCGGTCGGTTAGTGGGTGGGTGGGTGGTCGGGCCGGCAGGCAGGCAGATAGATAGATAAATAGATAGATAGATAGATAGATAGATAGATAGATAGATAGATAGATAGATAGATAGATAGATAGATAGATAGATAGATAGATAGATAGATATCGGTAGGTCGGTCGGTTAATGGGTGGGTGGGCCGGCAGGCAGGCAGACAGACAGACAGATAGATTAGATAGATAGGACAGACAGATAGATTAGATAGATAGGACAGACAGATAGATTAGATTAGATAGATAGATAGATAGATAGATAGATAGATAGATAGATAGATAGATAGATAGATAGATAGATAGATAGATAGATAGATAGATAGATAGATATCGGTAGGTCGGTCGGTTGGTGGGTGGGTGGGCCGGCAGGCAGGCAGTCAGGCAGACAGACAGACAGATAGATTAGATAGATAGATAAATAGATAGATAGATAGATAGATAGATAGATAGATAGATAGATAGATAGATAGATAGATAGATAGATAGATAGATAGATAGATAGATAGATAGATAGATAGATAGATAGATAGATAGATATCTGTCGGTCGGTCGGTCGGTATGTGGGTGGGTGGGCCGGCAGGCAGGCAGAGAGACAGACAGACATACAGACAGACATACAGACAGACAGACAGACAGATAGATATATAGATAGATTGATTGATAGATAGATAGATAGATAGATAGATAGATAGATAGATAGATAGATAGATAGATAGATAGATAGATAGATAGATAGATATCGGTACGTCGGTCGGTTGGTCGGTGGGTGGGTGGGCCGGCAGGCAGGCAGACAGACAGACAGACAGACAGACAGACAGACAGACAGATAGATAGATAGATATATTAGATAGATAGATAGATAGATAGATAGATAGATAGATAGATAGATAGATAGATAGATAGATAGATAGATAGATATCTGTCGGTCGGTCGGTCGGTATGTGGGTGGGTGCGCCGGCAGGCAGGCAGGCAGACAGACAGACAGATAGATTAGATAGATTAGATAGATTAGATAGATTAGATAGATAGATAGATAGATAGATAGATAGATAGATAGATAGATAGATAGATAGATAGAGATAGATAGATAGATATCGGTACGTCGGTCGGTTGGTCGGTGGGTGGGTGGGCCGGCAGGCAGGCAGGCAGACAGACAGACAGACAGATAGATAGATAGATATATTAGATAGATAGATAGATAGATAGATAGATAGATAGATAGATAGATAGATAGATAGATAGATATCTGTCGGTCGGTCGGTCGGTCGGTATGTGGGTGGGTGCGCCGGCAGGCAGGCAGACAGACAGACATATAGATTAGATAGATTAGATAGATAGATAGATAGATAGATAGATAGATAGATAGATAGATAGATAGATAGATAGATAGATAGATAGATAGATAGATAGATAGATAGATATCGGTAGGTCGGTCGGTCTGTCGGTGGGTGGGTGGTCGGGCTGGCAGGCAGGCAGATAGATAGATAGATAGATAGATAGAATAGATAGATAGATAGATAGATAGATAGATAGATAGATAGATAGATAGATAGATATCGGTAGGTCGGTGGGTCGGTGGGTAGGTGGATGGGTCAGCCGACCGGCAGACATTCAGACAGACAGACATTCAGACAGACAGACAGACAGACAGACAGACAGACAGACAGACAGACAGACAGACAGACAGACAGACAGACAGACAGACAGACAGACAGACAGACAGACAGACAGACAGACAGACAGACAGACAGACAGACAGACAGACAGACAGACAGACAGACAGACAGACAGACAGACAGACAGACAGACAGACAGACAGACAGACAGACAGACAGACAGACAGACAGACAGACAGACAGACAGACAGACAGACAGACAGACAGACAGACAGACAGACAGACAGACAGACAGACAGACAGACAGACAGACAGACAGACAGACAGACAGACAGACAGACAGACAGACAGACAGACAGACAGACAGACAGACAGACAGACAGACAGACAGACAGACAGACAGACAGACAGACAGACAGACAGACAGACAGACAGACAGACAGACAGACAGACAGACAGATAGATAGATAGATAGATAGATTGATTGATTGATTGATTGATTTCCACCAGAAACCGGGCCTTGTCAGCTAGTTTATTTATATAATCACGTTTCATGAAAGAACCCACATTTGGAGACGCCTCTGAATCTTCGCGCTGTTTGTTTGAAAACGAAAGTCACGTGAAAATTTTGAATAATTTGGGTCGAATCTTGGGGAAGCTGTAAAACTGTTAAAATCATGGTCGTAATCTTTAAGTCATAATTAATATACCGTATATAAGCTAACTTTAAAATCTGCTGTAAAATCTCCAGAACAAAAATTGTTTTGTTGGGTGGACATAATGATAACGTTATATACTAAATCTCATCATTTTATCTCAGCCCGTTACTGAGATATTGAATTTTATATTGAGGCAACCAACAAAAAACACACTATAGTTGCATAGCCTTTACAGGACGTGGCAGTCAATACAGCGGTTTATTTTTTAACTTCTTGGCAAGTTTACATTCAGTTGTTCGCCATTGCTTTCTGAACGACCAGCACTCATATCTTTGTATGGGGAAAAAACCCAAGGCGGTCTGCTTCCATATCGCCAGCAGCTGTGTTTCGAACGTGGTATGCGGGATTAAGAATTACATTCGTAACTTCTTCGCCGCAGGCCCACAAAAAATGTCGCAGGACGCACGATCGTCGTATCTCCAGCTACAACCACCACCAGCCTCCTAACCTCCTCATAAATCTGGAAATAACTAAAGGTTTCATTAACGACATAAATCTGGAAATAACTAAAGGTTTCATTAACGACATAAATCTGGAAATAACTAAAGGTTTCATTAACGACATAAATCTGGAAATAACTAAAGGTTTCATTAACGACATAAACCTGGAAATAACTAAAGGTTTCATTAACGACATAAATCTGGAAATAACTAAAGGTTTCATTAACGACATAAACCTGGAAATAACTAAAGGTTTCATTAACGACATAAATCTGGAAATAACTAAAGGTTTCATTAACGACATAAACCTGGAAATAACTAAAGGTTTCATTAACGACATAAATCTGGAAATAACTAAAGGTTTCATTAACGACATAAATCTGGAAATAACTAAAGGTTTCATTAACGACATAAATCTGGAAATAACTAAAAGTTTCATTAACGACATCAATGTAAAAGTCCCCGAGAAAATTAAACTCGTGAACCTAATGACAAGAGTCCGGAATCGAACCCAAAATCTTCGGAGCGCCAGGCTCTCGGTTTAACCAGTTTGTCACGGTGACCTCGTGATTATATCTCAGCGTTTCCCTGTGCTCTGGAGATCTCATGATATTGAAGTTTTCATTGTGTACCGTTCCTTGCCTTATTTGGTCTCTCTTCTGATTTCTCTCGTGTAGTTCTTGTATTCAGCACTACTGTGTTCTTTGCATATCTTCGCTCTTAGAGACACTGCAAAAGTGTGAATTCCACCACAAATGGATACAAAGAACAATTTGTATGAAACACCACAACAGCCGATGAATAATTGCATGTGTCACGATATGACACAGAACAACACAACAGCCATAGAACACTTGCATTTACTATATGACACAGGAAAACACAACATCTTACATCTCTCACGGCATAACACAGAACCACACAACAGCTTACATCAATCACCACATAACACAGAACAGCACAACAGCTTCCATCTATAACGACATAACACTGAACAACACAACAGCTTACATCTATCATCACATAACGCAGAACAACACAACATCTTACATCTATCACAACATAACACTGAACAACACGACAGCTTACATCTATCATCACATAACACAGAATAACACAACAGCTTACATCATCACTATATATCACAGAACCACACAACAGCTTACTTCTCTCACGACATAAAACAGAACAGCATAACAGCTTACATCTATCACTACATAACATAGAACAACACAACAGCTTACATCTATCACCACATATCCAGAACCACACAACAGCTTACATCTATCACCTCATAACATAGAACAACACAACAGCTTACATCTTTCATCACATAACACAGAACAACACAATAGCTTACATCATCACTACATAACACAGAACCACACAACAGCTTACATCTATCACCACATAAAACAGAACAGCATAACAGCTTACATCTATCACTACATAACACAGAACCACACGATAGCTTACATCTATCACTACATAACACAGAACAACACAACAGCTTACATCTTTCACTAAATAACACAGAACAACACAACAGCTTACATCTATCACCACAAAACACAGAACAACACAACAGCTTATATCCATCACGACATTACACAGAACAACACAACAGCTTACATATATCACTACATAACACAGAACCACACAACAGCTTACATCTATCACTACATAACAGAACAACACAACAGCTTACACCTATCACCACATAACACAGAACAACACAACAGTTTACATTTATCACTACATAACACAGAACAACAATAGCTTACATCTCTCACTACATAACACAGAATAACACAACAGCTTACATCTATCAATACATAACACAGAACAACACAACAGCTTACATCTCTCACTACATAACACAGAATAACACAACAGATGCCGAATGCTTCATGTATTATCATAATACCTAAGAGCGGAAACCCAGGAGTCGGTTAATCGATAACAGCATAATAGTATTGATTGGGCTGGATCAGTAATATAACCGTCACGCCGTATTCCCAACCATAAAATTATGATCTGCTGGAGTCACTTAATCAATATATATTTTCATATACAGCGATTTCACATGAAATACGCAGTTTCAGCAGGTAGTCAGGTCAGGTTATTCCGTCTTTGATATATAGCGATTTCGCGTGAAATGCGCAGTTTGAAGATGGCAGGTTATTCACTCCTTGATATAGAGCGATGTCACATGAAATATGCAGTTTCAATATGCCACGCCAGGTTATTTCGTCCTTGATATAGGCGATTTCACATGAAATTCTCAAAGCTGATGTGGCGGTGGATCTCTGGGATCGATTGGAAGGTGCAAGAAAATAGAGGATTCACGTCGCGAGAGGTTGAATCTGCAGGGTGATGGTGGAGGGGTGAGCAGAGATTCTGGACGACATTCAACGCATAGGGGAAAATGCAGACTGGGGTCCAGTCAGACTACCACTGGAGCCATCAGCGTGGCAGCTCTTCATTGGGCACTGAACAAGGAGATAAATCAAGTGTGGGAACGTCCTGAGTGCAATTACTAAATCAACCGCAGCAACAACAACAATAGCTATATCAACAACAACAGCTATATCAATAACAACAGATATATCAACAATAACAACAGCTATATCAATAACAACAGATATATCAACAATAACAACAGCTATATCAATAACAACAGATATATCAACAATAACAACAGCTATATCAGCAACAACAACATCTATATCAACAATAACAGCTATATCAAACACGACAGCTATATCAACATCAACAACTATATCAACAGCAGCAACAACAACAACAGCTATATCAACAGCAACAACAACAGCTAAATCAACTACAGCAGCTATATCAACAGCAGCAACAACAACAGCTATATCAACAGCAACAACAACAGCTAAATCAACTACAGCAGCTATATCAACAACAGCAACAACAACAGCTATATAAACAGCAACAACAACAGCTATATCAACAGCAACAACAACAGCTAAATCAACTACAGCAGCAACAACAACAGCTATATAAAGAGCAGCAACAACAACAACAACTATATCAACAGCAACAACAACAGCTAAATCAACTACAGCAGCTATATCAACAGCAGCAACAACAACAGCTATATCAACAGCAACAACAACAGCTAAATCAACTACAGCAGCTATATCAACAGCAGCAACAACAACAGCTATATCAAGAGCAGCAGCAACAACAACAACTATATCAACAGCAACAACAACAGCTAAATCAACTACAGCAGCTATATCAACAGCAACAACAACAACAGCTATATCAACAGCAACAACAACAGCTAAATCAACTATAGCAGCTATATCAACAACAGCAACAACAACAGCTATATCAACAGCAACTACAGCAGCTATATCAACAGCAGCAACAACAACAGCTATATCAAGAGCAGCAACAACAACAACAACTATATCAACAGCAACAACAACAGCTAAATCAACTACAGCAGCTATATCAACAGCAGCAACAACAACAGCTATATCAACAGCAACAACAACAGCTAAATCAACTACAGCAGCTATATCAACAATAGCTTTATCATTAACAACAGCTATAGCAACAACAACAGCTATATCAACAAACACAACAGCTATATCAACAGCAATAACAGCTGTATCACCAACAGCAGCTACATCAATAACAACAGCTACATCAAAAACAATAGCTATATCAACAGCAGCAACAACAACAACAGCTATATCAACAATAACAGCTATATCAAACACCACAGGTATATCAACAGCAACAACAACAGCTATATCAACTTCAGCAGCTATATCAACAACAATAGCTATGTCATTAACAACAGCTATATCAACAACAACAGCTATATCAATAACAAAAGCTATATCAACAACAGCTATATCAATAACAACAACAGCTATATCAACAACAACAATTATATCAACAACAACAACATCTATATCAACAAAGGCAACAACAGCTATACCAACAACAACAACTGCCATATCAGCAACAACAGCTATATCAACCACAACAACTATATAAACAACAACAGCTATATTACAACAACAGCTATATCAAAAACAAAAACATCTATAAATAACAACAACAGATATATCAACAACACCAGCTATATGAATAGAATAACAGCTATATCAACAACAACAACAACAACAACAACAACAACAACAACAACAATAACAACAACAACAACAACAACAACAACAGCTATATCAACAACAAAAGCTTTATCAACAGCAAGAACACAACCTTTATCCACAACAACAACAACTATGTCAACAAAAACAACAGCTTTATCAACAACAGCAGCAAATAGCATAAAAAAGAGCAACAACAACAGCAATATCATAAACAAAAACAGCTATATCAACAACAACAACAACAATAACAGCTATATCAACAAAAACAACAGCTATACTAACAACAGCAGCAATATCAACAACAACAACAAAAACAAAAACAACAACAACAACAACGATATCAACAACAACAGCTTTATCGAAAAGAACAACAGCTACATCAACAATAACAGCTATATCAACAACAGCAGCCGACTGTTCTTATAGCAACAACAACAACAAAAACAACAGCAGCAGCAACAACAACAGTAGCAGCAACAGTAGCAACAGCTATATAAACAATAGCAGCTATATCAATAATAGCACCAACAGCAACAGCAATAACAACAGAAGCAATAACAACAGTGACATATGCCTGGGTCATTGACATTCAGATGAATGACCTGTGTAGCGGGACTACGAGAGAAACAATCAGCCCTGAGAAATAATGGGGCGGGTGTGAGTGGATACCCCTAGCGTGGATGGGGCGAAACACAGTTGAGTGTTGTGCGAAGTCAGGAGACTGGAAAGTCAGTGAGAGAAGAGACCGGCTGCGGGTCAGGTCGTTTAAGACAGTGGATGTTTTTGACTCCGAACGGGTCGGGAGTTGAAGGATAGAAGCGGAGGTAGGACGGATAGAGCTCCGTCCTGGATTGTGTTGTTCTCCGAGTTTGAATGCAGGCCTAAAACCCAGAGTAGGGTGGATAGTGAGTGTAGGCCTATACCCATTGTGTGGGTTGTCGTGTGTGAGGTCCAGCTGGGGCTAGTAGCTGGATACCTGTCGTGTACATTCGAGAGTAAGGAGGCCTTGAGAAGGCAGTGATGTGTGCGGATTAAGTGTGAGGAGGATATACTTATTCGGTGGATTTACATTGTGTTTTTCTGGATGTATAAACATGTTCCGTTGTCCGTGTTCTTTCTGGATTAAAAGATAATGTGCGCCAACTCAATCTTGTTTCATGACTGGTGAATGTGCACTGCAGGGGTGAGTTGGATTAAGAGACAGTTAGATAGCTCAATTGACACACCAGGAGCATCGTTACCTAGACAACGACCATCGCACGCACTATCATAAAGAACGTCGTGTGATATCTGTGGGCTCTCCGGTCAAGGACGACGGGGATATATTGTTTATCTGGGAGCTATCCGGTCAAGAACTATATAGACATTGTTGGCATTTTGGTTATCTGTGAACTCATCGCTTAGAGAGGAGTATTATCTGGTGATTACGTTCCATCAAGCTAGACATCGTTGATTCAAGAGGTTAATGTGAACTCTTTTGTGTGTGCGCCAGATAACTAACACAGACAGACAGCAGTGAAGGCCTAGGCTAGCAGACGGGGCACGGGAAAAACCAGGATTAATCCAGAAGGGAGTGAGAATATCGGGCGTGTGTGTGTGTAAGACGCCACATCGAAGAAAAACTGTCAGCGCGCTAGAGAAGACACGGCACAGTTCAACGGAGAGTGTGAGGTGACGGGGAGTCACTAGTCGCAAACAGCTCGCGAGAAAACAGCGGCTCAGAGAAGTCGGTGCTAGCAGACAGCACAGATGAAATGTCGCGTGGACAGTGAGTTGTTTGCGACAAGAAGAGGTCAGTCCTAGGTGTGTGCAGGACAGGATTGAAAATTCAAAGATATTGACAGGTGTGTGTGTGTGTGCTGAGGCGACGCACGGTGTGGTCACGAGTCGGCAGGTGAAGAATTTCACCACAGCTAACACGACGGGGGAGAACGGTGGAAATTGTGAGTTTCCACGGACAAATCGGGTCAGCGCTGTTTACGAGGACAGCTGACCAAAGGGGTAGTAACGGTACCCCTACCACAGCTGGGTGGGACAGGACAGGTGTCTTTGTGGATAACGGGAAAAGTTTCCGGTCAGTTGACAGTGTGTATTATTGTGACAAAGATTACTGAAGTTGACCTGCGGGTCAAGGTTGGGGCAGTGGAAAGTTACTGAGATTTTCCAGGTGAGAACTGGATAAACAAGTTGTTTATGAACGAAACCAGACTTTATGTTCCGACTTTGTGAATCCCTTTGTAATCATTACTATGTTATGAGCAAACATTTTTTTTTCAACGAAGGATAAGGTATCATCACCGCACGCTTGGTTGCATACAGTTGCCAAAAATAACCGACTGTTCAAAGTTAAATTGTTGGACATTTGCTGTCATTTTTTATGTTGAACTTTGTCTTTCTGTGTGAATCTATTACATAAGTGATACAACTACAGACCATCTCCGCTACGAAGTTATAAAAACGTTTGGATTATTACTCTGTTGTCATCACGTCCAGGGAAACTAACAACATATCGAAATAACACTTTGGATAATCACTATCATCTTCAACTTTTGTCGACAGTTGGAACTTGTGATCACCACGTGAAATTAAGTCACCACGCAACAAATTTGGAATATCGTAGACATTTCGGAACATTTACCAATATACATTCCCAGCATATTGTGAAAAAATTATTTAAAAAACGAACTTGTGGCGACGGATTAATAGGCACATATTTGTCGGCCAACCATTTGCATATTTTTTTTTCTCCCATCGTCATATTTATTGTTGTCGGGTGTTACGCAATTATTTGTATGTGGTCCAGTGTTTGTCAAGAGTAGGGGATTTTTGTGTTGTTTCTCGAAGGTCGGGAGACAACGCGAAAAATTATTTTCTGAGGTGCACCATATATTTTCTGGGAAGAAAATCGAAAGGTCGGTTTATTTGGTTCTGCAGGGACGGTCCTGAATTATATAACGTGCCAGTTTGTGTTTAACGTCAGATCTGTGTATAACTTGATGCTATAATTTTTTTTCCTTTCTTTCTTTTCGTTATATTTACATATGATATTTGTTGTGTTCGGATATATGTTATTATTGTGATCTTTCGTCCTTTTCTGCTGTCTAGGGGTCTGTGTCAGTTATATATATATATATTATTACGCGCACTGTGGTCGTTTCACACAAGCTTGTGATTGTTACTGTGGTTTATTTCTTTGTGATCACCGTCTCCGTGTACTTGGCTTGTGAGTCTAACGTTTTATAGACAACACTTACTGTTATCATTCATTCGTTTTGTAAATGTATTTATATGTATGTTTAACAATATTTCCAGAAATGTTATACAACTATTTGTTATAGATATATGCGAGGGAGTATAGGTGATATTTCCCCTCACTACCTAGTGCTTATAGAGTGACTGAGTGAGTACAGAGTAATATTTTAGCACTACGAATTTACGTACACAGGGATTGGTGGTGTACTTAGGGAGGGCACACAAAGACTAGTAGCAGAGTCTTTACATTTATAATTGGCTGACAGACAGCAACGTCTCCACAAGTACGAGATGCCTACTTTAATGGAATATATTGAAGCAGGTGAACGGTTAGGCCTGAAAGGTAAAGAATTACAGGAGTATGCCGAAGCAAAAGAACAAAAACAGATTGAAAGAGAGGAGAGGCATAATGAACGCGAGGCAAAACGCCTACAGCAAAAAAAGGTAGCTGAAGACAAGCGTCTACAGGAAGAGAGAGAGAGACACACAAATGAAAATAGAAATTGAGAAAGAAAAGCTCAAAAGGGAAACTGAAATTGAGTTAAGAAAACTAGAACTATCTTCGAAGGGTAAAATTGAGGAAGGTAGAAGACCTTCGCAGTCGTCACAGCGACTAAAACTGCCATATTTTACGGACCGAGACAACCTTGAATCGTATATTGACAGATTTCAAGAATCGGCGAAAACTTTAGGCATCCCAGAAGAAGAGTATGCGATGCGGCTGGGCGAGTTTTTGACAGGGAAGGCTCTAGATACCATGTTTAATTTACCAGTAGAAGAAATTACCAACTACACTATTTTGCGTCAACGTTTGCTTACGAAGTTCCAACTAACTGAGCATGGCTATAGAACAAAGTTTAGACAGTTAGGGCCAGAGACAAATCAAGATTTCACAGATTTTGTTAACACAGTAAAGAATACATTTAACAAATGGATGGAGCTTGGAGAGGTAGGGAAAGATTTTAATAAATTAGTGGATTTAATGTTAAGAGACAAGGTAGTATCTGCATGCAATACAAACTTGGTAGCTATCTTTGAGAAACGTAAGCCAAAGGACATAGATACAATGTCACAGTTAGGGCAAAATTACACGATGGCACATCCAAACAGTTCTATTGGTAGAGAAATGAGTGAGGAAATAGTCTGTGCAGCGTACACTAAACAGGACCAGAATCCAGTTATTAGACCAAGATCGAAAAGTGTGGATTCAGCACAGAAGTATGAACAACAATAGTCTCAAGATAATGGTTTCCGTGGCAACCATTTTGGCAGTGCAGGACAGTACCCATACAAAAGGGGAAATTTCCAGAGGCGTCCAAATAGTTATGCCGGATGTTGGAATTGTGGGAGCTGGAGACACAAAATGGCAGAGTGTGATGCACAACCATCAGAGGGACCAACGAACAACAGTAAAAGGGAGATCACTTGTTTCAAATGTGGAAGGAAGGGGCATGTCAGCTATCATTGTACGATGAGGGAAACGGAGCATTCTAATGCAGCACAAGTGATTGAGACTATCAACAATGAAGATTGTAGTGGGTGCAAACGTCTTTTTGAAAAAGACGGTCAGCCAGTCTTAGTGTGTGGGCATACAGTGAAAGCAGGATCAGCAGTCCATGCAGGTGGAAGCATGAAGATGCACCATGGATTTGTTAATGATAGGCCAGCGTTAACAATAAGGGATTCCGGATGTACGTCCATCGGAGTTAGAAAGAGTTTAGTGCATCCCTCGGATTATACAGGGAAAAAGATTAGATGCATAACATTCAATGGGACAGTAGATTTCTACCCATTAGCCGTGATAGCAGTAAAAATACCATATATCACAGGAAGAGTGGTAGCGTGTGTTCTAGACTCACCAGTGGCAGATTTGATCATCGGAAACGTGCCAGGAGTTAAAGATTGTACAGAAGAAGAAGTAGTTTATTGGGACCAGATACATAGTGTAAGTAGTAACGGGGTAGTTACTAAAAGAAAACCTAAATTAGAGAGTATAGCTGAAGAAAAAGGGGCACTTGAAGTAGACACAGAGGACAACGATAGTACAGCTGAGCAGGTGAGAATGGATCTCAAACATAGCGTTGGTGACTCTCAGAGACAAGATGATATGATAAACAAATGTTTCCAAGGGAGTGGTAAAGTGAGACATAGGCAATCAAAGAAGGGTAGATGGTGCTTTGGAAGGAAGAATAATGTTCTCACTCGCAGGTTTTCAGATGGCGGAACTGCATGTGGGCAAGTAGGATTACCGTTAGCACATAGAGACCGATATACTAGAACAGCTCAGGATAGGGCATGTGCAGGGCACATAGGAGTAAGGTGGAAGCAGCATAGAGCAGGATGCCAGGTATATTGGCCAGGATTTAATAAAGAGGTCAGACTAAACAGAGACTCCAGTGTAACGGTACAATATGCAGATTGCAAAGTTAAGGCAGTTCAAAAGAGTGTTAACGACATCACTGAACCAGGGTTAGGATTAGCAAACAGATGTGTTAAAGATATAGGAAACATGAGGCATGAGTATATGAAGGGTAGACACAGCATAGACAGGAATCATAGGTGGAGGTTTGAGGCAAGAAAAGAACCACCTGATATAGGGTCGGTACACAAATAGCTTGTGTCTTTTTGAGGATGGTAAGAGACCTGCAGATACACAGATATGATGTTTCCTATGATGTATTATTATTATGTGATATATTAGTTCATGCATTGGTACACAAGATAGAAAGTTGGTTGTATTGATGTGTGGGGAATATGGGAGTGTACTATGAGCATTTGATGTATTATTTAGTGTGGTAGCTAGAGTAAGTGGGATTTATACTTACGACTACCCAGGCAATATGTCTGGGTCACATATTTGATAAGTATTAGTCTCCCAACATTTGAAAACAATGTTTTCTTTTAAGGGGGGATAATGACATATGCCTGGGTCATTGACATTCAGATGAGTGACCTGTGTAGCGGGACTACGAGAGAAACAATCAGCCCTGAGAAATAATGGGGCGGGTGTGAGTGGATACCCCTAGCGTGGATGGGGCGAAACACAGTTGAGTGTTGTGTGAAGTCAGGAGACTGGAAAGTCAGTGAGAGAAGAGACCGGCTGCGGCTCAGGTCGTTTAAGACAGTGGATGTTTTTTACTCCGAACGGGTCGGGAGTTGAAGGATAAAAGCGGAGGTAGGACGGATAGAGCTCCGTCCTGGATTGTGTTGTTCTCCGAGTTTGAATGCAGGCCTAAAACCCAGAGTAGGGTGGATAGTGAGTGTAGGCCTATACCCATTGTGTGGGTTGTCGTGTGTGAGGTCCAGCTGGGGCTAGTAGCTGGATACCTGTCGTGTACATTCGAGAGTAAGGAGGCCTTGAGAAGGCAGTGATGTGTGCGGATTAAGTGTGAGGAGGATATACTTATTCGGTGGATTTACATTGTGTTTTTCTGGATGTATAAACATGTTCCGTTGTCCGTGTTCTTTCTGGATTAAAAGATAATGTGCGCCAACTCAATCTTGTTTCATGACTGGTGAATGTGCACTGCAGGGGTGAGTTGGATTAAGAGACAGTTAGATAGCTCAATTGACACACCAGGATCATCGTTACCTAGACAACGACCATCGCACGCACTATCATAAAGAACGTCGTGTGATAAACAGCAATAACAACAGAAGCAATAACAACAGAAGCAGCAACAACAGCAATAACAACAGAAGCAACAACAACAGCAATAACAACAGAAGCAACAACAACAGCAATTACAACAGAAGCAACAACGACAGCAATAACAACAGAAGCAACAACAACAGCAATAACAACAGAAGCAACAACAACAGCAATAACAACAGAAGCAACAACAACAGCAATAACAACAGAAGCAACAACAACAGCAATAACAGCAGAAGCAACAACAACAGCAATAACAACAGAAGCAACAACAACAGCAATAACAGCAGAAGCAACAACAACAGCAATAACAACAGAAGCAACAACAACAGCAATAACAACAGAAGCAACAACAACAGCAATAACAACAGAAGCAACAACAACAGCAATAACAACAGAAGCAACAACAACAGCAATAACAACAGAAGCAACAACAACAGCAATAACAACAGAAGCAACAACAACAGCAATAACAGCAGAAACAACAACAACAGAAATAACAGTAGAAGCAGAAACAACAGCTACAACATCAGCAACAACACCACCAGCGTCTGGTCAGTCATTTAATGAAGCTGGGTTAAGCCCACTGCCCTGGAATCTTTGGGCTTGAACCTGCGCGGTAGGTATGCGAGCTAGCCACTATGATAGTTAAAGACAGAAAATTAACTTGTTGGTTGTAAGAAGTAAGAGTGTAAGAAGTAAGAGTGTAAGAAGTAAGAGTGTAAGAAGTAAGAGTGTAAGAAGTAAGAAGTTGTAAGAAGTAAGAGTGTAAGAAGTAAGAGTGTAAGAAGTAAGAGTGTAAGAAGTAAGAGTGTAAGAAGTAAGAGTGTAAGAAGTAAGAGTGTAAGAAGTAAGAGTGTAAGAAGTAAGAGTGTAAGAAGTAAGAGTGTAAGAAGTAAGAGTGTAAGAAGTAAGAGTGTAAGAAGTAAGAGTGTAAGAAGTAAGAGTGTAAGAAGTAAGAGTGTAAGAAGTGAGAAGTTGTAAGAAGTAAGAGTGTAAGAAGTAAGAGTGTAAGAAGTAAGAAGTTGTAAGAAATGACAGGACAAAGGAATGGATAGGGAACAGAGAAGGAAAAGGAATATTTGATACAGATGGAGGTATTTGAGTTGGGGAGGGGGAATAGGAGGGTGAGAAAGGGTGGAGTGGGCGAGTATGCGGTGTAGAAGGGTTAGGGAGAAGCGGAGGAGAAATAGGAGGAAATGTAGGTAGTAAACGTCGGACGAGGACGACGTGGAGGAGAGAAAGGAGGAGGAGGAGGTTAAGGAGGTAGAATGGAGATGGAGGAAGGCCAGGGAGAAGGAAGAGCATGAGAAGGAGGATGCGGATGAAGAACAAACGAAGACAACAACGACAAAGAAATAAATGTTCATCATGAATTAGCAGATCTTTTGCAGAACGTCGTTCTCATAATGGCTGCTTCGAAAAGCCTCTCGATCTCTGGCCATGTCTCCCGCCTCATGCCCAAGTTGCCTGCAACACCCCGTGTCCGTCGTCATGCAGGTCGACCCCTGCCTGCTCTACCAGCAACTAGGCCTCCCATCCCTGTTCTCTCCCAGCCACCAAGATGTTTAATATCGCCCAACCATTTCAGAGCCTGAGACATAACACTGTTTATAAGCCTGTTTTCTTTCATGTTCAGATCTGGTAGAATTTCAGTGTTTGTCGTCTTCTTCTTTGTCCTGGATATTCTATGAACTTTCATGTAGAATTTGATCTCAACAGACCCAATTGTCTTCTTTAGCGAAATTGTCCATGACTCACATCTATATATTGCCAATGGACATTGCAGGTCCTCGACAACATTACTGTAACAATTTCCTGATGTTGAGACGGGTTCCTAACACTGTTGATCTCTGCATTAGACAGGCTGGTTAACAGTCCCCATGGTTGGTGATTATTGTGGCAAGATATGTACAGTTTATGTTATTTTCAATTTCTTCATGATTAATTGTGATACAATACTTGGTTTGAATGCGGTTTTCATGTGTGGACATTATTGAAATACAGGCAGAAGTAGACGATGTTGAAAATTACTAACGACAACAACAACAACAATAAGGGAAGAGGAATGGGTAGACAAGGGGGAGGTAGAAGGGAGAAGCAGCAGAAGCAAACCAGTTTGCGAGAAGAAAACGAGGAAGTTGAAGAGGAGGTGGAGGAGAAGAGGAGGTAGAGAAGAAGAGGAGGTGGAGGAGAAGAAGAAGTGGAAGAAGAAGGAGGAGGAGGGGAGATGGTGGTGGAGGAGGCAGAGGAGGAGGCAGAGAAGGAGAAGGAAGAGGAGGAGAAGAAGAAAAAGACGGAGAAGGAGGAGGAGGAGGACGAAGAAGAAGAAGAAGAAGAAGAAGAAGAAGAAGAAGAAGAAGAAGAAGAAGAAGAAGAAGAAGAAGAAGAAGAAGAAGAAGAAGAAGAAGAAGAAGAAGAAGGAGGAGGAAGAGGAGGAGCAGGAGAAGGATGAGGAGGAAGAAGAGGAGGAGGATGCGAGGGAAGATATGTGAAAAAGAGGAAGAAGGTTATATCATTGTCAAATCTGACGAAGCGGAAGAAGCACACACAAAAACGTACAATAGCACACAAAAAACCCCTGAAGAAATCATGGCTTAAAATTTCAAAGCTATTAATCAAAGAGAATGAAATGCATGCAAGAAATCCTGGATTCTCACAGTTATGGCTGAGTTACAGAATGTTTTTGGCAAATGTTATTTGGGGGACAGGACGTTATTGTCCGAGCTTAACGTCGTGTCAATGATATTTTATCGTCTGAATAAGTGGTCATGTAACCAGCGGGACGGATGCCACGTGTCCGCTTATAGAGTTAATGACCCTGCTTGCGTCTTGCACTTGTTTGCTGAGTTACCACCCCACCCCCTTCTCCCTCTCTCTCTCTCTCTCTCTCTCTCTCTCTCTCTCTCTCTCTCTCTCTCTCTCTCTCTCTCTCTCTCTCTCTCTCTCTCTCTTCATATACAGTAAGGCCTTGGTTTTCATTGCTTTCGGTTATCGTCGATTTTTTCAGCGAAAAATTTGTCTTGGTTTTCGTTGGTTCCTCGAATTTCGTCGGTGTGTCCACGTGACCTCGCTGCTAATTTTGCGAAAACAAAGGGACCTACGCGTTCTTCTGCTTAGTTGACGTTGATTTTCGTTGTGTGAGCATCACTTGTTAATAATAAAATACGACAGCGGCATTAAGGTTGCTGAAATTGGCCGCATGTACGGGAAGTCGCCATCCACGATAAGTTCCATTGTGGTGATAAAGCAAACAATAAAGGAGGCTAATTAGGGAAAGGCGTGAGTGTGCTAACGAAATAGAGATCGCAAACAATTAAAGATGTCGAACAGTTATTATTAGCTTTTTTTTTTTTGGTTCTCATATCCTCTACAGGACATCGCTGTCAGCATCAGTATCTTTCAGCTGATTGTTAATTTCTTGGCTCAGTAGTTTGCCATGGCTTTCTGAGCGACCGGATCATATACCCCGTAAGTTACCGACGCGGAGAGAACCGCTACCGATTCTCGCGCACGTCACGTTACTCGCGAGAGTATACGGGATTACGGAGAAAGTCGTGTAAACCCTAGACCAGGGAGACCGGCTATTATTAGCTTAGATAAATCAAAACCAGTTAGATAGCGATTCTGTTTCGGAGGCAATCATATGTGAAAAGGCCAGATTTGTTTATGCCTATCTCATTTAGAAAATGCCTGAGACGAGTGCTAGTGTATTTAGTTATTTTAAGGCCAGCAGAAGGGTTTGAAAAATTCAACAGGCGCACTTGTATACACACTGTTACTAGGCATGGCGAAGGTGCGAGTTCGGACAAGTCTGGAGCTGAAAACTAGTATTAAACACCATATTTATTCTCTATAAAACATGTTTTTGCTATGTATTTTAGAGTTTCTAGAGCGAATCAATTGGATTTACATTGATTCATATGGAAATAATTGCTTCAGTTTTCGTTCGTTTCGAATTTCGACGATTTTTTCGGACTGATAATCGACGAAAACCGAGGTGTGTTTGTGTGTGTGCGTGTGTGTGTGTGTGTATGTGTGTGCGTGTGTGTGTGTGTTTATCTATCTGATTATCCATCTGTCTGTTCATCCATCTTTCTATCTATCTATCGATCGATAGATCCGTCTATCTTTGCCTGTCTATCTATATCTGTCTATCTACCTGTAATACCCCATCTTTGTTATGTTCCCCCCCCCTCTCTCTCTCTCTCTCTCTCTCTCTCTCTCTCTCTCTCTCTCTCTCTCTCTCTCTCTGTGCCATTCTCAATCGACGTATCCATCCATCTGTTTTTATCTCCGTACACTGTGCTCCATCTTGCTTTCTCTCATTCTCTCTGAACACCCACCAGCCTTCCGATCTACCTGCCCGCGTGCCAAACTACCTAGATAATCACCTGCCTGTCAGTTTGGTCTTGGACATCTATTCATCAACGCAGCCATATTCCAGATCACACAGTCAACGATAAATGTCTCAAGTAGTGAACGCAGTTTCACAATGCAGACATACCAGGTCTGAAGCCATCCGTATTGGCAGTAGCAGAAGCAGCACAAGCAGCAGTAGCAGCGACAGCAACAACAGCAGAGGGGGGGGGGGAGAGGGAGAAGAAGAAGAAGAAGAAGAAGAAGAAGAAGAAGAAGAAGAAGAAGAAGAAGAAGAAGAAGAAGAAGAAGAAGAAGAAGAAGAAAAAGAAGAAGAAGAAGAAGAAGAAAGAAAGAAAGAAAGAAAGACAGAAAGAAAGAAAGAAAGAAAGAAAGAAAGAAAGAAAGAAAGAAAGACAGGCAGGCAGGCAGGCAGGCAGACAGGAAGGCAGGCAGGCAGGAAGGAAGGAAGGAAGGAAGGAAGGAAGAGGAGATGGTGGAGGAGGAGAAGAAAGAGAAGGCGGGAAGGAAGGAAGGAAGGGATGAAGGAAGGAAGGAACAAAGAAAAGGACAACGACTACGATGACGAAGATGGCGAGACAGGCCAAGAAAAGAAAATATATTCTATAACCCTGTGGTGTAGTTCTGTGAGGTCCATCTATCCGCATGTTTGACGCTGGCTTGTGTCCATTGATTGGTTCGCATACATCAGGCACGTATTACAAAGAGTGACTTGCATGTCATGTTACCAGACGATAATAGAGATATGCTGGCGAGAAGGACAAGTCCCACAGGATTTCAAAGATTCAAACATCATAACGCTGTACAAGAACAAGGGCGATCGGAGCGACTGTAACAACTATAGGGGTATCTCACTTCTGTGTATTGTTGGGAAAGTATTTGCCAGAATTGTTCTGCGCAGACTTCAAGTCCTGGGAGATCAAGTCTACCCCGAATCACAGTGCGGCTTCCGTCAGAACCGGTCTACAATTGATATGATATTCTCATTGCGATAAATGCAAGAAAAATGCCGTGAACAGAATCAGCCACTGTTTATTGCCTTCATCGACCTCACAAAGGCATTTGATTTGGTCAGTCGTGAGGGTTTATTCAAGGCACTAAAGAAGAATGGCTGCCCACCAACTCTTCTGTCCACTGTGGAATCGTTCCACATAGGCATGAAGGGTATAATCAAGTTTGATGGTGCAACTTCAGAAGAGTTTGAAATCAAGAGTGGAGTTAAGCAAGGTTGTGTACTTGCTCCCACCCTCCTTGGAATATACTTTTCACTTCTACTGAAATATGCCTTTCGTGATCAGGATGGTGGTATATACATTCACTCACTACAATGCTCAGAGACTGAAGGCCAAGACCAAAATTAGGAGGGTACTGATAAGAGAGTTGCTTTTTGCAGATGATTCTGCAATTATAACCCGCTCTGAGGAAGAATTACAACGCTCAGTCTTCGTAGACTAAGATGGATAGGACACGTTAGGAGGATGGATGATGGTAGAATACCAAAGGACATCTTTTTTGGTGAATTACAGGTGGGCAAGAGATCTCAGGGTCGGCCTCTACTACGATACAAAATGTGTGTAAACGGGACATGATTGATACAGGCATTGATAATGCATATTGTAAGCAAGTCGACGCTGAACGTGTTGCATGGAGGGCAAATTTCAGAAATGGAATAAAGACAAAGTAGAACATTATTGCAGATAAGTCACACACCGAGCATGTGAGACGTAATATGGTGCATGATGGTGAAAATGACCATATGTTTACAAGCATCCACTGTGGACGAACATTTACAGCGCGAATTGGCCTTAACAGCTCTCTCTCTCTCTCTCTCTCTCTCTCTCTCTCTCTCTCTCTCTCTCTCTCTCTCGCTCACTCGCTCGCTCGCTCGCTCGCTCGCACGCACGCACGCACGCACGCACGCACGCACGCACACACACACACACACACACACACACACAAATCACGAACATCAAAACATTAAAAAATAAAACTGCAGCTTCCGACAGAATGTGCAGTCTGGTTCTCAATAGCCGAAGCAATGTTTGAAGGATCGGCACACATGGAATGATACATAATGGGAGCCGAATCGGGCACATCTACAGATAGAACATATCGATTTGTCCCCCTGTTTAGTCCTACGCTGTGGACTGGCAGGTTCGCGTGTATAATAATAAACATGATAGGAACGTGTGTTTGTTGTCAATATATGTCTTTACTGTCTACGTTAGCCAATTATGTTGTCGGATGCTGTCCCCTATTGTTTACATTTGATTTTCTGCAAGGACATTCATGACTTGTGCGTCTGCAGATATTTGTTTACGTATATCTTCTTTCTTATTCTGTTGCATTGTATTCTGCACTGGGGCAAAGGCCAAATCAAGGTTTGATTTTGCAGTTAAAGTTTTGCTAGGGAATAGGAAAGACAGCCCTACACCCAACCCTCCTTTGGGGGCCTTATACAACCTGTTTCACAGTGTTACTATACTGTTCCTTCTCCATGTCGTCCTATCCTTGGCTATCCCATGCAGACCTCTCAATGTTTTCCCTGTATTTTCTATTTCCGCCGCAACTTCAATTCTTCTTGTGTTTTAGGTCTTTGCCTATTTCTTTCACCCTGTGGATTTCAGACTAGGGCCTTTCTAGCTAAAGTTCTAACAATACCGGTCCCAATTCTGGAAAGTTCTCTAGGTGAAAGGATGGAATTCTGCGACATGGACTCCTTGTGGCTTTCTGAACATCGCCCCATACCTCTTCTAGCAGCAACATCTTTCCTCTTGGTCACCTCTTCTAGCTGCACCATCTTTCCTCTTGGTCACCTCTTCTAGCTGCACCATCTTTCCTCTTGGTCACCTCTTCTAGCACCATCTTTCCTCTTGGTCACCTCTTCTAGCAGCACTATCTTTCCTCTTGGTCACCTCTTCTAGCACCATCTTTCCTCTTGGTCATCTCTTCTAGCAGCACTATCTTTCCTCTTGGTCACCTCTTCTAGCACCATCTTTCCTCTTGGTCATCTCTTCTAGCAGCTCTATCTTTCCTCTTGGTCACCTCTTCTAGCACCATCTTTCCTCTTGGTCACCTCTTCTAGCACCATCTTTCCTCTTGGTCACCTCTTCTAGCTGCACCATCTTTCCTCTTGGTCACCTCTTCTAGCACAATCTTTCCTCTTGGTCACATCTTCTAGCAGCACTATCTTTCCTCTTGGTCACCTCTTCTAGCACCATCTTTCCTCTTGGTCACCTCTTCTAGCACCATCTTTCCTCTTGGTCATCTCTTCTAGCTGCACCATCTTTCCTCTTGGTCATCTCTTCTAGCAGCTCTATCTTTCCTCTTGGTCACCTCTTCTAGCACCATCTTTCCTCTTGGTCACCTCTTCTAGCACCATCTTTCCTCTTGGTCACCTCTTCTAGCTGCACCATCTTTCCTCTTGGTCACCTCTTCTAGCACAATCTTTCCTCTTGGTCACATCTTCTAGCAGCACTATCTTTCCTCTTGGTCACCTCTTCTAGCACCATCTTTCCTCTTGGTCACCTCTTCTAGCACCATCTTTCCTCTTGGTCACCTCTTCTAGCTGCACCATCTTTCCTCTTGGTCACCTCTTCTAGCACAATCTTTCCTCTTGGTCACATCTTCTAGCACCATCTTTCCTCTTGGTCACCTCTTCTAGCTGCACCATCTTTCCTCTTGGTCACCTCTTCTAGCACCATCATTCCTCTTGGTCACCTCTTCTAGCACAATCTTTCCTCTTGGTCACATCTTCTAGCACCATCTTTCCTCTTGGTCACCTCTTCTAGCTGCACCATCTTTCCTCTTGGTCACCTCTTCTAGCACCATCTTTCCTCTTGGTCACCTCTTCTAGCACCATCTTTCCTCTTGGTCACCTCTTCTAGCTGCACCATCTTTCCTCTTGGTCACCTCTTCTAGCACTATCTTTCCTCTTGGTCACATCTTCTAGCAGCACCATATTTCCTCTTGGTCACCTCTTCTAGCTGCACCATCTTTCCTCTTGGTCACCTCTTCTAGCACAATCTTTCCTCTTGGTCACATCTTCTAGCAGCACCATCTTTCCTCTTGGTCACCTCTTCTAGCACCATCTTTCCTCTTGGTCACCTCTTCTAGCTGCACCATCTTTCCTCTTGGTCACCTCTTCTAGCACAATCTTTCCTCTTGGTCACATCTTCTAGCAGCACCATCTTTCCTCTTGGTCACCTCTTCTAGCACCATCTTTCCTCTTGGTCACCTCTTCTAGCTGCACCATCTTTCCTCTTGGTCATCTCTTCTAGCACCATCTTTCCTCTTGGTCACCTCTTCTAGCAGCACCATCTTTCCTCTTGGTCATCTCTTCTAGCACCATCTTTCCTCTTGGTCATCTCTTCTAGCAGCACCATCTTTCCTCTTGGTCACCTCTTCTAGCAGCACCATCTTTCCTCTTGGTCACCTCTTCTAGCAGCACCATCTTTCCTCTTGGTCACCTCTTCTAGCAGCACTATCTTTCCTCTTGGTCACCTCTTCTAGCACCATCTTTCCTCTTGGTCACCTCTTCTAGCAGCACCATCTTTCCTCTTGGTCACCTCTTCTAGCACCATCTTTCCTCTTGGTCACCTCTTCTAGCAGCACCATCTTTCCTCTTGGTCACCTCTTCTAGCAGCACCATCTTTCCTCTTGGTCATCTCTTCTAGCTGCACCATCTTTCCTCTTGGTCACCTCTTCTAGCACCATCTTTCCTCTTGGTCACCTCTTCTAGCAGCACCATCTTTCCTCTTGGTCATCTCTTCTAGCACCATCTTTCCTCTTGGTCATCTCTTCTAGCAGCACCATCTTTCCTCTTGGTCACCTCTTCTAGCAGCACCATCTTTCCTCTTGGTCACCTCTTCTAGCAGCACCATCTTTCCTCTTGGTCATCTCTTCTAGCTGCACCATCTTTCCTCTTGGTCACCTCTTCTAGCAGCACCATCTTTCCTCTTGGTCACCTCTTCTAGCACCATCTTTCCTCTTGGTCACCTCTTCTAGCACCATCTTTCCTCTTGGTCACCTCTTCTAGCACCATCTTTCCTCTTGGTCACCTCTTCTAGCAGCACTATCTTTCCTCTTGGTCACCTCTTCTAGCACCATCTTTCCTCTTGGTCACCTCTTCTAGCACCATCTTTCCTCTTGGTCACCTCTTCTAGCACCATCTTTCCTCTTGGTCATCTCTTCTAGCAGCACTATCTTTCCTCTTGGTCACCTCTTCTAGCACCATCTTTCCTCTTGGTCATCTCTTCTAGCAGCTCTATCTTTCCTCTTGGTCACCTCTTCTAGCACCATCTTTCCTCTTGGTCACCTCTTCTAGCACCATCTTTCCTCTTGGTCACCTCTTCTAGCTGCACCATCTTTCCTCTTGGTCACCTCTTCTAGCACAATCTTTCCTCTTGGTCACATCTTCTAGCAGCACTATCTTTCCTCTTGGTCACCTCTTCTAGCACCATCTTTCCTCTTGGTCACCTCTTCTAGCACCATCTTTCCTCTTGGTCACCTCTTCTAGCTGCACCATCTTTCCTCTTGGTCACCTCTTCTAGCACAATCTTTCCTCTTGGTCACATTTTCTAGCAGCACTATCTTTCCTCTTGGTCACCTCTTCTAGCACCATCTTTCCTCTTGGTCACCTCTTCTAGCACAATCTTTCCTCTTGGTCACCTCTTCTAGCTGCACCATCTTTCCTCTTGGTCACCTCTTCTAGCACAATCTTTCCTCTTGGTCACATCTTCTAGCACCATCTTTCCTCTTGGTCACCTCTTCTAGCTGCACCATCTTTCCTCTTGGTCACCTCTTCTAGCACCATCATTCCTCTTGGTCACCTCTTCTAGCACAATCTTTCCTCTTGGTCACATCTTCTAGCACCATCTTTCCTCTTGGTCACCTCTTCTAGCTGCACCATCTTTCCTCTTGGTCACCTCTTCTAGCACCATCTTTCCTCTTGGTCACCTCTTCTAGCACCATCTTTCCTCTTGGTCACCTCTTCTAGCTGCACCATCTTTCCTCTTGGTCACCTCTTCTAGCACTATCTTTCCTCTTGGTCACATCTTCTAGCAGCACCATCTTTCCTCTTGGTCACCTCTTCTAGCTGCACCATCTTTCCTCTTGGTCACCTCTTCTAGCACAATCTTTCCTCTTGGTCACATCTTCTAGCAGCACCATCTTTCCTCTTGGTCACCTCTTCTAGCACCATCTTTCCTCTTGGTCACCTCTTCTAGCTGCACCATCTTTCCTCTTGGTCATCTCTTCTAGCACCATCTTTCCTCTTGGTCATCTCTTCTAGCAGCACCATCTTTCCTCTTGGTCACCTCTTCTAGCAGCACCATCTTTCCTCTTGGTCATCTCTTCTAGCTGCACCATCTTTCCTCTTGGTCACCTCTTCTAGCAGCACCATCTTTCCTCTTGGTCACCTCTTCTAGCACCATCTTTCCTCTTGGTCATCTCTTCTAGCACCATCTTTCCTCTTGGTCATCTCTTCTAGCAGCACCATCTTTCCTCTTGGTCACCTCTTCTAGCAGCACTATCTTTCCTCTTGGTCACCTCTTCTAGCACCATCTTTCCTCTTGGTCACCTCTTCTAGCAGCACTATCTTTCCTCTTGGTCACCTCTTCTAGCAGCACCATCTTTCCTCTTGGTCATCTCTTCTAGCTGCACCATCTTTCCTCTTGGTCATCTCTTCTAGCTGCACCATCTTTCCTCTTGGTCACCTCTTCTAGCACCATCTTTCCTCTTGGTCACCTCTTCTAGCACCATCTTTCCTCTTGGTCACCTCTTCTAGCTGCACCATCTTTCCTCTTGGTCACCTCTTCTAGCACCATCTTTCCTCTTGGTCACCTCTTCTAGCAGCACTATCTTTCCTCTTGGTCACCTCTTCTAGCAGCACTATCTTTCCTCTTGGTCACCTCTTCTAGCAGCACCATCTTTCCTCTTGGTCATCTCTTCTAGCTGCACCATCTTTCCTCTTGGTCATCTCTTCTAGCTGCACCATCTTTCCTCTTGGTCATCTCTTCTAGCACCATCTTTCCTCTTGGTCATCTCTTCTAGCTGCACCATCTTTCCTCTTGGTCATCTCTTCTAGCACAATCTTTCCTCTTGGTCATCTCTTCTAGCACAATCTTTCCTCTTGGTCATCTCTTCTAGCTGCACCATCTTTCCTCTTGGTCATCTCTTCTAGCAGCACCATCTTTCCTCTTGGTCACCTCTTCTAGCACCATCTTTCCTCTTGGTCACCTCTTCTAGCAGCACCATCTTTCCTCTTGGTCATCTCTTCTAGCAGCACCATCTTTCCTCTTGGTCACCTCTTCTAGCACCATCTTTCCTCTTGGTCACCTCTTCTAGCTGCACCATCTTTCCTCTTGGTCATCTCTTCTAGCTGCACCATCTTTCCTCTTGGTCACCTCTTCTAGCACCATCTTTCCTCTTGGTCACCTCTTCTAGCAGCACCATCTTTCCTCTTGGTCATCTCTTCTAGCAGCACCATCTTTCCTCTTGGTCACCTCTTCTAGCACCATCTTTCCTCTTGGTCATCTCTTCTAGCTGCACCATCTTTCCTCTTGGTCACCTCTTCTAGCACCATCTTTCCTCTAGGTCACCTCTTCTAGCAGCACCATCTTTCCTCTTGGTCATCTCTTCTAGCACCATCTTTCCTCTTGGTCATCTCTTCTAGCAGCACCATCTTTCCTCTTGGTCACCTCTTCTAGCAGCACCATCTTTCCTCTTGGTCATCTCTTCTAGCTGCACCATCTTTCCTCTTGGTCACCTCTTCTAGCAGCACCATCTTTCCTCTTGGTCACCTCTTCTAGCACCATCTTTCCTCTTGGTCACCTCTTCTAGCACCATCTTTCCTCTTGGTCACCTCTTCTAGCACCATCTTTCCTCTTGGTCACCTCTTCTAGCAGCACTATCTTTCCTCTTGGTCACCTCTTCTAGCACCATCTTTCCTCTTGGTCACCTCTTCTAGCACCATCTTTCCTCTTGGTCACCTCTTCTAGCACCATCTTTCCTCTTGGTCACCTCTTCTAGCACCATCTTTCCTCTTGGTCACCTCTTCTAGCACCATCTTTCCTCTTGGTCACCTCTTCTAGCACCATCTTTCCTCTTGGTCATCTCTTCTAGCACCATCTTTCCTCTTGGTCATCTCTTCTAGCACCATCTTTCCTCTTGGTCATCTCTTCTAGCACCATCTTTCCTCTTGGTCATCTCTTCTAGCACCATCTTTCCTCTTGGTCATCTCTTCTAGCTGCACCATCTTTCCTCTTGGTCACCTCTTCTAGCAGCACTATCTTTCCTCTTGGTCATCTCTTCTAGCACCATCTTTCCTCTTGGTCATCTCTTCTAGCTGCACCATCTTTCCTCTTGGTCATCTCTTCTAGCAGCACCATCTTTCCTCTTGGTCACCTCTTCTAGCAGCACTATCTTTCCTCTTGGTCATCTCTTCTAGCAGCACTATCTTTCCTCTTGGTCACCTCTTCTAGCAGCACTATCTTTCCTCTTGGTCACCTCTTCTAACAGCACCATCTTTTCTCTTGGTCACCTCTTCTAGCAGCACTATCTTTCCTCTTGGTCACCTCTTCTAGCAGCACTATCTTTCCTCTTGGTCACCTCTTCTAGCACCATCTTTCCTCTTGGTCACCTCTTCTAGCAGCACTATCTTTCCTCTTGGTCACCTCTTCTAGCACCATCTTTCCTCTTGGTCACCTCTTCTAGCAGCACCATCTTTCCTCTTGGTCATCTCTTCTAGCACTATCTTTCCTCTTGGTCATCTCTTCTAGCACTATCTTTCCTCTTGGTCACCTCTTCTAGCAGCACCATCTTTCCTCTTGGTCACCTCTTCTAGCACCATCTTTCCTCTTGGTCATCTCTTCTAGCACTATCTTTCCTCTTGGTCACCTCTTCTAGCAGCACCATCTTTCCTCTTGGTCACCTCTTCTAGCAGCACTATCTTTCCTCTTGGTCACCTCTTCTAGCACCATCTTTCCTCTTGGTCACCTCTTCTAGCAGCACCATCTTTCCTCTTGGTCACCTCTTCTAGCACCATCTTTCCTCTTGGTCACCTCTTCTAGCACCATCTTTCCTCTTGGTCACCTCTTCTAGCACCATCTTTCCTCTTGGTCACCTCTTCTAGCACCATCTTTCCTCTTGGTCACCTCTTCTAGCACCATCTTTCCTCTTGGTCATCTCTTCTAGCAGCACCATCTTTCCTCTTGGTCACCTCTTCTAGCAGCACCATCTTTCCTCTTGGTCATCTCTTCTAGCAGCACCATCTTTCCTCTTGGTCACCTCCTCTAGCAGCACCATCTTTCCTCTTGGTCATCTCTTCTAGCTGCACCATCTTTCCTCTTGGTCACCTCTTCTAGCACCATCTTTCCTCTTGGTCACCTCTTCTAGCAGCACCATCTTTCCTCTTGGTCATCTCTTCTAGCACCATCTTTCCTCTTGGTCATCTCTTCTAGCAGCACCATCTTTCCTCTTGGTCACCTCTTCTAGCAGCACCATCTTTCCTCTTGGTCATCTCTTCTAGCTGCACCATCTTTCCTCTTGGTCACCTCTTCTAGCAGCACCATCTTTCCTCTTGGTCACCTCTTCTAGCACCATCTTTCCTCTTGGTCACCTCTTCTAGCACCATCTTTCCTCTTGGTCACCTCTTCTAGCACCATCTTTCCTCTTGGTCACCTCTTCTAGCAGCACTATCTTTCCTCTTGGTCACCTCTTCTAGCACCATCTTTCCTCTTGGTCACCTCTTCTAGCACCATCTTTCCTCTTGGTCACCTCTTCTAGCACCATCTTTCCTCTTGGTCACCTCTTCTAGCACCATCTTTCCTCTTGGTCACCTCTTCTAGCACCATCTTTCCTCTTGGTCACCTCTTCTAGCACCATCTTTCCTCTTGGTCATCTCTTCTAGCACCATCTTTCCTCTTGGTCATCTCTTCTAGCACCATCTTTCCTCTTGGTCACCTCTTCTAGCACCATCTTTCCTCTTGGTCATCTCTTCTAGCACCATCTTTCCTCTTGGTCATCTCTTCTAGCTGCACCATCTTTCCTCTTGGTCACCTCTTCTAGCAGCACTATCTTTCCTCTTGGTCATCTCTTCTAGCACCATCTTTCCTCTTGGTCATCTCTTCTAGCTGCACCATCTTTCCTCTTGGTCATCTCTTCTAGCAGCACCATCTTTCCTCTTGGTCACCTCTTCTAGCAGCACTATCTTTCCTCTTGGTCATCTCTTCTAGCAGCACTATCTTTCCTCTTGGTCACCTCTTCTAGCAGCACTATCTTTCCTCTTGGTCACCTCTTCTAGCAGCACCATCTTTTCTCTTGGTCACCTCTTCTAGCAGCACTATCTTTCCTCTTGGTCACCTCTTCTAGCAGCACTATCTTTCCTCTTGGTCACCTCTTCTAGCACAATCTTTCCTCTTGGTCACCTCTTCTAGCAGCACTATCTTTCCTCTTGGTCACCTCTTCTAGCACCATTTTTCCTCTTGGTCACCTCTTCTAGCAGCACCATCTTTCCTCTTGGTCACCTCTTCTAGCAGCACCATCTTTCCTCTTGGTCATCTCTTCTAGCACTATCTTTCCTCTTGATCACCTCTTCTAGCAGCACCATCTTTCCTCTTGGTCACCTCTTCTAGCAGCACTATCTTTCCTCTTGGTCACCTCTTCTAGCACCATCTTTCCTCTTGGTCACCTCTTCTAGCAGCACCATCTTTCCTCTTGGTCACCTCTTCTAGCACCATCTTTCCTCTTGGTCACCTCTTCTAGCACCATCTTTCCTCTTGGTCATCTCTTCTAGCAGCACCATCTTTCCTCTTGGTCACCTCTTCTAGCAGCACCATCTTTCCTCTTGGTCATCTCTTCTAGCAGCACCATCTTTCCTCTTGGTCACCTCTTCTAGCACCATCTTTCCTCTTGGTCACCTCTTCTAGCAGCACCATCTTTCCTCTTGGTCACCTCTTCTAGCACCATCTTTCCTCTTGGTCACCTCTTCTAGCACCATCTTTCCTCTTGGTCACCTCTTCTAGCAGCACCATCTTTCCTCTTGGTCACCTCTTCTAGCAGCACTATCTTTCCTCTTGGTCACCTCTTCTAGCACCATCTTTCCTCTTGGTCACCTCTTCTAGCACCATCTTTCCTCTTGGTCACCTCTTCTAGCAGCACCATCTTTCCTCTTGGTCACCTCTTCTAGCAGCACCATCTTTCCTCTTGGTCACCTCTTCTAGCACCATCTTTCCTCTTGGTCACCTCTTCTAGCAGCACTATCTTTCCTCTTGGTCACCTCTTCTAGCAGCACCATCTTTCCTCTTGGTCACCTCTTCTAGCAGCACTATCTTTCCTCTTGGTCACCTCTTCTAGCACCATCTTTCCTCTTGGTCACCTCTTCTAGCACCATCTTTCCTCTTGGTCACCTCTTCTAGCACCATCTTTCCTCTTGGTCACCTCTTCTAGCACCATCTTTCCTCTTGGTCACCTCTTCTAGCAGCACCATCTTTCCTCTTGGTCACCTCTTCTAGCACCATCTTTCCTCTTGGTCACCTCTTCTAGCACCATCTTTCCTCTTGGTCACCTCTTCTAGCAGCACCATCTTTCCTCTTGGTCACCTCTTCTAGCACCATCTTTCCTCTTGGTCACCTCTTCTAGCAGCACCATCTTTCCTCTTGGTCATCTCTTCTAGCAGCACCATCTTTCCTCTTGGTCACCTCTTCTAGCACCATCTTTCCTCTTGGTCATCTCTTCTAGCAGCACCATCTTTCCTCTTGGTCACCTCTTCTAGCACCATCTTTCCTCTTGGTCACCTCTTCTAGCACCATCTTTCCTCTTGGTCACCTCTTCTAGCACCATCTTTCCTCTTGGTCACCTCTTCTAGCAGCACCATCTTTCCTCTTGGTCACCTCTTCTAGCACCATCTTTCCTCTTGGTCACCTCTTCTAGCACCATCTTTCCTCTTGGTCATCTCTTCTAGCTGCACCATCTTTCCTCTTGGTCATCTCTTCTAGCAGCACTATCTTTCCTCTTGGTCATCTCTTCTAGCAGCACCATCTTTCCTCTTGGTCATCTCTTCTAGCTGCACCATCTTTCCTCTTGGTCATCTCTTCTAGCAGCACTATCTTTCCTCTTGGTCACCTCTTCTAGCACCATCTTTCCTCTTGGTCACCTCTTCTAGCACCATCTTTCCTCTTGGTCACCTCTTCTAGCAGCACTATCTTTCCTCTTGGTCACCTCTTCTAGCAGCACCATCTTTCCTCTTGGTCACCTCTTCTAGCAGCACTATCTTTCCTCTTGGTCACCTCTTCTAGCACCATCTTTCCTCTTGGTCACCTCTTCTAGCAGCACCATCTTTCCTCTTGGTCACCTCTTCTAGCAGCACCATCTTTCCTCTTGGTCACCTCTTCTAGCACCATCTTTCCTCTTGGTCATCTCTTCTAGCAGCACTATCTTTCCTCTTGGTCACCTCTTCTAGCAGCACCATCTTTCCTCTTGGTCACCTATTCTAGCAGCACTAACTTTCCTCTTGGTCACCTCTTCTAGCACCATCTTTCCTCTTGGTCATCTCTTCTAGCTGCACCATCTTTCCTCTTGGTCACCTCTTCTAGCAGCACTATCTTTCCTCTTGGTCACCTCTTCTAGCACCATCTTTCCTCTTGGTCATCTCTTCTAGCAGTACTATCTTTCCTCTTGGTCACCTCTTCTAGCACCATCTTTCCTCTTGGTCATCTCTTCTAGCAGCACCATCTTTCCTCTTGGTCACCTCTTCTAGCAGCACTATCTTTCCTCTTGGTCACCTCTTCTAGCACCATCTTTCCTCTTGGTCATCTCTTCTAGCAGCACCATCTTTCCTCTTGGTCACCTCTTCTAGCACCATCTTTCCTCTTGGTCACCTCTTCTAGCACCATCTTTCCTCTTGGTCATCTCTTCTAGCAGCACCATCTTTCCTCGTGGTCACCTCTTCTAGCAGCACCATCTTTCCTCTTGGTCACCTCTTCTAGCAGCACTATCTTTCCTCTTGGTCACCTCTTCTAGCACCATCTTTCCTCTTGGTCACCTCTTCTAGCACCATCTTTCCTCTTGGTCACCTCTTCTAGCACCATCTTTCCTCTTGGTCACCTCTTCTAGCACCATCTTTCCTTTTGGTCACCTCTTCTAGCACCATCTTTCCTCTTGGTCACCTCTTCTAGCACCATCTTTCCTCTTGGTCATCTCTTCTAGCACCATCTTTCCTCTTGGTCATCTCTTCTAGCACCATCTTTCCTCTTGGTCACCTCTTCTAGCACCATCTTTCCTCTTGGTCATCTCTTCTAGCACCATCTTTCCTCTTGGTCATCTCTTCTAGCTGCACCATCTTTCCTCTTGGTCACCTCTTCTAGCAGCACTATCTTTCCTCTTGGTCATCTCTTCTAGCACCATCTTTCCTCTTGGTCATCTCTTCTAGCTGCACCATCTTTCCTCTTGGTCATCTCTTCTAGCAGCACCATCTTTCCTCTTGGTCACCTCTTCTAGCACCATCTTTCCTCTTGGTCACCTCTTCTAGCAGCACTATCTTTCCTCTTGGTCACCTCTTCTAGCACCATCTTTTCTCTTGGTCACCTCTTCTAGCAGCACTATCTTTCCTCTTGGTCACCTCTTCTAGCAGCACTATCTTTCCTCTTGGTCACCTCTTCTAGCACCATCTTTCCTCTTGGTCACCTCTTCTAGCAGCACCATCTTTCCTCTTGGTCATCTCTTCTAGCAGCACCATCTTTCCTCTTGGTCACCTCTTCTAGCACCATCTTTCCTCTTGGTCACCTCTTCTAGCACCATCTTTCCTCTTGGTCATCTCTTCTAGCAGCACCATCTTTCCTCTTGGTCATCTCTTCTAGCAGCACCATCTTTCCTCTTGGTCATCTCTTCTAGCAGCACCATCTTTCCTCTTGGTCATCTCTTCTAGCAGCACCATCTTTCCTCTTGGTCATCTCTTCTAGCTGCACCATCTTTCCTCTTGGTCATCTCTTCTAGCAGCACCATCTTTCCTCTTGGTCACCTCTTCTAGCAGCACCATCTTTCCTCTTGGTCACCTCTTCTAGCACCATCTTTCCTCTTGGTCACCTCTTCTAGCACCATCTTTCCTCTTGGTCACCTCTTCTAGCACCATCTTTCCTCTTGGTCACCTCTTCTAGCACCATCTTTCCTCTTGGTCATCTCTTCTAGCAGCACTATCTTTCCTCTTGGTCACCTCTTCTAGCAGCACTATCTTTCCTCTTGGTCACCTCTTCTAGCACCATCTTTCCTCTTGGTCACCTCTTCTAGCAGCACTATCTTTCCTCTTGGTCACCTCTTCTAGCACCATCTTTCCTCTTGGTCACCTCTTCTAGCAGCACCATCTTTCCTCTTGGTTATCTCTTCTAGCAGCACCATCTTTCCTCTTGGTCACCTCTTCTAGCTTCACCATCTTTCCTCTTGGTCACCTCTTCTAGCAGCACCATCTTTCCTCTTGGTCACCTCTTCTAGCTTCACTATCTTTCCTCTTGGTCACCTCTTCTAGCACCATCTTTCCTCTTGGTCACCTCTTCTAGCAGCACCATCTTTCCTCTTGGTCACCTCTTCTAGCTTCACCATCTTTCCTCTTGGTCACCTCTTCTAGCTTCACCATCTTTCCTCTTGGTCACCTCTTCTAGCAGCACTATCTTTCCTCTTGGTCACCTCTTCTAGCACCATCTTTCCTCTTGGTCACCTCTTCTAGCTTCACCATCTTTCCTCTTGGTCACCTCTTCTAGCAGCACTATCTTTCCTCTTGGTCACCTCTTCTAGCACCATCTTTCCTCTTGGTCACCTCTTCTAGCAGCACCATCTTTCCTCTTGGTCATCTCTTCTAGCTGCACCATCTTTCCTCTTGGTCACCTCTTCTAGCAGCACTAACTTTCCTCTTGGTCACCTCTTCTAGCACCATCTTTCCTCTTGGTCATCTCTTCTAGCTGCACCATCTTTCCTCTTGGTCACCTCTTCTAGCAGCACTATCTTTCCTCTTGGTCACCTCTTCTAGCACCATCTTTCCTCTTGGTCATCTCTTCTAGCAGCACTATCTTTCCTTTTGGTCACCTCTTCTAGCACCATCTTTCCTCTTGGTCATCTCTTCTAGCAGCACCATCTTTCCTCTTGGTCACCTCTTCTAGCAGCACTATCTTTCCTCTTGGTCACCTCTTCTAGCACCATCTTTCCTCTTGGTCATCTCTTCTAGCAGCACCATCTTTCCTCTTGGTCACCTCTTCTAGCACCATCTTTCCTCTTGGTCACCTCTTCTAGCACCATCTTTCCTCTTGGTCATCTCTTCTAGCAGCACCATCTTTCCTCTTGGTCACCTCTTCTAGCAGCACCATCTTTCCTCTTGGTCACCTCTTCTAGCAGCACTATCTTTCCTCTTGGTCACCTCTTCTAGCACCATCTTTCCTCTTGGTCACCTCTTCTAGCACCATCTTTCCTCTTGGTCACCTCTTCTAGCACCATCTTTCCTCTTGGTCACCTCTTCTAGCACCATCTTTCCTCTTGGTCACCTCTTCTAGCACCATCTTTCCTCTTGGTCACCTCTTCTAGCACCATCTTTCCTTTTGGTCATCTCTTCTAGCACCATCTTTCCTCTTGGTCATCTCTTCTAGCACCATCTTTCCTCTTGGTCACCTCTTCTAGCACCATCTTTCCTCTTGGTCATCTCTTCTAGCACCATCTTTCCTCTTGGTCATCTCTTCTAGCTGCACCATCTTTCCTCTTGGTCACCTCTTCTAGCAGCACTATCTTTCCTCTTGGTCATCTCTTCTAGCACCATCTTTCCTCTTGGTCATCTCTTCTAGCTGCACCATCTTTCCTCTTGGTCATCTCTTCTAGCAGCACCATCTTTCCTCTTGGTCACCTCTTCTAGCACCATCTTTCCTCTTGGTCACCTCTTCTAGCAGCACTATCTTTCCTCTTGGTCACCTCTTCTAGCACCATCTTTTCTCTTGGTCACCTCTTCTAGCAGCACTATCTTTCCTCTTGGTCACCTCTTCTAGCAGCACTATCTTTCCTCTTGGTCACCTCTTCTAGCACCATCTTTCCTCTTGGTCACCTCTTCTAGCAGCACTATCTTTCCTCTTGGTCACCTCTTCTAGCACCATCTTTCCTCTTGGTCACCTCTTCTAGCAGCACTATATTTCCTCTTGGTCACCTCTTCTAGCAGCACCATCTTTCCTCTTGGTCACCTCTTCTAGCAGCACCATCTTTCCTCTTGGTCACCTCTTCTAGCAGCACTATCTTTCCTCTTGGTCACCTCTTCTAGCAGCACCATCTTTCCTCTTGGTCACCTCTTCTAGCACCATCTTTCCTCTTGGTCACCTCTTCTAGCACCATCTTTCCTCTTGGTCACCTCTTCTAGCACCATCTTTCCTCTTGGTCACCTCTTCTAGCAGCACCATCTTTCCTCTTGGTCACCTCTTCTAGCAGCACTATCTTTTATCTTGGTCACCTCTTCTAGCAGCACCATCTTTCCTCTTGGTCACCTCTTCTAGCTTCACCATCTTTCCTCTTGGTCATCTCTTCTAGCTTCACCATCTTTCCTCTTGGTCATCTCTTCTAGCACCATCTTTCCTCTTGGTCACCTCTTCTAGCAGCACCATCTTTCCTCTTGGTCACCTCTTCTAGCAGCACCATCTTTTCTCTTGGTCACCTCTTCTAGCAGCACTATCTTTCCTCTTGGTCACCTCTTCTAGCAGCACTATCTTTCCTCTTGGTCACCTCTTCTAGCACCATCTTTCCTCTTGGTCACCTCTTCTAGCAGCACTATCTTTCCTCTTGGTCACCTCTTCTAGCACCATCTTTCCTCTTGGTCACCTCTTCTAGCTTCACCATCTTTCCTCTTGGTCACCTCTTCTAGCAGCACTATCTTTCCTCTTGGTCACCTCTTCTAGCACCATCTTTCCTCTTGGTCACCTCTTCTAGCACCATCTTTCCTCTTGGTCACCTCTTCTAGCTTCACCATCTTTCCTCTTGGTCACCTCTTCTAGCAGCACTATCTTTCCTCTTGGTCACCTCTTCTAGCACCATCTTTCCTCTTGGTCACCTCTTCTAGCACCATCTTTCCTCTTGGTCATCTCTTCTAGCTTCACCATCTTTCCTCTTGGTCATCTCTTCTAGCACCATCTTTCCTCTTGGTCACCTCTTCTAGCAGCACCATCTTTCCTCTTGGTCACCTCTTCTAGCAGCACCATCTTTTCTCTTGGTCACCTCTTCTAGCAGCACTATCTTTCCTCTTGGTCACCTCTTCTAGCAGCACTATCTTTCCTCTTGGTCACCTCTTCTAGCACCATCTTTCCTCTTGGTCACCTCTTCTAGCACCATCTTTCCTCTTGGTCACCTCTTCTAGCACCATCTTTCCTCTTGGTCACCTCTTCTAGCACCATCTTTCCTCTTGGTCACCTCTTCTAGCACCATCTTTCCTCTTGGTCACCTCTTCTAGCACCATCTTTCCTCTTGGTCATCTCTTCTAGCACCATCTTTCCTCTTGGTCATCTCTTCTAGCACCATCTTTCCTCTTGGTCACCTCTTCTAGCACCATCTTTCCTCTTGGTCATCTCTTCTAGCACCATCTTTCCTCTTGGTCATCTCTTCTAGCTGCACCATCTTTCCTCTTGGTCACCTCTTCTAGCAGCACTATCTTTCCTCTTGGTCATCTCTTCTAGCACCATCTTTCCTCTTGGTCATCTCTTCTAGCTGCACCATCTTTCCTCTTGGTCATCTCTTCTAGCAGCACCATCTTTCCTCTTGGTCACCTCTTCTAGCAGCACTATCTTTCCTCTTGGTCATCTCTTCTAGCAGCACTATCTTTCCTCTTGGTCACCTCTTCTAGCAGCACTATCTTTCCTCTTGGTCACCTCTTCTAGCAGCACCATCTTTTCTCTTGGTCACCTCTTCTAGCAGCACTATCTTTCCTCTTGGTCACCTCTTCTAGCAGCACTATCTTTCCTCTTGGTCACCTCTTCTAGCACCATCTTTCCTCTTGGTCACCTCTTCTAGCAGCACTATCTTTCCTCTTGGTCACCTCTTCTAGCACCATCTTTCCTCTTGGTCACCTCTTCTAGCAGCACCATCTTTCCTCTTGGTCATCTCTTCTAGCACTATCTTTCCTCTTGGTCATCTCTTCTAGCACTATCTTTCCTCTTGGTCACCTCTTCTAGCAGCACCATCTTTCCTCTTGGTCACCTCTTCTAGCACCATCTTTCCTCTTGGTCATCTCTTCTAGCACTATCTTTCCTCTTGGTCACCTCTTCTAGCAGCACCATCTTTCCTCTTGGTCACCTCTTCTAGCAGCACTATCTTTCCTCTTGGTCACCTCTTCTAGCACCATCTTTCCTCTTGGTCACCTCTTCTAGCAGCACCATCTTTCCTCTTGGTCACCTCTTCTAGCACCATCTTTCCTCTTGGTCACCTCTTCTAGCACCATCTTTCCTCTTGGTCACCTCTTCTAGCACCATCTTTCCTCTTGGTCACCTCTTCTAGCACCATCTTTCCTCTTGGTCACCTCTTCTAGCACCATCTTTCCTCTTGGTCATCTCTTCTAGCAGCACCATCTTTCCTCTTGGTCACCTCTTCTAGCAGCACCATCTTTCCTCTTGGTCATCTCTTCTAGCAGCACCATCTTTCCTCTTGGTCACCTCTTCTAGCAGCACCATCTTTCCTCTTGGTCATCTCTTCTAGCTGCACCATCTTTCCTCTTGGTCACCTCTTCTAGCACCATCTTTCCTCTTGGTCACCTCTTCTAGCAGCACCATCTTTCCTCTTGGTCATCTCTTCTAGCACCATCTTTCCTCTTGGTCATCTCTTCTAGCAGCACCATCTTTCCTCTTGGTCACCTCTTCTAGCAGCACCATCTTTCCTCTTGGTCATCTCTTCTAGCTGCACCATCTTTCCTCTTGGTCACCTCTTCTAGCAGCACCATCTTTCCTCTTGGTCACCTCTTCTAGCACCATCTTTCCTCTTGGTCACCTCTTCTAGCACCATCTTTCCTCTTGGTCACCTCTTCTAGCACCATCTTTCCTCTTGGTCACCTCTTCTAGCAGCACTATCTTTCCTCTTGGTCACCTCTTCTAGCACCATCTTTCCTCTTGGTCACCTCTTCTAGCACCATCTTTCCTCTTGGTCACCTCTTCTAGCACCATCTTTCCTCTTGGTCACCTCTTCTTGCACCATCTTTCCTCTTGGTCACCTCTTCTAGCACCATCTTTCCTCTTGGTCACCTCTTCTATCACCATCTTTCCTCTTGGTCATCTCTTCTAGCACCATCTTTCCTCTTGGTCATCTCTTCTAGCACCATCTTTCCTCTTGGTCACCTCTTCTAGCACCATCTTTCCTCTTGGTCATCTCTTCTAGCACCATCTTTCCTCTTGGTCATCTCTTCTAGCTGCACCATCTTTCCTCTTGGTCACCTCTTCTAGCAGCACTATCTTTCCTCTTGGTCATCTCTTCTAGCACCATCTTTCCTCTTGGTCATCTCTTCTAGCTGCACCATCTTTCCTCTTGGCCATCTCTTCTAGCAGCACCATCTTTCCTCTTGGTCACCTCTTCTAGCAGCACTATCTTTCCTCTTGGTCATCTCTTCTAGCAGCACTATCTTTCCTCTTGGTCACCTCTTCTAGCAGCACTATCTTTCCTCTTGGTCACCTCTTCTAGCAGCACCATCTTTTCTCTTGGTCACCTCTTCTAGCAGCACTATCTTTCCTCTTGGTCACCTCTTCTAGCAGCACTATCTTTCCTCTTGGTCACCTCTTCTAGCACAATCTTTCCTCTTGGTCACCTCTTCTAGCAGCACTATCTTTCCTCTTGGTCACCTCTTCTAGCACCATTTTTCCTCTTGGTCACCTCTTCTAGCAGCACCATCTTTCCTCTTGGTCACCTCTTCTAGCAGCACCATCTTTCCTCTTGGTCATCTCTTCTAGCACTATCTTTCCTCTTGATCACCTCTTCTAGCAGCACCATCTTTCCTCTTGGTCACCTCTTCTAGCAGCACTATCTTTCCTCTTGGTCACCTCTTCTAGCACCATCTTTCCTCTTGGTCACCTCTTCTAGCAGCACCATCTTTCCTCTTGGTCACCTCTTCTAGCACCATCTTTCCTCTTGGTCACCTCTTCTAGCACCATCTTTCCTCTTGGTCATCTCTTCTAGCAGCACCATCTTTCCTCTTGGTCACCTCTTCTAGCAGCACCATCTTTCCTCTTGGTCATCTCTTCTAGCAGCACCATCTTTCCTCTTGGTCACCTCTTCTAGCACCATCTTTCCTCTTGGTCACCTCTTCTAGCAGCACCATCTTTCCTCTTGGTCACCTCTTCTAGCACCATCTTTCCTCTTGGTCACCTCTTCTAGCACCATCTTTCCTCTTGGTCACCTCTTCTAGCAGCACCATCTTTCCTCTTGGTCACCTCTTCTAGCAGCACTATCTTTCCTCTTGGTCACCTCTTCTAGCACCATCTTTCCTCTTGGTCACCTCTTCTAGCACCATCTTTCCTCTTGGTCACCTCTTCTAGCAGCACCATCTTTCCTCTTGTTCACCTCTTCTAGCAGCACCATCTTTCCTCTTGGTCACCTCTTCTAGCACCATCTTTCCTCTTGGTCACCTCTTCTAGCAGCACTATCTTTCCTCTTGGTCACCTCTTCTAGCAGCACCATCTTTCCTCTTGGTCACCTCTTCTAGCAGCACTATCTTTCCTCTTGGTCACCTCTTCTAGCACCATCTTTCCTCTTGGTCACCTCTTCTAGCACCATCTTTCCTCTTGGTCACCTCTTCTAGCACCATCTTTCCTCTTGGTCACCTCTTCTAGCACCATCTTTCCTCTTGGTCACCTCTTCTAGCAGCACCATCTTTCCTCTTGGTCACCTCTTCTAGCACCATCTTTCCTCTTGGTCACCTCTTCTAGCACCATCTTTCCTCTTGGTCACCTCTTCTAGCAGCACCATCTTTCCTCTTGGTCACCTCTTCTAGCACCATCTTTCCTCTTGGTCACCTCTTCTAGCAGCACCATCTTTCCTCTTGGTCATCTCTTCTAGCAGCACCATCTTTCCTCTTGGTCACCTCTTCTAGCACCATCTTTCCTCTTGGTCATCTCTTCTAGCAGCACCATCTTTCCTCTTGGTCACCTCTTCTAGCACCATCTTTCCTCTTGGTCACCTCTTCTAGCACCATCTTTCCTCTTGGTCACCTCTTCTAGCACCATCTTTCCTCTTGGTCACCTCTTCTAGCAGCACCATCTTTCCTCTTGGTCACCTCTTCTAGCACCATCTTTCCTCTTGGTCACCTCTTCTAGCACCATCTTTCATCTTGGTCATCTCTTCTAGCTGCACCATCTTTCCTCTTGGTCATCTCTTCTAGCAGCACTATCTTTCCTCTTGGTCATCTCTTCTAGCAGCACCATCTTTCCTCTTGGTCATCTCTTCTAGCTGCACCATCTTTCCTCTTGGTCATCTCTTCTAGCAGCACTATCTTTCCTCTTGGTCACCTCTTCTAGCACCATCTTTCCTCTTGGTCACCTCTTCTAGCACCATCTTTCCTCTTGGTCACCTCTTCTAGCAGCACTATCTTTCCTCTTGGTCACCTCTTCTAGCAGCACCATCTTTCCTCTTGGTCACCTCTTCTAGAAGCACTATCTTTCCTCTTGGTCACCTCTTCTAGCACCATCTTTCCTCTTGGTCACCTCTTCTAGCAGCACCATCTTTCCTCTTGGTCACCTCTTCTAGCAGCACCATCTTTCCTCTTGGTCACCTCTTCTAGCACCATCTTTCCTCTTGGTCACCTCTTCTAGCACCATCTTTCCTCTTGGTCACCTCTTCTAGCAGCACCATCTTTCCTCTTGGTCACCTCTTCTAGCAGCACCATCTTTCCTCTTGGTCACCTCTTCTAGCACCATCTTTCCTCTTGGTCACCTCTTCTAGCAGCACTATCTTTCCTCTTGGTCACCTCTTCTAGCACCATCTTTCCTCTTGGTCACCTCTTCTAGCAGCACTATCTTTCCTCTTGGTCACCTCTTCTAGCAGCACCATCTTTCCTCTTGGTCACCTCTTCTAGCAGCACTAACTTTCCTCTTGGTCACCTCTTCTAGCACCATCTTTCCTCTTGGTCATCTCTTCTAGCTGCACCATCTTTCCTCTTGGTCACCTCTTCTAGCAGCACTATCTTTCCTCTTGGTCACCTCTTCTAGCACCATCTTTCCTCTTGGTCATCTCTTCTAGCAGTACTATCTTTCCTCTTGGTCACCTCTTCTAGCACCATCTTTCCTCTTGGTCATCTCTTCTAGCAGCACCATCTTTCCTCTTGGTCACCTCTTCTAGCAGCACTATCTTTCCTCTTGGTCACCTCTTCTAGCACCATCTTTCCTCTTGGTCATCTCTTCTAGCAGCACCATCTTTCCTCTTGGTCACCTCTTCTAGCACCATCTTTCCTCTTGGTCACCTCTTCTAGCACCATCTTTCCTCTTGGTCATCTCTTCTAGCAGCACCATCTTTCCTCGTGGTCACCTCTTCTAGCAGCACCATCTTTCCTCTTGGTCACCTCTTCTAGCAGCACTATCTTTCCTCTTGGTCACCTCTTCTAGCACCATCTTTCCTCTTGGTCACCTCTTCTAGCACCATCTTTCCTCTTGGTCACCTCTTCTAGCACCATCTTTCCTCTTGGTCACCTCTTCTAGCACCATCTTTCCTTTTGGTCACCTCTTCTAGCACCATCTTTCCTCTTGGTCACCTCTTCTAGCACCATCTTTCCTCTTGGTCATCTCTTCTAGCACCATCTTTCCTCTTGGTCATCTCTTCTAGCACCATCTTTCCTCTTGGTCACCTCTTCTAGCACCATCTTTCCTCTTGGTCATCTCTTCTAGCACCATCTTTCCTCTTGGTCATCTCTTCTAGCTGCACCATCTTTCCTCTTGGTCACCTCTTCTAGCAGCACTATCTTTCCTCTTGGTCATCTCTTCTAGCACCATCTTTCCTCTTGGTCATCTCTTCTAGCTGCACCATCTTTCCTCTTGGTCATCTCTTCTAGCAGCACCATCTTTCCTCTTGGTCACCTCTTCTAGCACCATCTTTCCTCTTGGTCACCTCTTCTAGCAGCACTATCTTTCCTCTTGGTCACCTCTTCTAGCACCATCTTTTCTCTTGGTCACCTCTTCTAGCAGCACTATCTTTCCTCTTGGTCACCTCTTCTAGCAGCACTATCTTTCCTCTTGGTCACCTCTTCTAGCACCATCTTTCCTCTTGGTCACCTCTTCTAGCAGCACCATCTTTCCTCTTGGTCATCTCTTCTAGCAGCACCATCTTTCCTCTTGGTCACCTCTTCTAGCACCATCTTTCCTCTTGGTCACCTCTTCTAGCACCATCTTTCCTCTTGGTCATCTCTTCTAGCAGCACCATCTTTCCTCTTGGTCATCTCTTCTAGCAGCACCATCTTTCCTCTTGGTCATCTCTTCTAGCAGCACCATCTTTCCTCTTGGTCATCTCTTCTAGCAGCACCATCTTTCCTCTTGGTCATCTCTTCTAGCTGCACCATCTTTCCTCTTGGTCATCTCTTCTAGCAGCACCATCTTTCCTCTTGGTCACCTCTTCTAGCAGCACCATCTTTCCTCTTGGTCACCTCTTCTAGCACCATCTTTCCTCTTGGTCACCTCTTCTAGCACCATCTTTCCTCTTGGTCACCTCTTCTAGCACCATCTTTCCTCTTGGTCACCTCTTCTAGCACCATCTTTCCTCTTGGTCATCTCTTCTAGCAGCACTATCTTTCCTCTTGGTCACCTCTTCTAGCAGCACTATCTTTCCTCTTGGTCACCTCTTCTAGCACCATCTTTCCTCTTGGTCACCTCTTCTAGCAGCACTATCTTTCCTCTTGGTCACCTCTTCTAGCACCATCTTTCCTCTTGGTCACCTCTTCTAGCAGCACCATCTTTCCTCTTGGTTATCTCTTCTAGCAGCACCATCTTTCCTCTTGGTCACCTCTTCTAGCTTCACCATCTTTCCTCTTGGTCACCTCTTCTAGCAGCACCATCTTTCCTCTTGGTCACCTCTTCTAGCTTCACTATCTTTCCTCTTGGTCACCTCTTCTAGCACCATCTTTCCTCTTGGTCACCTCTTCTAGCAGCACCATCTTTCCTCTTGGTCACCTCTTCTAGCTTCACCATCTTTCCTCTTGGTCACCTCTTCTAGCTTCACCATCTTTCCTCTTGGTCACCTCTTCTAGCAGCACTATCTTTCCTCTTGGTCACCTCTTCTAGATCCATCTTTCCTCTTGGTCACCTCTTCTAGCTTCACCATCTTTCCTCTTGGTCACCTCTTCTAGCAGCACTATCTTTCCTCTTGGTCACCTCTTCTAGCACCATCTTTCCTCTTGGTCACCTCTTCTAGCAGCACCATCTTTCCTCTTGGTCATCTCTTCTAGCTGCACCATCTTTCCTCTTGGTCACCTCTTCTAGCAGCACTAACTTTCCTCTTGGTCACCTCTTCTAGCACCATCTTTCCTCTTGGTCATCTCTTCTAGCTGCACCATCTTTCCTCTTGGTCACCTCTTCTAGCAGCACTATCTTTCCTCTTGGTCACCTCTTCTAGCACCATCTTTCCTCTTGGTCATCTCTTCTAGCAGCACTATCTTTCCTTTTGGTCACCTCTTCTAGCACCATCTTTCCTCTTGGTCATCTCTTCTAGCAGCACCATCTTTCCTCTTGGTCACCTCTTCTAGCAGCACTATCTTTCCTCTTGGTCACCTCTTCTAGCACCATCTTTCCTCTTGGTCATCTCTTCTAGCAGCACCATCTTTCCTCTTGGTCACCTCTTCTAGCACCATCTTTCCTCTTGGTCACCTCTTCTAGCACCATCTTTCCTCTTGGTCATCTCTTCTAGCAGCACCATCTTTCCTCTTGGTCACCTCTTCTAGCAGCACCATCTTTCCTCTTGGTCACCTCTTCTAGCAGCACTATCTTTCCTCTTGGTCACCTCTTCTAGCACCATCTTTCCTCTTGGTCACCTCTTCTAGCACCATCTTTCCTCTTGGTCACCTCTTCTAGCACCATCTTTCCTCTTGGTCACCTCTTCTAGCACCATCTTTCCTCTTGGTCACCTCTTCTAGCACCATCTTTCCTCTTGGTCACCTCTTCTAGCACCATCTTTCCTCTTGGTCATCTCTTCTAGCACCATCTTTCCTCTTGGTCATCTCTTCTAGCACCATCTTTCCTCTTGGTCACCTCTTCTAGCACCATCTTTCCTCTTGGTCATCTCTTCTAGCACCATCTTTCCTCTTGGTCATCTCTTCTAGCTGCACCATCTTTCCTCTTGGTCACCTCTTCTAGCAGCACTATCTTTCCTCTTGGTCATCTCTTCTAGCACCATCTTTCCTCTTGGTCATCTCTTCTAGCTGCACCATCTTTCCTCTTGGTCATCTCTTCTAGCAGCACCATCTTTCCTCTTGGTCACCTCTTCTAGCACCATCTTTCCTCTTGGTCACCTCTTCTAGCAGCACTATCTTTCCTCTTGGTCACCTCTTCTAGCACCATCTTTTCTCTTGGTCACCTCTTCTAGCAGCACTATCTTTCCTCTTGGTCACCTCTTCTAGCAGCACTATCTTTCCTCTTGGTCACCTCTTCTAGCACCATCTTTCCTCTTGGTCACCTCTTCTAGCAGCACTATCTTTCCTCTTGGTCACCTCTTCTAGCACCATCTTTCCTCTTGGTCACCTCTTCTAGCAGCACTATATTTCCTCTTGGTCACCTCTTCTAGCAGCACCATCTTTCCTCTTGGTCACCTCTTCTAGCAGCACCATCTTTCCTCTTGGTCACCTCTTCTAGCAGCACTATCTTTCCTCTTGGTCACCTCTTCTAGCAGCACCATCTTTCCTCTTGGTCACCTCTTCTAGCACCATCTTTCCTCTTGGTCACCTCTTCTAGCACCATCTTTCCTCTTGGTCACCTCTTCTAGCACCATCTTTCCTCTTGGTCACCTCTTCTAGCAGCACCATCTTTCCTCTTGGTCACCTCTTCTAGCAGCACTATCTTTTATCTTGGTCACCTCTTCTAGCAGCACCATCTTTCCTCTTGGTCACCTCTTCTAGCTTCACCATCTTTCCTCTTGGTCATCTCTTCTAGCTTCACCATCTTTCCTCTTGGTCATCTCTTCTAGCACCATCTTTCCTCTTGGTCACCTCTTCTAGCAGCACCATCTTTCCTCTTGGTCACCTCTTCTAGCAGCACCATCTTTTCTCTTGGTCACCTCTTCTAGCAGCACTATCTTTCCTCTTGGTCACCTCTTCTAGCAGCACTATCTTTCCTCTTGGTCACCTCTTCTAGCACCATCTTTCCTCTTGGTCACCTCTTCTAGCAGCACTATCTTTCCTCTTGGTCACCTCTTCTAGCACCATCTTTCCTCTTGGTCACCTCTTCTAGCTTCACCATCTTTCCTCTTGGTCACCTCTTCTAGCAGCACTATCTTTCCTCTTGGTCACCTCTTCTAGCACCATCTTTCCTCTTGGTCACCTCTTCTAGCACCATCTTTCCTCTTGGTCACCTCTTCTAGCTTCACCATCTTTCCTCTTGGTCACCTCTTCTAGCAGCACTATCTTTCCTCTTGGTCACCTCTTCTAGCACCATCTTTCCTCTTGGTCACCTCTTCTAGCACCATCTTTCCTCTTGGTCATCTCTTCTAGCTTCACCATCTTTCCTCTTGGTCATCTCTTCTAGCACCATCTTTCCTCTTGGTCACCTCTTCTAGCAGCACCATCTTTCCTCTTGGTCACCTCTTCTAGCAGCACCATCTTTTCTCTTGGTCACCTCTTCTAGCAGCACTATCTTTCCTCTTGGTCACCTCTTCTAGCAGCACTATCTTTCCTCTTGGTCACCTCTTCTAGCACCATCTTTCCTCTTGGTCACCTCTTCTAGCAGCACTATCTTTCCTCTTGGTCACCTCTTCTAGCACCATCTTTCCTCTTGGTCACCTCTTCTAGCAGCACTATCTTTCCTCTTGGTCACCTCTTCTAGCAGCACTATCTTTCCTCTTGGTCACCTCTTCTAGCAGCACTATCTTTCCTCTTGGTCACCTCTTCTAGCAGCACTATCTTTTCTCTTGGTCACCTCTTCTAGCAGCACTATCTTTTCTCTTGGTCACCTCTTCTAGCAGCACTATCTTTCCTCTTGGTCACCTCTTCTAGCAGCACTATCTTTCCTCTTGGTCACCTCTTCTAGCAGCACTATCTTTTCTCTTGGTCACCTCTTCTAGCAGCACTATCTTTTCTCTTGGTCACCTCTTCTAGCAGCACTATCTTTTCTCTTGGTCACCTCTTCTAGCAGCACCATCTTTCCTCTTGGTCACCTCTTCTAGCAGCACTATCTTTCCTCTTGGTCACCTCTTCTAGCAGCACTATCTTTCCTCTTGGTCACCTCTTCTAGCAGCACCATCTTTTCTCTTGGTCACCTCTTCTAGTAGCACTATCTTTCCTCTTGGTCACCTCTTCTAGCAGCACTATCTTTCCTCTTGGTCACCTCTTCTAGCACCATCTTTCCTCTTGGTCACCTCTTCTAGCAGCACTATCTTTCCTCTTGGTCACCTCTTCTAGCAGCACCATCTTTCCTCTTGGTCACCTCTTCTAGCTTCACCATCTTTCCTCTTGGTCACATCTTCTAGCTTCACCATCTTTCCTCTTGGTCACCTCTTCTAGCTTCACCATCTTTCCTCTTGGTCACCTCTTCTAGCAGCACTATCTTTCCTCTTGGTCACCTCTTCTAGCACCATCTTTCCTCTTGGTCACCTCTTCTAGCAGCACTATCTTTCCTCTTGGTCACCTCTTCTAGCACCATCTTTCCTCTTGGTCACCTCTTCTAGCAGCACCATCTTTCCTCTTGGTCATCTCTTCTAGCACCATCTTTCCTCTTGGTCACCTCTTCTAGCTTCACCATCTTTCCTCTTGGTCACCTCTTCTAGCAGCACCATCTTTCCTCTTGGTCATCTCTTCTAGCTTCACCATCTTTCCTCTTGGTCACCTCTTCTAGCACCATCTTTCCTCTTGGTCACCTCTTCTAGCAGCACTATCTTTCCTCTTGGTCACCTCTTCTAGCACCATCTTTCCTCTTGGTCACCTCTTCTAGCAGCACTATCTTTCCTCTTGGTCACCTCTTCTAGCAGCACCATCTTTCCTCTTGGTCACCTCTTCTAGCAGCACCATCTTTCCTCTTGGTCACCTCTTCTAGCACCATCTTTCCTCTTGGTCACCTCATCTAGCAGCACTATCTTTCCTCTTGGTCACCTCTTCTAGCACCATCTTTCCTCTTGGTCACCTCTTCTAGCACCATCTTTCCTCTTGGTCACCTCTTCTAGCACTATCTTTCCTCTTGGTCACCTCTTCTAGCACCATCTTTCCTCTTGGTCACCTCTTCTAGCACCATCTTTCCTCTTGGTCACCTCTTCTAGCACTATCTTTCCTATTGGTCACCTCTTCTAGCACCATCTTTCCTCTTGGTCACCTCTTCTAGCAGCACTATCTTTCCTCTTGGTCACCTCTTCTAGCAGCATTATCTTTCCTCTTGGTCACCTCTTCTAGCACCATCTTTCCTCTTGGTCACCTCTTCTAGCAGCACTATCTTTCCTCTTGGTCACCTCTTCTAGCAGCACTATCTTTCCTCTTGGTCACCTCTTCTAGCACCATCTTTCCTCTTGGTCACCTCTTCTAGCAGCACTATCTTTCCTCTTGGTCACCTCTTCTAGCACCATCTTTCCTCTTGGTCACCTCTTCTAGCACCATCTTTCCTCTTGGTCACCTCTTCTAGCAGCACCATCTTTCCTCTTGGTCACCTCTTCTAGCACCATCTTTCCTCTTGGTCACCTCTTCTAGCAGCACTATCTTTCCTCTTGGTCACCTCTTCTAGCACCATCTTTCCTCTTGGTCACCTCTTCTAGCAGCACCATCTTTCCTCTTGGTCACCTCTTCCAGCAGCACTATCTTTCCTCTTGGTCACCTCTTCTAGCACCATCTTTCCTCTTGGTCACCTCTTCGAGCAGCACTATCTTTCCTCTTGGTCACCTCTTCTAGCAGCACTATCTTTCCTCTTGGTCACCTCTTCTAGCAGCACTATCTTTCCTCTTGGTCACCTCTTCTAGCACCATCTTTCCTCTTGGTCACCTCTTCTAGCAGCACTATATTTCCTCTTGGTCACCTCTTCTAGCAGCACTATCTTTCCTCTTGGTCACCTCTTCTAGCACCATCTTTCCGCTTGGTCACCTCTTCTAGCACCATCTTTCCTCTTGGTCACCTCTTCTAGCAGCACCATCTTTCCTCTTGGTCACCTCTTCTAGCACCATCTTTCCTCTTGGTCACCTCTTCTAGCACCATCTTTCCTCTTGGTCACCTCTTCTAGCAGCACCATCTTTCCTCTTGGTCACCACTTCTAGCACCATCTTTCCTCTTGGTCACCTCTTCTAGCAGCACTATCTTTCCTCTTGGTCACCTCTTCTAGCACCATCTTTCCTCTTGGTCACCTCTTCTAGCAGCACCATCTTTCCTCTTGGTCACCTCTTCTAGCACCATCTTTCCTCTTGGTCATCTTCTAGAAGCACCATCTTTCCTCTTGGTCACCTCTTCTAGCACCATCTTTCCTCTTGGTCACCTCTTCTAGCAGCACCATCTTTCCTCTTGGTCACCTCTTCTAGCACCATCTTTCCTCTTGGTCACCTCTTCTAGCAGCACTATCTTTCCTCTTGGTCACCTCTTCTAGCACCATCTTTCCTCTTGGTCACCTCTTCTAGCAGCACTATCTTTCCTCTTGGTCACCTCTTCTAGCAGCACTATCTTTCCTCTTGGTCACCTCTTCTAGCTGCACCATCTTTCCTCTTGGTCATCTCTTCTAGCACCATCTTTCCTCTTGGTCACCTCTTCTAGCACCATCTTTCCTCTTGGTCATCTCTTCTAGCACCATCTTTCCTCTTGGTCACCTCTTCTAGCACCATCTTTCCTCTTGGTCCCTCTTCTAGCAGCACCATCTTTCCTCTTGGTCACCTCTTCTAGCAGCACTATCTTTCCTCTTGGTCACCTCTTCTAGCAGCACTATCTTTCCTCTTGGTCACCTCTTCTAGCTGCACCATCTTTCCTCTTGGTCATCTCTTCTAGCACCATCTTTCCTCTTGGTCACCTCTTCTAGCACCATCTTTCCTCTTGGTCATCTCTTCTAGCACCATCTTTCCTCTTGGTCACCTCTTCTAGCACCATCTTTCCTCTTGGTCATCTCTTCTAGCACCATCTTTCCTCTTGGTCACCTCTTCTAGCACCATCTTTCCTCTTGGTCACCTCTTCTAGCAGCACCATCTTTCCTCTTGGTCACCTCTTCTAGCACAATCTTTCCTCTTGGTCACCTCTTCTAGCACCATCTTTCCTCTTGGTCATCTCTTCTAGCACCATCTTTCCTCTTGGTCACCTCTTCTAGCAGCACCATCTTTCCTCTTGGTCACCTCTTCTAGCAGCACTATCTTTCCTCTTGGTCACCTCTTCTAGCAGCACTATCTTTCCTCTTGGTCACCTCTTCTAGCAGCACTATCTTTCCTCTTGGTCATCTCTTCTAGCACCATCTTTTCTCTTGGTCACCTCTTCTAGCAGCACTATCTTTCCTCTTGGTCATCTCTTCTAGCACCATCTTTTCTCTTGGTCACCTCTTCTAGCAGCACTATCTTTCCTCTTGGTCACCTCTTCTAGCAGCACCATCTTTCCTCTTGGTCACCTCTTCTAGCAGCACCATCTTTCCTCTTGGTCACCTCTTCTAGCAGCACCATCTTTCCTCTTGGTCACCTCTTCTAGCAGCACTATCTTTCCTCTTGGTCATCTCTTCTAGCAGCACTATCTTTCCTCTTGGTCATCTCTTCTAGCAGCACTATCTTTCCTCTTGGTCATCTCTTCTAGCAGCACTATCTTTCCTCTTGGTCATCTCTTCTAGCAGCACTATCTTTCCTCTTGGTCATCTCTTCTAGCAGCACTATCTTTCCTCATGGTCATCTCTTCTAGCACCATCTTTTCTCTTGGTCACCTCTTCTAGCAGCACTATCTTTCCTCTTGGTCATCTCTTCTAGTAGCACCATCTTTCCTCTTGGTCACCTCTTCTAGCAGCACTATCTTTCCTCTTGGTCATCTCTTCTAGCAGCACTATCTTTCCTCTTGGTCATCTCTTCTAGCACCATCTTTTCTCTTGGTCACCTCTTCTAGTAGCACTATCTTTCCTCTTGGTCATCTCTTCTAGCAGCACCATCTTTCCTCTTGGTCACCTCTTCTAGCAGCACCATCTTTCCTCTTGGTCACCTCTTCTAGCAGCACCATCTTTTCTCTTGGTCACCTCTTCTAGCACCATCTTTCCTCTTGGTCACCTCTTCTAGCAGCACTATCTTTCCTCTTGGTCATCTCTTCTAGCACCATCTTTCCTCTTGGTCACCTCTTCTAGCAGCACCATCTTTCCTCTTGGTCACCTCTTCTAGCAGCACCATCTTTCCTCTTGGTCATCTCTTCTAGCAGCACCATCTTTCCTCTTGGTCACCTCTTCTAGCAGCACCATCTTTCCTCTTGGTCACCTCTTCTAGCAGCACCATCTTTCCTCTTGGTCATCTCTTCTAGCAGCACCATCTTTCCTCTTGGTCACCTCTTCTAGCACCATCTTTCCTCTTGGTCACCTCTTCTAGCACCATCTTTCCTCTTGGTCATCTCTTCTAGCTGCACCATCTTTCCTCTTGGTCATCTCTTCTAGCACCATCTTTCCTCTTGGTCACCTCTTCTAGCAGCACCATCTTTCCTCTTGGTCACCTCTTCTAGCACCATCTTTCCTCTTGGTCATCTCTTCTAGCAGCACCATCTTTCCTCTTGGTCACCTCTTCTAGCACCATCTTTCCTCTTGGTCACCTCTTCTAGCTGCACCATCTTTCCTCTTGGTCATCTCTTCTAGCAGCACCATCTTTCCTCTTGGTCACCTCTTCTAGCACCATCTTTCCTCTTGGTCATCTCTTCTAGCACCATCTTTCCTCTTGGTCACCTCTTCTAGCAGCACCATCTTTCCTCTTGGTCATCTCTTCTAGCAGCACTATCTTTCCTCTTGGTCATCTCTTCTAGCACCATCTTTCCTCTTGGTCATCTCTTCTAGCACTATCTTTCCTCTTGGTCATCTCTTCTAGCAGCACCATCTTTCCTCTTGGTCACCTCTTCTAGCACCATCTTTCCTCTTGGTCACCTCTTCTAGCACCATCTTTCCTCTTGGTCACCTCTTCTAGCTGCACCATCTTTCCTCTTGGTCATCTCTTCTAGCTGCACCATCTTTCCTCTTGGTCACCTCTTCTAGCAGCACCATCTTTCCTCTTGGTCACCTCTTCTAGCACCATCTTTCCTCTTGGTCACCTCTTCTAGCAGCACTATCTTTCCTCTTGGTCACCTCTTCTAGCTTCACCATCTTTCCTCTTGGTCATCTCTTCTAGCTGCACCATCTTTCCTCTTGGTCACCCCTTCTAGCTGCACCATCTTTCCTCTTGGTCACCTCTTCTAGCAGCACCATCTTTCCTCTTGGTCACCTCTTCTAGCACCATCTTTCCTCTTGGTCACCTCTTCTAGCTGCACCATCTTTCCTCTTGGTCACCTCTTCTAGCAGCACCATCTTTCCTCTTGGTCACCTCTTCTAGCAGCACCATCTTTCCTCTTGGTCACCTCTTCTAGCTGCACCATCTTTCCTCTTGGTCACCTCTTCTAGCAGCACCATCTTTCCTCTTGGTCACCTCTTCTAGCACCATCTTTCCTCTTGGTCACCTCTTCTAGCACCATCTTTCCTCTTGGTCACCTCTTCTAGCAGCACCATCTTTCCTCTTGGTCACCTCTTCTAGCACCATCTTTCCTCTTGGTCACCTCTTCTAGCTTCACCATCTTTCCTCTTGGTCATCTCTTCTAGCACCATCTTTCCTCTTGGTCACCTCTTCTAGCACCATCTTTCCTCTTGGTCACCTCTTCTAGCACCATCTTTCCTCTTGGTCACCTCTTCTAGCTGCACCATCTTTCCTCTTGGTCACCTCTTCTAGCAGCACCATCTTTCCTCTTGGTCACCTCTTCTAGCAGCGCCATCTTTCCTCTTGGTCACCTCTTCTAGCTGCACCATCTTTCCTCTTGGTCACCTCTTCTAGCAGCACCATCTTTCCTCTTGGTCACCTCTTCTAGCACCATCTTTCCTCTTGGTCACCTCTTCTAGCACCATCTTTCCTCTTGGTCACCTCTTCTAGCAGCACCATCTTTCCTCTTGGTCACCTCTTCTAGCACCATCTTTCCTCTTGGTCACCTCTTCTAGCTTCACCATCTTTCCTCTTGGTCATCTCTTCTAGCACCATCTTTCCTCTTGGTCACCTCTTCTAGCACCATCTTTCCTCTTGGTCACCTCTTCTAGCACCATCTTTCCTCTTGGTCACCTCTTCTAGCAGCACCATCTTTCCTCTTGGTCACCTCTTCTAGCACCATCTTTCCTCTTGGTCACCTCTTCTAGCTGCACCATCTTTCCTCTTGGTCACCTCTTCTAGCAGCACCATCTTTCCTCTTGGTCACCTCTTCTAGCACCATCTTTCCTCTTGGTCACCTCTTCTAGCACCATCTTTCCTCTTGGTCATCTCTTCTAGCAGCACTATCTTTCCTCTTGGTCACCTCTTCTAGCACCATCTTTCCTCTTGGTCACCTCTTCTAGCAGCACTATCTTCCTCTTGGTCACCTCTTCTAGCAGCACCATCTTTCCTCTTGGTCATCTCTTCTAGCACCATCTTTCCTCTTGGTCACCTCTTCTAGCAGCACCATCTTTCCTCTTGGTCACCTCTTCTAGCAGCACCATCTTTCCTCTTGGTCATCTCTTCTAGCAGCACTATCTTTCCTCTTGGTCACCTCTTCTAGCACCATCTTTCCTCTTGGTCACCTCTTCTAGCAGCACTATCTTTCCTCTTGGTCACCTCTTCTAGCAGCACCATCTTTCCTCTTGGTCACCTCTTCTAGCAGCACCATCTTTCCTCTTGGTCACCTCTTCTAGCAGCACTATCTTTCCTCTTGGTCACCTCTTCTAGCACCATCTTTCCTCTTGGTCACCTCTTCTAGCAGCACCATCTTTCCTCTTGGTCACCTCTTCTAGCAGCACCATCTTTCCTCTTGGTCACCTCTTCTAGCACCATCTTTCCTCTTGGTCACCTCTTCTAGCAACATCTTTCCTCTTGGTCACCTCTTCTAGCAGCACCATCTTTCCTCTTGGTCACCTCTTCTAGCAGCACCATCTTTCCTCTTGGTCACCTCTTCTAGCAGCACCATCTTTCCTCTTGGTCACCTCTTCTAGCTGCACCATCTTTCCTCTTGGTCACCTCTTCTAGCAGCACCATCTTTCCTCTTGGTCACCTCTTCTAGCACCATCTTTCCTCTTGGTCACCTCTTCTAGCTGCACCATCTTTCCTCTTGGTCACCTCTTCTAGCAGCACCATCTTTCCTCTTGGTCACCTCTTCTAGCAGCACCATCTTTCCTCTTGGTCACCTCTTCTAGCAGCACCATCTTTCCTCTTGGTCACCTCTTCTAGCACCATCTTTCCTCTTGGTCACCTCTTCTAGCTGCACCATCTTTCCTCTTGGTCACCTCTTCTAGAAGCACCATCTTTCCTCTTGGTCACCTCTTCTAGCAGCACCATCTTTCCTCTTGGTCACCTCTTCTAGCAGCACCATCTTTCCTCTTGGTCACCTCTTCTAGCACCATCTTTCCTCTTGGTCACCTCTTCTAGCAGCACCATCTTTCCTCTTGGTCACCTCTTCTAGCACCATCTTTCCTCTTGGTCATCTCTTCTAGCTGCACCATCTTTCCTCTTGGTCACCTCTTCTAGCTTCACCATCTTTCCTCTTGGTCACCTCTTCTAGCAGCACCATCTTTCCTCTTGGTCACCTCTTCTAGCACCATCTTTCCTCTTGGTCACCTCTTCTAGCAGCACCATCTTTCCTCTTGGTCATCTCTTCTAGCTGCACCATCTTTCCTCTTGGTCACCTCTTCTAGCTTCACCATCTTTCCTCTTGGTCACCTCTTCTAGCAGCACCATCTTTCCTCTTAGTCATCTCTTCTAGCAGCACTATCTTTCCTCTTGGTCACCTCTTCTAGCACCATCTTTCCTCTTGGTCATCTCTTCTAGCTGCACCATCTTTCCTCTTGGTCACCTCTTCTAGCACCATCTTTTCTCTTGGTCACCTCTTCTAACAGCACCATCTTTCCTCTTGGTCACCTCTTCTAGCAGCACCATCTTTCCTCTTGGTCACCTCTGCTAGCACCATCTTTCCTCTTGGTCACCTCTTCTAGCACCATCTTTCCTCTTGGTCACCTCTTCTAGCTGCACCATCTTTCCTCTTGGTCACCTCTTCTAGCAGCACTATCTTTTCTCTTGGTCACCTCTTCTAGCACCATCTTTCCTCTTGGTCACCTCTTCTAGCAGCACTATCTTTCCTCTTGGTCACCTCTTCTAGCACCATCTTTCCTCTTGGTCACCTCTTCTAGCAGCACCATCTTTCCTCTTGGTCATCTCTTCTAGCTTCACCATCTTTCCTCTTGGTCACCTCTTCTAGCAGCACTATCTTTCCTCTTGGTCACCTCTTCTAGCTTCACCATCTTTCCTCTTGGTCACCTCTTCTAGCAGCACTATCTTTCCTCTTGGTCACCTCTTCTAGCACCATCTTTCCTCTTGGTCACCTCTTCTAGCTTCACCATCTTTCCTCTTGGTCACCTCTTCTAGCAGCACTATCTTTCCTCTTGGTCACCTCTTCTAGCTTCACCATCTTTCCTCTTGGTCACCTCTTCTAGCACCATCTTTCCTCTTGGTCACCTCTTCTAGCTTCACCATCTTTCCTCTTGGTCACCTCTTCTAGCAGCACCATCTTTCCTCTTGGTCATCTCTTCTAGCTTCACCATCTTTCCTCTTGGTCACCTCTTCTAGCTTCACCATCTTTCCTCTTGGTCACCTCTTCTAGCAGCACTATCTTTCCTCTTGGTCACCTCTTCTAGCAGCACTATCTTTCCTCTTGGTCACCTCTTCTAGCACCATCTTTCCTCTTGGTCATCTCTTCTAGCAGCACTATCTTTCCTCTTGGTCACCTCTTCTAGCACCATCTTTCCTCTTGGTCATCTCTTCTAGCAGCACCATCTTTCCTCTTGGTCACCTCTTCTAGCAGCACTATCTTTCCTCTTGGTCACCTCTTCTAGCACCATCTTTCCTCTTGGTCATCTCTTCTAGCAGCACCATCTTTCCTCTTGGTCACCTCTTCTAGCACCATCTTTCCTCTTGGTCACCTCTTCTAGCACCATCTTTCCTCTTGGTCATCTCTTCTAGCAGCACCATCTTTCCTCTTGGTCATCTCTTCTAGCAGCACTATCTTTTCTCTTGGTCACCTCTTCTAGCAGCACTATCTTTTCTCTTGGTCACCTCTTCTAGCAGCACCATCTTTCCTCTTGGTCACCTCTTCTAGCAGCACTATCTTTCCTCTTGGTCACCTCTTCTAGCAGCACTATCTTTCCTCTTGGTCACCTCTTCTAGCAGCACTATCTTTTCTCTTGGTCACCTCTTCTAGCAGCACCATCTTTCCTCTTGGTCACCTCTTCTAGCAGCACTATCTTTCCTCTTGGTCACCTCTTCTAGCAGCACTATCTTTCCTCTTGGTCACCTCTTCTAGCAGCACCATCTTTCCTCTTGGTCACCTCTTCTAGCAGCACCATCTTTCCTCTTGGTCACCTCTTCTAGCAGCACTATCTTTCCTCTTGGTCACCTCTTCTAGCAGCATCTTTCCTCTTGGTCACCTCTTCTAGCAGCACTATCTTTCCTCTTGGTCACCTCTTCTAGCAGCACTATCTTTTCTCTTGGTCACCTCTTCTAGCAGCACCATCTTTTCTCTTGGTCACCTCTTCTAGCAGCACTATCGTTCCTCTTGGTCACCTCTTCTAGCAGAACTATCTTTCCTCTTGGTCACCTCTTCTAGCACCATCTTTCCTCTTGGTCACCTCTTCTAGCACCATCTTTCCTCTTGGTCACCTCTTCTAGCAGCACTATCTTTCCTCTTGGTCACCTCTTCTAGCACGATCTTTCCTCTTGGTCACCTCTTCTAGCAGCACCATCTTTCCTCTTGGTCACCTCTTCTAGCTTCACCATCTTTCCTCTTGGTCACCTCTTCTAGCAGCACTATCTTTCCTCTTGGTCACCTCTTCTAGCACCATCTTTCCTCTTGGTCACCTCTTCTAGCAGCACTATCTTTCCTCTTGGTCACCTCTTCTAGCACCATCTTTCCTCTTGGTCACCTCTTCTAGCAGCACCATCTTTCCTCTTGGTCACCTCTTCTAGCTTCACCATCTTTCCTCTTGGTCACCTCTTCTAGCAGCACTATCTTTCCTCTTGGTCACCTCTTCTAGCTTCACCATCTTTCCTCTTGGTCACCTCTTCTAGCAGCACCATCTTTCCTCTTGGTCACCTCTTCTAGCAGCACTATCTTTCCTCTTGGTCACCTCTTCTAGCTTCACCATCTTTCCTCTTGGTCACCTCTTCTAGCAGCACTATCTTTCCTCTTGGTCACCTCTTCTAGCTTCACCATCTTTCCTCTTGGTCACCTCTTCTAGCAGCACTATCTTTCCTCTTGGTCACCTCTTCTAGCACCATCTTTCCTCTTGGTCATCTCTTCTAGCTTCACCATCTTTCCTCTTGGTCACCTCTTCTAGCAGCACCATCTTTCCTCTTGGTCACCTCTTCTAGCTTCACCATCTTTCCTCTTGGTCACCTCTTCTAGCTTCACCATCTTTCCTCTTGGTCACCTCTTCTAGCTTCACCATCTTTCCTCTTGGTCACCTCTTCTAGCAGCACTATCTTTCCTCTTGGTCACCTCTTCTAGCTTCACCATCTTTCCTCTTGGTCACCTCTTCTAGCAGCACTATCTTTCCTCTTGGTCACCTCTTCTAGCAGCACTATCTTTCCTCTTGGTCACCTCTTCTAGCACCATCTTTCCTCTTGGTCACCTCTTCTAGCAGCACCATCTTTCCTCTTGGTCATCTCTTCTAGCTTCACCATCTTTCCTCTTGGTCACCTCTTCTAGCACCATCTTTCCTCTTGGTCACCTCTTCTAGCAGCACTATCTTTCCTCTTGGTCACCTCTTCTAGCACCATCTTTCCTCTTGGTCACCGCTTCTAGCAGCACTATCTTTCCTCTTGGTCACCTCTTCTAGCACCATCTTTCCTCTTGGTCACCTCTTCTAGCAGCACCATCTTTCCTCTTGGTCACCTCTTCTAGCTTCACCATCTTTCCTCTTGGTCACCTCTTCTAGCAGCACTATATTTCCTCTTGGTCACCTCTTCTAGCTTCACCATCTTTCCTCTTGGTCACCTCTTCTAGCAGCACTATCTTTCCTCTTGGTCACCTCTTCTAGCAGCACTATCTTTCCTCTTGGTCACCTCTTCTAGCACCATCTTTCCTCTTGGTCACCTCTTCTAGCAGCACCATCTTTCCTCTTGGTCATCTCTTCTAGCTTCACCATCTTTCCTCTTGGTCACCTCTTCTAGCACCATCTTTCCTCTTGGTCACCTCTTCTAGCAGCACTATCTTTCCTCTTGGTCACCTCTTCTAGCACCATCTTTCCTCTTGGTCACCTCTTCTAGCAGCACTATCTTTCCTCTTGATCACCTCTTCTAGCAGCACCATCTTTCCTCTTGGTCACCTCTTCTAGCAGCACCATCTTTCCTCTTGGTCACCTCTTCTAGCACCATCTTTCCTCTTGGTCACCTCTTCTAGCAGCACTATCTTTCCTCTTGGTCACCTCTTCTAGCACCATCTTTCCTCTTGGTCACCTCTTCTAGCACTATCTTTCCTCTTGGTCACCTCTTCTAGCACCATCTTTCCTCTTGGTCACCTCTTCTAGCACTATCTTTCCTCTTGGTCACCTCTTCTAGCACCATCTTTCCTCTTGGTCACCTCTTCTAGCACCATCTTTCCTCTTGGTCACCTCTTCTAGCACTATCTTTCCTCTTGGTCACCTCTTCTAGCAGCACTATCTTTCCTCTTGGTCACCTCTTCTAGCAGCACCATCTTTCCTCTTGGTCACCTCTTCTAGCAGCACTATCTTTCCTCTTGGTCACCTCTTCTAGCAGCACCATCTTTCCTCTTGGTCACCTCTTCTAGCAGCACTATCTTTCCTCTTGGTCACCTCTTCTAGCAGCACTATCTTTCCTCTTGGTCACCTCTTCTAGCAGCACCATCTTTTCTCTTGGTCACCTCTTCTAGCAGCACTATCTTTCCTCTTGGTCACCTCTTCTAGCAGCACTATATTTCCTCTTGGTCACCTCTTCTAGCACCATCTTTCCTCTTGGTCACCTCTTCTAGCAGCACTATCTTTCCTCTTGGTCACCTCTTCTAGCACCATCTTTCCTCTTGGTCACCTCTTCTAGCAGCACTATCTTTCCTCTTGGTCACCTCTTCTAGCAGCACCATCTTTCCTCTTGGTCACCTCTTCTAGCAGCACTATCTTTCCTCTTGGTCACCTCTTCTAGCACCATCTTTCCTCTTGGTCACCTCTTCTAGCTGCACCATCTTTCCTCTTGGTCATCACTTCTAGCACCATCTTTTCTCTTGGTCACCTCTTCTAGCAGACCATCTTTCCTCTTGGTCACCTCTTCTAGCACCATCTTTCCTCTTGGTCACCTCTTCTAGCAGCACTATCTTTCCTCTTGGTCACCTCTTCTAGCACCATCTTTCCTCTTGGTCACCTCTTCTAGCAGCACTATCTTTCCTCTTGGTCACCTCTTCTAGCAGCACCATCTTTCCTCTTGGTCACCTCTTCTAGCAGCACTATCTTTCCTCTTGGTCACCTCTTCTAGCAGCACTATCTTTCCTCTTGGTCACCTCTTCTAGCACCATCTTTCCTCTTGGTCACCTCTTCTAGCAGCACTATCTTTCCTCTTGGTCACCTCTTCTAGCAGCACTATCTTTCCTCTTGGTCACCTCTTCTAGCACCATCTTTCCTCTTGGTCACCTCTTCTAGCACCATCTTTCCTCTTGGTCACCTCTTCTAGCAGCACCATCTTTCCTCTTGGTCACCTCTTCTAGCACCATCTTTCCTCTTGCTCACCTCTTCTAGCACCATCTTTCCTCTTGGTCACCTCTTCTAGCAGCACCATCTTTCCTCTTTTGTTCACCTCTTCTAGCACCATCTTTCCTCTTGGTCACCTTTTCTAGCAGCACTATCTTTCCTCTTGGTCACCTCTTCTAGCACCATCTTTCCTCTTGGTCACCTCTTCTAGCAGCACCATCTTTCCTCTTGGTCACCTCTTCTAGCACCATCTTTCCTCTTGGTCACCTCTTCTAGCAGCACCATCTTTCCTCTTGGTCACCTCTTCTAGCACCATCTTTCCTCTTGGTCACCTCTTCTAGCAGCACCATCTTTCCTCTTGGTCACCTCTTCTAGCACCATCTTTCCTCTTGGTCACCTCTTCTAGCAGCACTATCTTTCCTCTTGGTCACCTCTTCTAGCACCATCTTTCCTCTTGGTCACCTCTTCTAGCAGCATTATCTTTCCTCTTGGTCACCTCTTCTAGCAGCACTATCTTTCCTCTTGGTCACCTCTTCTAGCACCATCTTTCCTCTTGGTCACCTCTTCTAGCAGCACTATCTTTCCTCTTGGTCACCTCTTCTAGCTGCACCATCTTTCCTCTTGGTCACCTCTTCTAGCACCATCTTTCCTCTTGGTCATCTCTTCTAGCACCATCTTTCCTCTTGGTCACCTCTTCTAGCACCATCTTTCCTCTTGGTCACCTCTTCTAGCAGCACTATCTTTCCTCTTGGTCACCTCTTCTAGCAGCACCATCTTTCCTCTTGGTCACCTCTTCTAGCACCATCTTTCCTCTTGGTCACCTCTTCTAGCAGCACTATCTTTCCTCTTGGTCACCTCTTCTAGCACCATCTTTCCTCTTGGTCACCTCTTCTAGCAGCATTATCTTTCCTCTTGGTCACCTCTTCTAGCAGCACTATCTTTCCTCTTGGTCACCTCTTCTAGCACCATCTTTCCTCTTGGTCAACTCATCTAGCAGCACTATCTTTCCTCTTGGTCACCTCTTCTAGCTGCACCATCTTTCCTCTTGGTCACCTCTTCTAGCACCATCTTTCCTCTTGGTCATCTCTTCTAGCACCATCTTTCCTCTTGGTCACCTCTTCTAACACCATCTTTCCTCTTGGTCACCTCTTCCAGCAGCACTATCTTTCCTCTTGGTCACCTCTTCTAGCTGCACCATCTTTCCTCTTGGTCACCTCTTCTAGCAGCACCATCTTTCCTCTTGGTCACCTCTTCTAGCAGCACTATCTTTCCTCTTGGTCACCTCTTCTAGCAGCACTATCTTTCCTCTTGGTCACCTCTTCTAGCTGCACCATCTTTCCTCTTGGTCATCTCTTCTAGCACCATCTTTCCTCTTGGTCACCTCTTCTAGCACCATCTTTCCTCTTGGTCATCTCTTCTAGCACCATCTTTCCTCTTGGTCACCTCTTCTAGCACCATCTTTCCTCTTGGTCACCTCTTCTAGCAGCACCATCTTTCCTCTTGGTCACCTCTTCTAGCAGCACTATCTTTCCTCTTGGTCACCTCTTCTAGCTGCACCATCTTTCCTCTTGGTCACCTCTTCTAGCAGCACTATCTTTCCTCTTGGTCACCTCTTCTAGCTGCACCATCTTTCCTCTTGGTCATCTCTTCTAGCACCATCTTTCCTCTTGGTCACCTCTTCTAGCACCATCTTTCCTCTTGGTCATCTCTTCTAGCACCATCTTTCCTCTTGGTCACCTCTTCTAGCACCATCTTTCCTTTTGGTCACCTCTTCTAGCAGCACCATCTTTCCTCTTGGTCACCTCTTCTAGCACAATCTTTCCTCTTGGTCACCTCTTCTAGCACCATCTTTCCTCTTGGTCACCTCTTCTAGCAGCACCATCTTTCCTCTTGGTCATCTCTTCTAGCAGCACTATCTTTCCTCTTGGTCACCTCTTCTAGCTGCACCATCTTTCCTCTTGGTCATCTCTTCTAGCACCATCTTTCCTCTTGGTCACCTCTTCTAGCACCATCTTTCCTCTTGGTCACCTCTTCTAGCAGCACCATCTTTCCTCTTGGTCACCTCTTCTAGCACAATCTTTCCTCTTGGTCACCTCTTCTAGCACCATCTTTCCTCTTGGTCATCTCTTCTAGCACCATCTTTCCTCTTGGTCACCTCTTCTAGCAGCACCATCTTTCCTCTTGGTCATCTCTTCTAGCACCATCTTTCCTCTTGGTCACCTCTTCTAGCAGCACTATCTTTCCTCTTGGTCACCTCTTCTAGCACCATCTTTCCTCTTGGTCACCTCTTCTAGCAGCACTATCTTTCCTCTTGGTCACCTCTTCTAGCAGCACTATCTTTCCTCTTTGTCACCTCTTCTAGCAGCACCATCTTTCCTCTTGGTCACCTCTTCTAGCAGCACTATCTTTCCTCTTGGTCACCTCTTCTAGCACCATCTTTCCTCTTGGTCACCTCTTCTAGCAGCACTATCTTTCCTCTTGGTCACCTCTTCTAGCACCATCTTTCCTCTTGGTCACCTCTTCTAGCAGCACTATCTTTCCTCTTGGTCACCTCTTCTAGCAGCACTATCTTTCCTCTTGGTCACCTCTTCTAGCAGCACTATCTTTCCTCTTGGTCACCTCTTCTAGCAGCACCATCTTTCCTCTTGGTCACCTCTTCTAGCAGCACTATCTTTCCTCTTGGTCACCTCTTCTAGCACAATCTTTCCTCTTGGTCACCTCTTCTAGCACCATCTTTCCTCTTGGTCACCTCTTCTAGCAGCACCATCTTTCCTCTTGGTCACCTCTTCTAGCACAATCTTTCCACTTGGTCACCTCTTCTAGCACCATCTTTCCTCTTGGTCATCTCTTCTAGCACCATCTTTCCTCTTGGTCACCTCTTCTAGCAGCACCATCTTTCCTCTTGGTCATCTCTTCTAGCACCATCTTTCCTCTTGGTCACCTCTTCTAGCAGCACTATCTTTCCTCTTGGTCACCTCTTCTAGCACCATCTTTCCTCTTGGTCACCTCTTCTAGCAGCACTATCTTTCCTCTTGGTCACCTCTTCTAGCAGCACTATCTTTCCTCTTGGTCACCTCTTCTAGCAGCACTATCTTTCCTCTTGGTCACCTCTTCTAGCAGCACCATCTTTCCTCTTGGTCACCTCTTCTAGCAACATCTTTCCTCTTGGTCAACTCTTCTAGCAGCACCATCTTTCCTCTTGGTCACCTCTTCTAGCAGCACCATCTTTCCTCTTGGTCACCTCTTCTAGCACAATCTTTCCTCTTGGTCACCTCTTCTAGCACCATCTTTCCTCTTGGTCACCTCTTCTAGCAGCACCATCTTTCCTCTTGGTCACCTCTTCTAGCACCATCTTTCCTCTTGGTCATCTCTTCTAGCTGCACCATCTTTCCTCTTGGTCATCTCTTCTAGCACCATCTTTCCTCTTGGTCACCTCTTCTAGCAGCACCATCTTTCCTCTTGGTCACCTCTTCTAGCACCATCTTTCCTCTTGGTCACCTCTTCTAGCACCATCTTTCCTCTTGGTCATCACTTCTAGCTGCACCATCTTTCCTCTTGGTCATCTCTTCTAGCACCATCTTTCCTCTTGGTCACCTCTTCTAGCAGCACCATCTTTCCTCTTGGTCACCTCTTCTAGCACCATCTTTCCTCTTGGTCATCTCTTCTAGCAGCACCATCTTTCCTCTTGGTCACCTCTTCTAGCACCATCTTTCCTCTTGGTCACCTCTTCTAGCTGCACCATCTTTCCTCTTGGTCATCTCTTCTAGCAGCACCATCTTTCCTCTTGGTCACCTCTTCTAGCACCATCTTTCCTCTTGGTCATCTCTTCTAGCACCATCTTTCCTCTTGGTCACCTCTTCTAGCAGCACCATCTTTCCTCTTAGTCACCTCTTCTAGCACCATCTTTCCTCTTGGTCATCTCTTCTAGCTGCACCATCTTTCCTCTTGGTCACCTCTTCTAGCACCATCTTTCCTCTTGGTCACCTCTTCTAGCTGCACCATCTTTCCTCTTGGTCACCTCTTCTAGCAGCACCATCTTTCCTCTTGGTCACCTCTTCTAGCACCATCTTTCCTCTTGGTCACCTCTTCTAGCTGCACCATCTTTGCTCTTGGTCACCTCTTCTAGCTGCACCATCTTTCCTCTTGGTCATCTCTTCTAGCAGCACCATCTTTCCTCTTGGTCACCTCTTCTAGCACCATCTTTCCTCTTGGTCACCTCTTCTAGCTGCACCATCTTTCCTCTTGGTCACTTCTTCTAGCAGCACCATCTTTCCTCTTGGTCACCTCTTCTAGCACCATCTTTCCTCTTGGTCACCTCTTCTAGCTGCATCATCTTTCCTCTTGGTCACCTCTTCTAGCACCATCTTTCCTCTTGGTCACCTCTTCTAGCTGCACCATCTTTCCTCTTGGTCACCTCTTCTAGCACCATCTTTCCTCTTGGTCACCTCTTCTAGCACCATCTTTCCTATTGGTCACCTCTTCTAGCTGCACCATCTTTCCTCTTGGTCACCTCTTCTAGCAGCACCATCTTTCCTCTTGGTCACCTCTTCTAGCACCATCTTTCCTCTTGGTCACCTCTTCTAGCTGCACCATCTTTCCTCTTGGTCACCTCTTCTAGCTGCACCATCTTTCCTCTTGGTCACCTCTTCTAGCACCATCTTTCCTCTTGGTCACCTCTTCTAGCTGCACCATCTTTCCTCTTGGTCATCTCTTCTAGCAGCACCATCTTTCCTCTTGGTCACCTCTTCTAGCACCATCTTTCCTCTTGGTCACCTCTTCTAGCAGCACTATCTTTCCTCTTGGTCACCTCTTCTAGCAGCACCATCTTTCCTCTTGGTCATCTCTTCTAGCAGCACCATCTTTCCTCTTGGTCACCTCTTCTAGCACCATCTTTCCTCTTGGTCATCTCTTCTAGCAGCACCATCTTTCCTCTTGGTCATCTCTTCTAGCAGCACCATCTTTCCTCTTGGTCATCTCTTCTAGCACCATCTTTCCTCTTGGTCACCTCTTCTAGCACCATCTTTCCTCTTGGTCATCTCTTCTAGCACCATCTTTCCTCTTGGTCACCTCTTCTAGCTGCACCATCTTTCCTCTTGGTCATCTCTTCTAGCAGCACCATCTTTCCTCTTGGTCATCTCTTCTAGCACCATCTTTCCTCTTGGTCACCTCTTCTAGCACCATCTTTCCTCTTGGTCATCTCTTCTAGCACCATCTTTCCTCTTGGTCACCTCTTCTAGCTGCACCATCTTTCCTCTTGGTCATCTCTTCTAGCAGCACCATCTTTCCTCTTGGTCATCTCTTCTAGCACCATCTTTCCTCTTGGTCACCTCTTCTAGCACCATCTTTCCTCTTGGTCATCTCTTCTAGCACCATCTTTCCTCTTGGTCACCTCTTCTAGCACCATCTTTCCTCTTGGTCACCTCTTCTAGCACCATCTTTCCTCTTGGTCACCTCTTCTAGCTGCACCATCTTTCCTCTTGGTCATCTCTTCTAGCAGCACCATCTTTCCTCTTGGTCACCTCTTCTAGCACCATCTTTCCTCTTGGTCACCTCTTCTAGCAGCACTATCTTTCCTCTTGGTCACCTCTTCTAGCAGCACCATCTTTCCTCTTGGTCATCTCTTCTAGCAGCACCATCTTTCCTCTTGGTCACCTCTTCTAGCAGCACTATCTTTCCTCTTGGTCACCTCTTCTAGCAGCACCATCTTTCCTCTTGGTCACCTCTTCTAGCACCATCTTTCCTCTTGGTCATCTCTTCTAGCAGCACCATCTTTCCTCTTGGTCACCTCTTCTAGCACCATCTTTCCTCTTGGTCATCTCTTCTAGCAGCACCATCTTTCCTCTTGGTCACCTCTTCTAGCACCATCTTTCCTCTTGGTCACCTCTTCTAGCACCATCTTTCCTCTTGGTCACCTCTTCTAGCACCATCTTTCCTCTTGGTCACCTCTTCTAGCAGCACCATCTTTCCTCTTGGTCACCTCTTCTAGCAGCACTATCTTTCCTCTTGGTCACCTCTTCTAGCACCATCTTTCCTCTTGGTCACCTCTTCTAGCAGCACTATCTTTCCTCTTGGTCACCTCTTCTAGCACCATCTTTCCTCTTGGTCACCTCTTCTAGCACCATCTTTACTCTTGGTCACCTCTTCTAGCAGCACTATCTTTCCTCTTGGTCACCTCTTCTAGCAGCACCATCTTTCCTCTTGGTCATCTCTTCTAGCACCATCTTTCCTCTTGGTCATCTCTTCTAGCTGCACCATCTTTCCTCTTGGTCATCTCTTCTAGCACAATCTTTCCTCTTGGTCATCTCTTCTAGCAGCACTATCTTTCCTCTTGGTCACCTCTTCTAGCACCATCTTTCCTCTTGGTCATCTCTTCTAGCAGCACCATCTTTCCTCTTGGTCATCTCTTCTAGCAGCACTATCTTTCCTCTTGGTCATCTCTTCTAGCACCATCTTTCCTCTTGGTCATCTCTTCTAGCACCATCTTTCCTCTTGGTCATCTCTTCTAGCAGCACTATCTTTCCTCTTGGTCATCTCTTCTAGCACCATCTTTCCTCTTGGTCATCTCTTCTAGCACCATCTTTCCTCTTGGTCATCTCTTCTAGCTGCACCATCTTTCCTCTTGGTCATCTCTTCTAGCAGCACCATCTTTCCTCTTGGTCATCTCTTCTAGCTGCACCATCTTTCCTCTTGGTCACCTCTTCTAGCACCATCTTTCCTCTTGGTCACCTCTTCTAGCACCATCTTTACTCTTGGTCACCTCTTCTAGCAGCACTATCTTTCCTCTTGGTCACCTCTTCTAGCAGCACCATCTTTCCTCTTGGTCATCTCTTCTAGCAGCACTATCTTTCCTCTTGGTCATCTCTTCTAGCACCATCTTTCCTCTTGGTCATCTCTTCTAGCAGCACTATCTTTCCTCTTGGTCATCTCTTCTAGCAGCACCATCTTTCCTCTTGGTCATCTCTTCTAGCTGCACCATCTTTCCTCTTGGTCACCTCTTCTAGCACCATCTTTCCTTTTGGTCACCTCTTCTAGCACCATCTTTACTCTTGGTCACCTCTTCTAGCAGCACTATCTTTCCTCTTGGTCACCTCTTCTAGCAGCACCATCTTTCCTCTTGGTCACCTCTTCTAGCACCATCTTTCCTCTTGGTCACCTCTTCTAGCACCATCTTTCCTCTTGGTCATCACTTCTAGCTGCACCATCTTTCCTCTTGGTCATCTCTTCTAGAACCATCTTTCCTCTTGGTCACCTCTTCTAGCAGCACCATCTTTCCTCTTGGTCACCTCTTCTAGCACCATCTTTCCTCTTGGTCATCTCTTCTAGCAGCACCATCTTTCCTCTTGGTCACCTCTTCTAGCACCATCTTTCCTCTTGGTCACCTCTTCTAGCTGCACCATCTTTCCTCTTGGTCATCTCTTCTAGCAGCACCATCTTTCCTCTTGGTCACCTCTTCTAGCACCATCTTTCCTCTTGGTCATCTCTTCTAGCACCATCTTTCCTCTTGGTCACCTCTTCTAGCAGCACCATCTTTCCTCTTAGTCACCTCTTCTAGCACCATCTTTCCTCTTGGTCATCTCTTCTAGCTGCACCATCTTTCCTCTTGGTCACCTCTTCTAGCACCATCTTTCCTCTTGGTCACCTCTTCTAGCTGCACCATCTTTCCTCTTGGTCACCTCTTCTAGCAGCACCATCTTTCCTCTTGGTCACCTCTTCTAGCACCATCTTTCCTCTTGGTCACCTCTTCTAGCTGCACCATCTTTGCTCTTGGTCACCTCTTCTAGCTGCACCATCTTTCCTCTTGGTCATCTCTTCTAGCAGCACCATCTTTCCTCTTGGTCACCTCTTCTAGCACCATCTTTCCTCTTGGTCACCTCTTCTAGCTGCACCATCTTTCCTCTTGGTCACTTCTTCTAGCAGCACCATCTTTCCTCTTGGTCACCTCTTCTAGCACCATCTTTCCTCTTGGTCACCTCTTCTAGCTGCATCATCTTTCCTCTTGGTCACCTCTTCTAGCACCATCTTTCCTCTTGGTCACCTCTTCTAGCTGCACCATCTTTCCTCTTGGTCACCTCTTCTAGCACCATCTTTCCTCTTGGTCACCTCTTCTAGCACCATCTTTCCTATTGGTCACCTCTTCTAGCTGCACCATCTTTCCTCTTGGTCACCTCTTCTAGCAGCACCATCTTTCCTCTTGGTCACCTCTTCTAGCACCATCTTTCCTCTTGGTCACCTCTTCTAGCTGCACCATCTTTCCTCTTGGTCACCTCTTCTAGCTGCACCATCTTTCCTCTTGGTCACCTCTTCTAGCACCATCTTTCCTCTTGGTCACCTCTTCTAGCTGCACCATCTTTCCTCTTGGTCATCTCTTCTAGCAGCACCATCTTTCCTCTTGGTCACCTCTTCTAGCACCATCTTTCCTCTTGGTCACCTCTTCTAGCAGCACTATCTTTCCTCTTGGTCACCTCTTCTAGCAGCACCATCTTTCCTCTTGGTCATCTCTTCTAGCAGCACCATCTTTCCTCTTGGTCACCTCTTCTAGCACCATCTTTCCTCTTGGTCATCTCTTCTAGCAGCACCATCTTTCCTCTTGGTCATCTCTTCTAGCAGCACCATCTTTCCTCTTGGTCATCTCTTCTAGCACCATCTTTCCTCTTGGTCACCTCTTCTAGCACCATCTTTCCTCTTGGTCATCTCTTCTAGCACCATCTTTCCTCTTGGTCACCTCTTCTAGCTGCACCATCTTTCCTCTTGGTCATCTCTTCTAGCAGCACCATCTTTCCTCTTGGTCATCTCTTCTAGCACCATCTTTCCTCTTGGTCACCTCTTCTAGCACCATCTTTCCTCTTGGTCATCTCTTCTAGCACCATCTTTCCTCTTGGTCACCTCTTCTAGCTGCACCATCTTTCCTCTTGGTCATCTCTTCTAGCAGCACCATCTTTCCTCTTGGTCATCTCTTCTAGCACCATCTTTCCTCTTGGTCACCTCTTCTAGCACCATCTTTCCTCTTGGTCATCTCTTCTAGCACCATCTTTCCTCTTGGTCACCTCTTCTAGCACCATCTTTCCTCTTGGTCACCTCTTCTAGCACCATCTTTCCTCTTGGTCACCTCTTCTAGCTGCACCATCTTTCCTCTTGGTCATCTCTTCTAGCAGCACCATCTTTCCTCTTGGTCACCTCTTCTAGCACCATCTTTCCTCTTGGTCACCTCTTCTAGCAGCACTATCTTTCCTCTTGGTCACCTCTTCTAGCAGCACCATCTTTCCTCTTGGTCATCTCTTCTAGCAGCACCATCTTTCCTCTTGGTCATCTCTTCTAGCAGCACTATCTTTCCTCTTGGTCACCTCTTCTAGCAGCACCATCTTTCCTCTTGGTCACCTCTTCTAGCACCATCTTTCCTCTTGGTCATCTCTTCTAGCAGCACCATCTTTCCTCTTGGTCACCTCTTCTAGCACCATCTTTCCTCTTGGTCATCTCTTCTAGCAGCACCATCTTTCCTCTTGGTCACCTCTTCTAGCACCATCTTTCCTCTTGGTCATCTCTTCTAGCAGCACCATCTTTCCTCTTGGTCATCTCTTCTAGCACCATCTTTCCTCTTGGTCACCTCTTCTAGCACCATCTTTCCTCTTGGTCATCTCTTCTAGCTTCACCATCTTTCCTCTTGGTCATCTCTTCTAGCAGCACCATCTTTCCTCTTGGTCATCTCTTCTAGCAGCACCATCTTTCCTCTTGGTCATCTCTTCTAGCACCATCTTTCCTCTTGGTCATCTCTTCTAGCACCATCTTTCCTCTTGGTCACCTCTTCTAGCACCATCTTTCCTCTTGGTCATCTCTTCTAGCACCATCTTTCCTCTTGGTCATCTCTTCTAGCACCATCTTTCCTCTTGGTCACCTCTTCTAGCACCATCTTTCATCTTGGTCATGTCTTCTAGCAGCACCATCTTTCCTCTTGGTCACCTCTTCTAGCACCATCTTTCCTCTTGGTCATCTCTTCTAGCAGCACCATCTTTCCTCTTGGTCACCTCTTCTAGCAGCACCATCTTTCCTCTTGGTCATCTCTTCTAGCAGCACTATCTTTCCTCTTGGTCACCTCTTCTAGCACCATCTTTCCTCTTGGTCATCTCTTCTAGCAGCACCATCTTTCCTCTTGGTCACCTCTTCTAGCACCATCTTTCCTCTTGGTCACCTCTTCTAGCACCATCTTTCCTCTTGGTCACCTCTTCTAGCACCATCTTTCCTCTTGGTCACCTCTTCTAGCACCATCTTTCCTCTTGGTCACCTCTTCTAGCACCATCTTTCCTCTTGGTCACCTCTTCTAGCAGCACCATCTTTCCTCTTGGTCACCTCTTCTAGCAGCACTATCTTTCCTCTTGGTCACCTCTTCTAGCACCATCTTTCCTCTTGGTCACCTCTTCTAGCAGCACTATCTTTCCTCTTGGTCACCTCTTCTAGCACCATCTTTCCTCTTGGTCACCTCTTCTAGCACCATCTTTACTCTTGGTCACCTCTTCTAGCAGCACTATCTTTCCTCTTGGTCACCTCTTCTAGCAGCACCATCTTTCCTCTTGGTCATCTCTTCTAGCACCATCTTTCCTCTTGGTCATCTCTTCTAGCTGCACCATCTTTCCTCTTGGTCATCTCTTCTAGCACCATCTTTCCTCTTGGTCATCTCTTCTAGCAGCACTATCTTTCCTCTTGGTCACCTCTTCTAGCACCATCTTTCCTCTTGGTCATCTCTTCTAGCAGCACCATCTTTCCTCTTGGTCATCTCTTCTAGCAGCACTATCTTTCCTCTTGGTCATCTCTTCTAGCACCATCTTTCCTCTTGGTCATCTCTTCTAGCACCATCTTTCCTCTTGGTCATCTCTTCTAGCAGCACTATCTTTCCTCTTGGTCATCTCTTCTAGCACCATCTTTCCTCTTGGTCATCTCTTCTAGCACCATCTTTCCTCTTGGTCATCTCTTCTAGCTGCACCATCTTTCCTCTTGGTCATCTCTTCTAGCAGCACCATCTTTCCTCTTGGTTATCTCTTCTAGCTGCACCATCTTTCCTCTTGGTCACCTCTTCTAGCACCATCTTTCCTCTTGGTCACCTCTTCTAGCACCATCTTTACTCTTGGTCACCTCTTCTAGCAGCACTATCTTTCCTCTTGGTCACCTCTTCTAGCAGCACCATCTTTCCTCTTGGTCATCTCTTCTAGCAGCACTATCTTTCCTCTTGGTCATCTCTTCTAGCACCATCTTTCCTCTTGGTCATCTCTTCTAGCAGCACTATCTTTCCTCTTGGTCATCTCTTCTAGCAGCACCATCTTTCCTCTTGGTCATCTCTTCTAGCTGCACCATCTTTCCTCTTGGTCACCTCTTCTAGCACCATCTTTCCTTTTGGTCACCTCTTCTAGCACCATCTTTACTCTTGGTCACCTCTTCTAGCAGCACTATCTTTCCTCTTGGTCACCTCTTCTAGCAGCACCATCTTTCCTCTTGGTCATCTCTTCTAGCAGCACCATCTTTCCTCTTGGTCACCTCTTCTAGCACCATCTTTCCTCTTGGTCACCTCTTCTAGCACCATCTTTCCTCTTGGTCACCTCTTCTAGCACCATCTTTCCTCTTGGTCACCTCTTCTAGCACCATCTTTCCTCTTGGTCACCTCTTCTAGCACCATCTTTCCTCTTGGTCACCTCTTCTAGCACCATCTTTCCTCTTGGTCACCTCTTCTAGCACCATCTTTCCTCTTGGTCACCTCTTCTAGCAGCACCATCTTTCCTCTTGGTCATCTCTTCTAGCAGCACCATCTTTCCTCTTGGTCACCTCTTCTAGCAGCACCATCTTTCCTCTTGGTCACCTCTTCTAGCAGCACCATCTTTCCTCTTGGTCATCTCTTCTAGCACCATCTTTCCTCTTGGTCACCTCTTCTAGCACCATCTTTCCTCTTGGTCATCTCTTCTAGCTGCACCATCTTTCCTCTTGGTCATCTCTTCTAGCACCATCTTTCCTCTTGGTCATCTCTTCTAGCACCATCTTTCCTCTGGTCATCTCTTCTAGCACCATCTTTCCTCTTGGTCATCTCTTCTAGCACCATCTTTCCTCTTGGTCACCTCTTCTAGCTGCACCATCTTTCCTCTTGGTCATCTCTTCTAGCAGCACCATATTTCCTCTTGGTCACCTCTTCTAGCAGCACCATCTTTCCTCTTGGTCATCTCTTCTAGCAGCACCATCTTTCCTATTGGTCACCTCTTCTAGCTGCACCATCTTTCCTCTTGGTCACCTCTTCTAGCAGCACCATCTTTCCTCTTGGTCACCTCTTCTAGCACCATCTTTCCTCTTGGTCACCTCTTCTAGCTGCACCATCTTTCCTCTTGGTCACCTCTTCTAGCTGCACCATCTTTCCTCTTGGTCACCTCTTCTAGCACCATCTTTCCTCTTGGTCACCTCTTCTAGCACCATCTTTCCTCTTGGTCACCTCTTCTAGCACCATCTTTCCTCTTGGTCACCTCTTCTAGCACCATCTTTCCTCTTGGTCACCTCTTCTAGCAGCACCATCTTTCCTCTTGGTCACCTCTTCTAGCAGCACTATCTTTCCTCTTGGTCACCTCTTCTAGCACCATCTTTCCTCTTGGTCACCTCTTCTAGCAGCACTATCTTTCCTCTTGGTCACCTCTTCTAGCACCATCTTTCCTCTTGGTCACCTCTTCTAGCACCATCTTTACTCTTGGTCACCTCTTCTAGCAGCACTATCTTTCCTCTTGGTCACCTCTTCTAGCAGCACCATCTTTCCTCTTGGTCATCTCTTCTAGCACCATCTTTCCTCTTGGTCATCTCTTCTAGCTGCACCATCTTTCCTCTTGGTCATCTCTTCTAGCACCATCTTTCCTCTTGGTCATCTCTTCTAGCAGCACTATCTTTCCTCTTGGTCACCTCTTCTAGCACCATCTTTCCTCTTGGTCATCTCTTCTAGCAGCACCATCTTTCCTCTTGGTCATCTCTTCTAGCAGCACTATCTTTCCTCTTGGTCATCTCTTCTAGCACCATCTTTCCTCTTGGTCATCTCTTCTAGCACCATCTTTCCTCTTGGTCATCTCTTCTAGCAGCACTATCTTTCCTCTTGGTCATCTCTTCTAGCACCATCTTTCCTCTTGGTCATCTCTTCTAGCTGCACCATCTTTCCTCTTGGTCATCTCTTCTAGCAGCACCATCTTTCCTCTTGGTTATCTCTTCTAGCTGCACCATCTTTCCTCTTGGTCACCTCTTCTAGCACCATCTTTCCTCTTGGTCACCTCTTCTAGCACCATCTTTACTCTTGGTCACCTCTTCTAGCAGCACTATCTTTCCTCTTGGTCACCTCTTCTAGCAGCACCATCTTTCCTCTTGGTCATCTCTTCTAGCAGCACTATCTTTCCTCTTGGTCATCTCTTCTAGCACCATCTTTCCTCTTGGTCATCTCTTCTAGCAGCACTATCTTTCCTCTTGGTCATCTCTTCTAGCAGCACCATCTTTCCTCTTGGTCATCTCTTCTAGCTGCACCATCTTTCCTCTTGGTCACCTCTTCTAGCACCATCTTTCCTTTTGGTCACCTCTTCTAGCACCATCTTTACTCTTGGTCACCTCTTCTAGCAGCACTATCTTTCCTCTTGGTCACCTCTTCTAGCAGCACCATCTTTCCTCTTGGTCATCTCTTCTAGCAGCACCATCTTTCCTCTTGGTCACCTCTTCTAGCACCATCTTTCCTCTTGGTCACCTCTTCTAGCACCATCTTTCCTCTTGGTCACCTCTTCTAGCACCATCTTTCCTCTTGGTCACCTCTTCTAGCACCATCTTTCCTCTTGGTCACCTCTTCTAGCACCATCTTTCCTCTTGGTCACCTCTTCTAGCACCATCTTTCCTCTTGGTCACCTCTTCTAGCACCATCTTTCCTCTTGGTCACCTCTTCTAGCAGCACCATCTTTCCTCTTGGTCATCTCTTCTAGCAGCACCATCTTTCCTCTTGGTCACCTCTTCTAGCAGCACCATCTTTCCTCTTGGTCACCTCTTCTAGCAGCACCATCTTTCCTCTTGGTCATCTCTTCTAGCACCATCTTTCCTCTTGGTCACCTCTTCTAGCACCATCTTTCCTCTTGGTCATCTCTTCTAGCTGCACCATCTTTCCTCTTGGTCATCTCTTCTAGCACCATCTTTCCTCTTGGTCATCTCTTCTAGCACCATCTTTCCTCTGGTCATCTCTTCTAGCACCATCTTTCCTCTTGGTCATCTCTTCTAGCACCATCTTTCCTCTTGGTCACCTCTTCTAGCTGCACCATCTTTCCTCTTGGTCATCTCTTCTAGCAGCACCATATTTCCTCTTGGTCACCTCTTCTAGCAGCACCATCTTTCCTCTTGGTCATCTCTTCTAGCAGCACCATCTTTCCTATTGGTCACCTCTTCTAGCTGCACCATCTTTCCTCTTGGTCACCTCTTCTAGCAGCACCATCTTTCCTCTTGGTCACCTCTTCTAGCACCATCTTTCCTCTTGGTCACCTCTTCTAGCTGCACCATCTTTCCTCTTGGTCACCTCTTCTAGCTGCACCATCTTTCCTCTTGGTCACCTCTTCTAGCACCATCTTTCCTCTTGGTCACCTCTTCTAGCTGCACCATCTTTCCTCTTGGTCATCTCTTCTAGCAGCACCATCTTTCCTCTTGGTCACCTCTTCTAGCACCATCTTTCCTCTTGGTCACCTCTTCTAGCAGCACTATCTTTCCTCTTGGTCACCTCTTCTAGCAGCACCATCTTTCCTCTTGGTCATCTCTTCTAGCAGCACCATCTTTCCTCTTGGTCACCTCTTCTAGCACCATCTTTCCTCTTGGTCATCTCTTCTAGCAGCACCATCTTTCCTCTTGGTCATCTCTTCTAGCAGCACCATCTTTCCTCTTGGTCATCTCTTCTAGCACCATCTTTCCTCTTGGTCACCTCTTCTAGCACCATCTTTCCTCTTGGTCATCTCTTCTAGCACCATCTTTCCTCTTGGTCACCTCTTCTAGCTGCACCATCTTTCCTCTTGGTCATCTCTTCTAGCAGCACCATCTTTCCTCTTGGTCATCTCTTCTAGCACCATCTTTCCTCTTGGTCACCTCTTCTAGCACCATCTTTCCTCTTGGTCATCTCTTCTAGCACCATCTTTCCTCTTGGTCACCTCTTCTAGCTGCACCATCTTTCCTCTTGGTCATCTCTTCTAGCAGCACCATCTTTCCTCTTGGTCATCTCTTCTAGCACCATCTTTCCTCTTGGTCACCTCTTCTAGCACCATCTTTCCTCTTGGTCATCTCTTCTAGCACCATCTTTCCTCTTGGTCACCTCTTCTAGCACCATCTTTCCTCTTGGTCACCTCTTCTAGCACCATCTTTCCTCTTGGTCACCTCTTCTAGCTGCACCATCTTTCCTCTTGGTCATCTCTTCTAGCAGCACCATCTTTCCTCTTGGTCACCTCTTCTAGCACCATCTTTCCTCTTGGTCACCTCTTCTAGCAGCACTATCTTTCCTCTTGGTCACCTCTTCTAGCAGCACCATCTTTCCTCTTGGTCATCTCTTCTAGCAGCACCATCTTTCCTCTTGGTCACCTCTTCTAGCAGCACTATCTTTCCTCTTGGTCACCTCTTCTAGCAGCACCATCTTTCCTCTTGGTCACCTCTTCTAGCACCATCTTTCCTCTTGGTCATCTCTTCTAGCAGCACCATCTTTCCTCTTGGTCACCTCTTCTAGCACCATCTTTCCTCTTGGTCATCTCTTCTAGCAGCACCATCTTTCCTCTTGGTCACCTCTTCTAGCACCATATTTCCTCTTGGTCATCTCTTCTAGCAGCACCATCTTTCCTCTTGGTCATCTCTTCTAGCACCATCTTTCCTCTTGGTCACCTCTTCTAGCACCATCTTTCCTCTTGGTCATCTCTTCTAGCTTCACCATCTTTCCTCTTGGTCATCTCTTCTAGCAGCACCATCTTTCCTCTTGGTCATCTCTTCTAGCAGCACCATCTTTCCTCTTGGTCATCTCTTCTAGCACCATCTTTCCTCTTGGTCATCTCTTCTAGCACCATCTTTCCTCTTGGTCACCTCTTCTAGCACCATCTTTCCTCTTGGTCATCTCTTCTAGCACCATCTTTCCTCTTGGTCATCTCTTCTAGCACCATCTTTCCTCTTGGTCACCTCTTCTAGCACCATCTTTCCTCTTGGTCATCTCTTCTAGCAGCACCATCTTTCCTCTTGGTCACCTCTTCTAGCACCATCTTTCCTCTTGGTCATCTCTTCTAGCAGCACCATCTTTCCTCTTGGTCACCTCTTCTAGCAGCACCATCTTTCCTCTTGGTCATCTCTTCTAGCAGCACTATCTTTCCTCTTGGTCACCTCTTCTAGCACCATCTTTCCTCTTGGTCATCTCTTCTAGCAGCACCATCTTTCCTCTTGGTCACCTCTTCTAGCACCATCTTTCCTCTTGGTCACCTCTTCTAGCACCATCTTTCCTCTTGGTCACCTCTTCTAGCACCATCTTTCCTCTTGGTCACCTCTTCTAGCACCATCTTTCCTCTTGGTCACCTCTTCTAGCACCATCTTTCCTCTTGGTCACCTCTTCTAGCAGCACCATCTTTCCTCTTGGTCACCTCTTCTAGCAGCACTATCTTTCCTCTTGGTCACCTCTTCTAGCACCATCTTTCCTCTTGGTCACCTCTTCTAGCAGCACTATCTTTCCTCTTGGTCACCTCTTCTAGCACCATCTTTCCTCTTGGTCACCTCTTCTAGCACCATCTTTACTCTTGGTCACCTCTTCTAGCAGCACTATCTTTCCTCTTGGTCACCTCTTCTAGCAGCACCATCTTTCCTCTTGGTCATCTCTTCTAGCACCATCTTTCCTCTTGGTCATCTCTTCTAGCTGCACCATCTTTCCTCTTGGTCATCTCTTCTAGCACCATCTTTCCTCTTGGTCATCTCTTCTAGCAGCACTATCTTTCCTCTTGGTCACCTCTTCTAGCACCATCTTTCCTCTTGGTCATCTCTTCTAGCAGCACCATCTTTCCTCTTGGTCATCTCTTCTAGCAGCACTATCTTTCCTCTTGGTCATCTCTTCTAGCACCATCTTTCCTCTTGGTCATCTCTTCTAGCACCATCTTTCCTCTTGGTCATCTCTTCTAGCAGCACTATCTTTCCTCTTGGTCATCTCTTCTAGCACCATCTTTCCTCTTGGTCATCTCTTCTAGCACCATCTTTCCTCTTGGTCATCTCTTCTAGCTGCACCATCTTTCCTCTTGGTCATCTCTTCTAGCAGCACCATCTTTCCTCTTGGTCATCTCTTCTAGCTGCACCATCTTTCCTCTTGGTCACCTCTTCTAGCACCATCTTTCCTCTTGGTCACCTCTTCTAGCACCATCTTTACTCTTGGTCACCTCTTCTAGCAGCACTATCTTTCCTCTTGGTCACCTCTTCTAGCAGCACCATCTTTCCTCTTGGTCATCTCTTCTAGCAGCACTATCTTTCCTCTTGGTCATCTCTTCTAGCACCATCTTTCCTCTTGGTCATCTCTTCTAGCAGCACTATCTTTCCTCTTGGTCACCTCTTCTAGCACCATCTTTCCTCTTGGTCATCTCTTCTAGCAGCACCATCTTTCCTCTTGGTCACCTCTTCTAGCACCATCTTTCCTCTTGGTCACCTCTTCTAGCACCATCTTTCCTCTTGGTCACCTCTTCTAGCACCATCTTTCCTCTTGGTCACCTCTTCTAGCACCATCTTTCCTCTTGGTCACCTCTTCTAGCACCATCTTTCCTCTTGGTCACCTCTTCTAGCAGCACCATCTTTCCTCTTGGTCACCTCTTCTAGCAGCACTATCTTTCCTCTTGGTCACCTCTTCTAGCACCATCTTTCCTCTTGGTCACCTCTTCTAGCACCATCTTTCCTCTTGGTCACCTCTTCTAGCACCATCTTTCCTCTTGGTCACCTCTTCTAGCACCATCTTTCCTCTTGGTCACCTCTTCTAGCACCATCTTTCCTCTTGGTCACCTCTTCTAGCACCATCTTTCCTCTTGGTCACCTCTTCTAGCACCATCTTTCCTCTTGGTCACCTCTTCTAGCAGCACCATCTTTCCTCTTGGTCATCTCTTCTAGCAGCACCATCTTTCCTCTTGGTCACCTCTTCTAGCAGCACCATCTTTCCTCTTGGTCATCTCTTCTAGCACCATCTTTCCTCTTGGTCACCTCTTCTAGCACCATCTTTCCTCTTGGTCATCTCTTCTAGCTGCACCATCTTTCCTCTTGGTCATCTCTTCTAGCACCATCTTTCCTCTTGGTCATCTCTTCTAGCACCATCTTTCCTCTTGGTCATCTCTTCTAGCACCATCTTTCCTCTTGGTCATCTCTTCTAGCAGCACTATCTTTCCTCTTGGTCATCTCTTCTAGCAGCACTATCTTTCCTCTTGGTCATCTCTTCTAGCACCATCTTTCCTCTTGGTCATCTCTTCTAGCACCATCTTTCCTCTTGGTCATCTCGTCTAGCAGCACTATCTTTCCTCTTGGTCATCTCTTCTAGCACCATCTTTCCTCTTGGTCATCTCTTCTAGCACCATCTTTCCTCTTGGTCATCTCTTCTAGCTGCACCATCTTTCCTCTTGGTCATCTCTTCTAGCTGCACCATCTTTCCTCTTGGTCATCTCTTCTAGCACCATCTTTCCTCTTGCTCATCTCTTCTAGCACCATCTTTCCTCTTGGTCATCTCTTCTAGCTGCACCATCTTTCCTCTTGGTCACCTCTTCTAGCAGCACTATCTTTCCTCTTGGTCATCTCTTCTAGCAGCACCATCTTTCCTCTTGGTCATCTCTTCTAGCACCATCTGTCCTCTTGGTCACCTCTTCTAGCAGCACTATCTTTCCTCTTGGTCATCTCTTCTAGCAGCACTATCTTTCCTCTTGGTCATCTCTTCTAGCAGCACCATCTTTCCTCTTGGTCACCTCTTCTAGCACCATCTTTCCTCTTGGTCACCTCTTCTAGCACCATCTTTCCTCTTGGTCACCTCTTCTAGCACCATCTTTCCTCTTGGTCACCTCTTCTAGCACCATCTTTCCTCTTGGTCACCTCTTCTAGCACCATCTTTCCTCTTGGTCACCTCTTCTAGCACCATCTTTCCTCTTGGTCACCTCTTCTAGCAGCACCATCTTTCCTCTTGGTCACCTCTTCTAGCACCATCTTTCCTCTTGGTCACCTCTTCTAGCACCATCTTTCCTCTTGGTCACCTCTTCTAGCACCATCTTTCCTCTTGGTCACCTTTTCTAGCACCATCTTTCCTCTTGGTCACCTCTTCTAGCAGCACCATCTTTCCTCTTGGTCACCTCTTCTAGCACCATCTTTCCTCTTGGTCACCTCTTCTAGCAGCACTATCTTTCCTCTTGGTCACCTCTTCTAGCACCATCTTTCCTCTTGGTCATCTCTTCTAGCAGCACCATCTTTCCTCTTGGTCACCTCTTCTAGCACCATCTTTCCTCTTGGTCACCTCTTCTAGCTGCACCATCTTTCCTCTTGGTCACCTCTTCTAGCTGCACCATCTTTCCTCTTGGTCACCTCTTCTAGCTGCACCATCTTTCCTCTTGGTCACCTCTTCTAGCTGCACCATCTTTCCTCTTGGTCACCTCTTCTAGCACCATCTTTCCTCTTGGTCATCTCTTCTAGCTGCCCCATCTTTCCTCTTGGTCATCTCTTCTAGCTGCCCCATCTTTCCTCTTGGTCATCTCTTCTAGCTGCACCATCTTTCCTCTTGATCACCTCTTCTAGCACCATCTTTCCTCTTGGTCACCTCTTCTAGCACCATCTTTCCTCTTGGTCATCTCTTCTAGCTGCACCATCTTTCCTCTTGGTCACCTCTTCTAGCAGCACAATCTTTCCTCTTGGTCACCTCTTCTAGCACCATCTTTCCTCTTGGTCACCTCTTCTAGCTGCACCATCTTTCCTCTTGGTCACCTCTTCTAGCACCATCTTTCCTCTTGGTCACCTCTTCTAGCTGCACCATCTTTCCTCTTGGTCACCTCTTCTAGCACCATCTTTCCTCTTGGTCATATCTTCTAGCACCATCTTTCCTCTTGGTCATCTCTTCTAGCTGCACCATCTTTCCTCTTGGTCATCTCTTCTAGCACCATCTTTCCTCTTGGTCACCTCTTCTAGCACCATCTTTCCTCTTGGTCACCTCTTCTAGCACCATCTTTCCTCTTGGTCATCTCTTCTAGCTGCACCATCTTTCCTCTTGGTCACCTCTTCTAGCACCATCTTTCCTCTTGGTCATCTCTTCTAGCTGCACCATCTTTCCTCTTGGTCACCTCTTCTAGCACCATCTTTCCTCTTGGTCATCTCTTCTAGCTGCACCATCTTTCCTCTTGGTCACCTCTTCTAGCACCATCTTTCCTCTTGGTCATCTCTTCTAGCACCATCTTTCCTCTTGGTCATCTCTTCTAGCACCATCTTTCCTCTTGGTCACCTCTTCTAGCACCATCTTTCCTCTTGGTCACCTCTTCTAGCACCATCTTTCCTCTTGGTCATCTCTTCTAGCACCATCTTTCCTCTTGGTCACCTCTTCTAGCACCATCTTTCCTCTTGGTCACCTCTTCTAGCACCATCTTTCCTCTTGGTCACCTCTTCTAGCACCATCTTTCCTCTTGGTCATCTCTTTTAGCACCATCTTTCCTCTTGGTCACCTCTTCTAGCACCATCTTTCCTCTTGGTCACCTCTTCTAGCACCATCTTTCCTCTTGGTCACCTCTTCTCGCACCATCTTTCCTCTTGGTCACCTCTTCTAGCACCATCTTTCCTCTTGGTCACCTCTTCTAGCACCATCTTTCCTCTTGGTCACCTCTTCTAGCACCATCTTTCCTCTTGGTCACCTCTTCTAGCACCATCTTTCCTCTTGGTCACCTCTTCTAGCACCATCTTTCCTCTTGATCATCTCTTCTAGCACCATCTTTCCTCTTGGTCACCTCTTCTAGCACCATCTTTCCTCTTGGTCACCTCTTCTAGCACCATCTTTCCTCTTGGTCATCTCTTCTAGCACAATCTTTCCTCTTGGTCACCTCTTCTAGCACCATCTTTCCTCTTGGTCACCTCTTCTAGCACCATCTTTCCTCTTGGTCACCTCTTCTAGCACCATCTTTCCTCTTGGTCACCTCTTCTAGCACCATCTTTCCTCTTGCTCATCTCTTCTAGCACCATCTTTCCTCTTGGTCACCTCTTCTAGCACCATCTTTCCTCTTGGTCACCTCTTCTAGCACCATCTTTCCTCTTGGTCACCTCTTCTAGCACCATCTTTCCTCTTGGTCATCTCTTCTAGCACCATCTTTCCTCTTGGTCATCTCTTCTAGCACCATCTTTCCTCTTGGTCACCTCTTCTAGCACCATCTTTCCTCTTGGTCATCTCTTCTAGCACCATCTTTCCTCTTGGTCATCTCTTCTAGCTGCACCATCTTTCCTCTTGGTCACCTCTTCTAGCACCATCTTTCCTCTTGGTCACCTCTTCTAGCACCATCTTTCCTCTTGGTCACCTCTTCTAGCACCATCTTTCCTCTTGGTCATCTCTTCTAGCACCATCTTTCCTCTTGGTCACCTATTCTAGCACCATCTTTCCTCTTGGTCATCTCTTCTAGCACCATCTTTCCTCTTGGTCATCTCTTCTAGCTGCACCATCTTTCCTCTTGGTCACCTCTTCTAGCACCATCTTTCCTCTTGGTCACCTCTTCTAGCACCATCTTTCCTCTTGGTCACCTCTTCTAGCACCATCTTTCCTCTTGGTCACCTCTTCTAGCACCATCTTTCCTCTTGGTCATCTCTTCTAGCTGCACCATCTTTCCTCTTGGTCACCTCTTCTAGCACAATCTTTCCTCTTGGTCACCTCTTCTAGCTGCACCATCTTTCCTCTTGGTCACCTCTTCTAGAAAGGGTGATATGTTCAGTATAACGCCGGCCGCCTTTACTTCCCAATACATTTCCTATTTCTAGAGCTGGTTCGACATGCCATCTCGGATCTATTTTAAAACTTAGTCTCAAAGCGTATTTAACCCATGACTACCGGCGGTTAAGTATAGGCGCGGCTGGTTACAAATGGTCAAATACAAGTAGATAATGTTAAATACAGACACAAGTGCTTATAAATGGTTAAAAACAGATAAATAATGTTAGATACAGATACAAGTGGTGTTCAAATGGTCAAATACGGGTAGTGTTAGATACAGATACGGGCGGTTGTAAATGGTTCAATCAATCAATCAATCAATCAATCATGTGCCATGCTGAAAGGCGTGGGCGGTCATGACTCGCCATTTCACTCGATTACCAGAGTCGTGGATCAGCTCAGTGTTCCTGTCTCGTCCATGCCATGTGGCCAAGCCATCCAGGTATTTACTTCTCGGTCTTCCTCTTGGTCTGTTCCCTTCGATCTTGCCAGTTGTCACTAAGTTCTCCAATCCATTTCTTCTCATAACATGTCCAAAAAATTTTGACTGTCAACGTCTAATTTCTCTAATCAATTTACGATTTTCATTTGTCTCCTGCAGTAATTGGTCATTGGTTTTTCTATCTGTTCATGGTATTCTTTGCATTTTCCTCAGAAACCACATTTCTGCAGCCATCAGATGTAAATGGTTAAATACAGGTAAATAATGTTAGATACAGTTACAGGTGGTTACAATTGGCCAAATGCAGTTTATAACATAAGATACAGATACGTGTGGTTACAAATGGTCAAATACAGATACATAATGTCAGATACAGATACTGGTGGTTATAAATGGTCAAATACAGGTAAATAATGTTAGATACAGGGTGGTTATAAATGGTCAAATACAGGTAGATAATGTTAGATACAGATAGGGTGGTTATATACAGATACGTGTTGTTACAAATGATCAAATACAGATAAATAATGATATATACAAGTACGGTTCGCCAGAGAGGACGGACTCCCTTTGGTCAGGTTTTTGTCCTAAACCTCCGACTGGCCTAGCAAGCCGGCAGGGAATTTTCATATTGCTCGTAGAAAAACTTAAATGTATACCAAATGGAAGCAGAGGAAGAGGCCGACCACGTAAACGATGGACGGAGGGAATAGAGTACATGGGAATATCGATACATGAAACCCATAAGTGGGCACTCTCGAACTGTTTATACTTCACCTCGACACCGCAAGATACAAGAGGAACAAAATGAGATGAGATGAGATACAAGTACGGCTGGATAGAGAGATTAAAGTAGTTAAATACAGATAACGATGGTTAGTTACAGACATGTGGTTAGATTCAGACGTCGATGGTTACAAATAGTCAAGTACAGATAAATAAAGTTAGGTACAGCTACAGGTGGTTAAATATGCATACATGTTGTTAGATACATATACAAGTGGTTAAATACAGATAAAGATGGTTAGATGTAGATACGGATGGTTAGATAAAGACACCGGTGGTTACAAGCTGTGAAATACAGATATATAATGTTAGATGCGGATAGATGTGGTTAAAAACATATATAAGAGATTAAATACAGATATATGGCCCCCGACTGAGAAGATCCAATGTGTAAGCAGTCTAAACGACAAGGCGCCCGTCTGAGAAGCTCCAGTATGTAAGTAGCCTGAGATACTGGGCGAAAGTCTGGGATGTTTCAACATTTAAGCAGTATGAAATATATTGCGCCCGTCTGAGAAGTTTCAATACGTAATCAGTATTAAATATATTGCGCCCGTCAGAAAAACGTCAGGATGTAAGCAGACTTAAACACGTAACTCCCATTTGATATGTTCCAATATGTAAGCAGCCTGAAACAGGCGGCGCCCGTCTGAGAATCATCAATATGTAAGCAGCCTGAAACAGATGGCGACCGTCTGAGAATCATCAATGTGTAAGCAGCTGTAACACATTGCGCCTGTATAAGAATCATCAATATGTAAGGAGCCTGTAACAGGTGGTGCTGGTATGAGAACCATCAATATGTAATCAGCGTGTAACCAGTTGCGTTCCTATAAGAATCATCAATATACAAGCAGCCTGCAACAGGTGTCGCCCGTCTCAGAATCATCAATATGTAAGCAGCCTGAAACAAATGGCGACCGTCTGAGAATCATCAATATGTAAGCAGCTGTAACACATTGCGCCTGTATAAGAATCATCAATATGTAAGCAGCCTGTAACACACTGCGCCCGTCTCAGAATCATCAATATGTAAGCAGCCTGTAACACGCGGCGGCCGTCTGACAAGCCAATTCCTAATTTTATCTACGATTTCCGCCCTTTGAAACTAATTTCATTTCAGCCTCTACACGGGTCTTAATGCACGCACTCACGAAAATAAAATGAAGCAAGTCGTTTGCATTCATTTTTTAATGCTCTGAAGAGGTCGTTTTTCCTAATGCTGTACTTTACAACTTCTCTTCTTTCTAGCACGTTCGGATTTGATGTGTCCTGTCAACTCTTTATTTTATGTATTTTCCGTCAGTTTCTGTGATGTTAATGTCCACAGTTCTGATTTTATACTTCTATTTTCTTCGTTATCTTCTATGGCCAAACGCGATTTTTCTGTCACGCTAACGATGTCCGTTAATATGTTATTTCTCCTCTTTAATTCTTATATGTTTGTGGACGTTTCGTAATTTTTCTTAAAATAATGGAACTACAGTAACAATGTAAATATACAATGAGTGAATCAACGAAAATGGTGGAAAGATGCAGATATATGCAATGGGTGAATTAACGAAAATGGTGGAACTACAGTAAATGTGCAAATATACAATGAGTGAATCAATGAACATGGTGGAACTACAGTAAATGTGCAAATATACAATGAGTGAATCAATGAACATGGTGGAACTACAGTAAATGTGCAAATATACAATGAGTGAATGAACGAAAATGAGCAGTAGAATCGATAAGTTTTTCTATAACACGATGACAAGCTGTCTTCTGCCTACACGCGAGGCGCGGACTACACACAATTCGAATCCATAACAAGACAGCTCTTCACTACAAATGAGTAGTAATTGTATATACGGGATATTTTAAAAGTCTCACTACACTTTGTATGTAGAACAAATTTGAAAACAATTCTTTATCCGTTGATAACACCATTCTGTTTGCAGTACAAATAATTACTTCAGCAAACGACAGCCAATCGCTGCATATTGCTTCACGATTGGCTGTGGAGCAGATTTTTGATGACATCATGTACTTCATTTTTAAAATTTGTTCTACATACAAAGTGTAGTGATACTTTACAAACATCCGGTATATATTTTCATGTAGATTTTGTCACGTAATTGTATTAGTAACCTGTACGTACTAAAGCAAATCTCATAAGAACAAATTTTTGGCCGATATTATGCTACAGTGTCAAACATGGGTACCTACTGCAACTAATGAGCGCAAACATCACTACAACAGAGATTAGATGCCTTATTAGAGCAGCGGGATTAACCATGAGAGGTTAGGTCTGAAACTAGTCATATATTTCTTTAAAGGGCAACAGGTTAAATGGTTTCTTCCACTTTTCACACGTGGCAGTAAGGAGCATGTTGTGTGATATTTATTGGCACAGGAACGAAGCATAATGGGGGGCGAGCCTTTGCTGTGAATTTGGAACCGTGACTAACTGACTAACTAACATGGTTTAGCAACCTAACATGAATGTCCTGGTACAATCTACCACAAAGAGCCACATTGAAGAAATATAATGAAAACAGAGCAAGGGGAACACCATGTAAAAGATGGAGTGAGGTATCAAGAGCAACCTCAGGGAGACTAATACCAACTTTCAAACAGTTAGTTAATTAGTTAGTCGCTGTTCCAACTTCACGGTAACGGGTAGTCCCCACTATGCTCCGTCCCTGTGCCAGTGAATATCACACAAAATGCTCCTCACTACCCAATGTGATATGTGGAACAGACATGAACTAGATAAGCCAACAGCCCGCACAGGTACACTGTGCATAATGCCACAGCCAGAATGCCAGCACAAAAGCCCACGAAAAGTACAGTTAATCGTGGATGGAATCGGCAATCACCAGAAAGACTTCACTGACCCGGGTTTTATCCCGCATGGCTCGGTCTCTTTCCGCAGGGCGAACCGCCGAAAGCGTCGCACAAAGCACAAACTCCGTAACTCCAGCGACGACTCCCAGGAGTCTCCTGAAAAATGCACTCGTGAACCGAAAAAGCAATCCAGTCAATTCAGCGATAGCCGGCCATTGTTTCGAACATGCAGTTCACTGTGCAAACAACAGCGGACAGATGTAAAAGCATTCCACACGAATTTCACAACTCACAGTGTCGCGCCACACACTCACTCAGTAGCAGGGTGACGAAACCATGTACTACCAGTCCAACATGAGGAAAATGAGAACGCAAACCGTAGCCACAAGCATAAACACGCCGAGGCCTTAACGGTACAATGCCTAACCGCCATGTTGGGGACCGGAAGTCCAGCCAGAGATAGTATAACCTACCACTGATCAGCCAGAGATAGTATCACCTACCACTGACCAACCAATGGTAATTTTACCCCCACTTTCTGACCTACAAGCTGCTGCAGTTTGCACAGAGAATGACAAATACATCTCCTCCAACACTTCACTGTGGTAAATGGAGGAAGAGAAGAAGAAATTGTATAAGTAAGTGTATGTTGTTTGTATGCTGACGAAACATTTAGCTATAACGTCCATGTCACGTGCGATTGATTTCTTGTAAAGATTGTCGAGCCTACCTTCCCGTTTTTGCTGATTCTCTCATTGCATTTTTCCAGTTTTACCGCAGTTCCAATATGATCATTTCTAAATAAGCAGTGAGTACGTCGATGTACAATGTGCGATTGTCAACAAGATTTGATTCGACTACGTGTAACGCATAGTACACAACTGTACATATGACACATTTCATTTATATGGAGAACCTTTGGCACACCCTTCTATCTAGGCATTCCCTGTTGTCCTTCATTTTACACTGCTTTGTCTGTTCCACTTTCTTCTTCCTCTTCCTTGTTCTCTTCTTCTTGCTACCCATCTTCTTCGTCTCATCTCTCCCTCTCCCACTCTCTGTCTGTCTCCTTCTCTATTACCCACTCTCTCCCTCTCTGTTTTCCTCTCTTTATCTCTCCCCCTTCTCTCTCTGTCTC